>JAESUZ010004782.1:0-451409 GCA_017311185.1 Proteles cristata cristata | reverse complement strand
AGATGCAGCAACTCTTCCCCTTTGGACTTAAACCTGAAAGGCTGGGGGTGCTGAGAACAAAGCCAGTACAAGGTATTTAGTGCCAAGACATTTAGAGAAAATAAGTCCTGTTGAGAGCATTTGAGGCTCTGGATCAAGCTGCACCTGAAAACATACAGCTGGACATTTCAGTTACATGAGGCAATAAAATGTTTTGTGTTGTTGTTTAAGCCCATTTGAATTGCATTTCCTGTCATCTGCAAGAAATAATATTAACCAACATGAAACAGATGACTTGGATACAGTGACCGAGCAGAACCCGGTTTATATTACTGCTTTAAAATCCAGAATTTCTAAGAGAAGGAGTTCTGTTTTGCATGGAAAATGGAAAATAGTTTGAAGAAGTGGGTATGTGTGAAGAACTAGAGCCAAAAGAGTACTCATGTCTGTACTGACATTGCACATCAACAACAACAATATTTATAAAGCAGTTTACTATTTAAAATGGCAAGCAAGTCAGATGTGGTCCCTGCACTCATGGGACTTATTGGAGCAGATGATAAGTAATTTGACAAATCAGTAAGCAGAGTTTTGATGGTTTAGATAAACATAGTTCTGATGAGGGCTAAACTTAAATTACACAAAGAAAATACATGGAAAACTGACTGAAACATGGCATTCAGGCTGTCATTAGGTGATGTGAGGAGTAAACTTAAGTGAACAGGGATGGGAGGGGGGTCAAAATAATTGGAACTTGAGCCAGATAAGTATGAGAAAGACTCTATGCCAGGAAGTAAAGATCGACTTTGAAGGATTTAAAATCCCAGGGTAGCTGAGATGTAACAGCCAAAAAGAAGTGACAGGTACTTGCAAAGGACATCTTGACCTCTGGACAAGGAGAATGTATACAAGGAGGTAAAGAAAGTAAGGAGAATGCTGGTGGGTAGAGAAGAAAATGAGGAATCAAAGACTAGAAGTTCCCAATGGAGATTTAGAACAGGGAATTTAATAATTGAGAAGGACTGAAAAGAGTGAAAAGCATAGAGGTGCCTGGTGGCTCAGTTGCTTGAGTGACTGACCCTTGATTTCGCTTAGGTCATGATCCCAATGTCATGGGATCCAGCCTTTAATCAGGCTCCTAGCTGAGAGTGGAGCCTGCTTGAGATTCTCTCTCTCTCTCTCTCTCTCTCTTTGCTCAGCCCCTCCTCCCTCTCTGAAAATTAAAATAAAAAGAGAATTAAAAGTATACAGTCATGATTCCAATTAAGGCAAGTTTGTGAGAATGGCACTTCAGAATATGGCAGAGAAGGTTAGTAACCAAGGAAAATTGGAAGGAAAGTTATTTATAAACAACAGAGTTCAAAGCTCAGCAGTGTTAGATAAATTACTCATAATATTATTTACAACACTCAGGTTTTTTAATTTTTAATTTTTATTTACAAGAGAGAGACAGAGCACGAGTTGGGGGAGGGGAAGAGAGAGAGAGGGAGACATAGAATCCAAAGCAGGCTCCAAGCTCTGAGCTGTCAACCGAGTCTGACACAGGACTCAAACTCAAAAACTGCAAGATCATGACCTGAGCCAAAGTTGGATGCTTAACCAACTGAACCACTATATTACCCATTTTGGTGGCAGGAATTGGAGTATAACAAAACAGGTCTTTGAAGAATTAAGAATATTTGCACATGACATCTAGCAAGAGGCAAATAAAATATTGGGAGCTACTTATTATTGAACACATTAAATATTAAGCAAATGCTGAGTATTTTGTTTATACATATTTTTAAACTAAGATTCCCTTTATCCTTATCAAAGAGGTACTTGATACTTTTGATTTTATAAATGAGTAGAGTGAAGTGATTTAGTAACTTGCCAAAAGTCACATAATCAGGATTTGAACTCATGTATTTTGACACCAGAATACACTTTTCAAAAAAGTTTATTTATTTATTTTGAAAGAGATAATGATAACAATAGAGAGAGAGAGAGAGAGAGAGAGAGAGAGGATCCCAAGCTGTCAGCACAGAGCCTGATGAGGGGCTCAAAGTCATAAGACATGAGATCATGACCTGAGCCAAAATTAACAGTCAGTTGCTTAACTGACTGGGCCACCCAGGTGCCCTCAGAATATTCTTGACACATATGCTCCATGATAAAAGTAAACTTATTTTTCAATAGAGTGAAGGAAGCAGCAGTGGGAAAATAAATGATATCGACTCCAGCAGGAGTTGTAGAGGTATATTAGAAAATAATATAAGGGGAAAAGAGAGGGGTAATTACCAAGTAGTATGGAGATGTCAGTAAGATAAAGGATGGACATTTGATTTCCTCATTTGAGAACTGAGAGGGTCTGGAAACAATAGTCTTGGGACAGTTGTTACTTTTTCTTGAGTTTTGCAGATAGAGGCCCTGTGGCGAACAGAGGGCAGGCTTGGGATAAGAGAAATCAATCTATGTTTTAGATTGTTTGCAAAATGGTTGCAATATTTTACCTCCCCATAGCCACCACCCCTGGTGGTCTCTTCCCATACTGAGTATGTTCTTGGCTAAGGGACTATAAACAAGATGACTATGGCCAGATTTGGTCAATTGGGAAAACCAACATGATTCAAAGAGTGACTTTAAAAGTGCTTGCTCACTGTGATCTTCTTTCTTATGTGGTTGTTGGTAATCTTGCAATGACCATCATGCTAGTCTGCTCGATGAAGAGATGTCCATGCCCCTTGTTTATTATTGACAATGCTTAGGTTCATTCATCTTAGAGGTTTTTTTTGGGTTTTAAATATTTACTTCTATTACATTAAGAATAGACAGTTTTAGTTTTCCATTTATATTTTTCTTTACTTCAATATTTTTCTTGTTATTCCTCCAAATGCAACTCTTTGAACCTCAGTTCTCATGATTGTTAACATAGTAAAATCTCATAATCTTATTGTGAGGATAAAACAAACAACAAAATGAATTGATAAGCATAGTCTTTGGCAAATAGCATGTGCTAAATACATCATTATATACTTTATTAATGGGCCCTTAGCTATAGTTTTTCATCATTCTTATGACATTTCATCATTTCAGAATAAATATTGGTTATAATAATTCACTTTGGAAATGTATGTCTTTTCT
Organism: Proteles cristata cristata; assembly: GCA_017311185.1. Lineage (NCBI taxonomy): Eukaryota > Metazoa > Chordata > Mammalia > Carnivora > Hyaenidae > Proteles > Proteles cristata. Next base: position 448,307 of record JAESUZ010004782.1, on the reverse strand, counting down.
CTGTAAATTGATTTTAAAATCTCGAAGGCTTTGAAGTTGATACTGTATAGACATGCTGTAAATACTCCATATTAAAATTAAATTAAGCAATAGTTGGTAAGCTTTTGGGGGTTCCATTTAGAGTATCTTCAATCTTTCATATTTTTCCAAATATTATGTACACTTTTATATTTTAAATATTGAAAGTAGTCTACTTTGTTTTAAATTACTAAATACCCATCTGTGCTACCAGGAAATAAATGTAAAACATCATAAACATATCAATTTTATGGAATGCAAAAATAATTTTTAAACCACATGAAAAGTTTTGTATTGCATATAACAGATGCAACTATGTGTTTCAAAGTATTGAAATAATGATGTCTAGCTCATATAACTGGTGATTACTAGGGGAATTGACAAGCTAAGAAGGATCCATTGGGCAAAAATGGAACTCACATAGGGATTGTCATTATTATTATCATCCTTATTATCCTACTTTATTATTTAATAGAATCTTCACTGAATAATCCTGTTAGAATACTACTGAAAGATAATAAATATAAGTATCAAAATAAAAGTGAATAAAGTAAGAAGCTATATTATATTTAAATTGTTCCTTTAGGACCTTTTTTCTAATTTCTTTTCATCAGTATGATTTAAAATTTACTTTTCCCTGAAAAGTCAGTGGATATTTATATTTTCTATGCTAATTAAAATGGTGACCAATAATATGTGTTTTTCTGTGCATCAAGCTTTACTTGAATATTTTACTTATCTATAAAAATTAAAACCTTCATTAATACAATACCCATCAATCACTGTACTATTGTCAATGCTTTAATAAGATGAGTTAACTAGAGTAGCCTTAAAAGTTTAAGAAACTAATAATTGTTTGGATAAACAGGTAAGGGGAATTTAGAATGTAGTTGAATCATATAAAATATATTTGAAAATATACATATTTACTATTTAGCAATATGATTTCTTTTTGACTTTCATGTAAAAAGTTACCTACGTAGTTGTAATTGTATGCATGTCAGATTTAGAGAACACAGCAGTAACTACTTGTTTTTGACTTCAGGACGGCATGCTGAATGAGTATTATATTTCTTGTGCTTAATAGAATATAATGTCTATTGTTTTATTTTGATAACTGGAAAATTCGATATTTGAGTAAGTCTTTTATATCACTCATTGTACTAAACATAAATATTTTTAATTATAAAAGCTAATCCATTTCAAATTTTGTAATATTAATCACTGAGGAAAGATGTCTGCTGCATCTCTTGTGTTAATTTTACACCTGGCATTTATTCTTCTGTATTTTTATAGCCTATTTCGTCTCATGTTTTCAGAGGGGGATTCACAATGAACTGTTTTCTATCTGATCCTAGCACTGAAGAGTAAGAACCAGAGGAGAGAAAGGTCCTGAAAAAATCAAAATGAATGCGCAGTAAAATGCTTCATAAGTCACTTAAACTAGCTTAATCATTTTGTGCTTTTAAAATATGGAAGCGGAACATATATACGACTTTTCCTCCCCTTTTATAATTCATAGCACATTTAGACTGTAATCGTTGCTATACAATCAGAAAAAAAAGAACAAAGTGTTGCCAAGGAAAACAGAATGACAAACTAAGATTAATTATAGAAAAACATACATCATTATTCTAAAATTGGTTCAATTAAAAAGAGAAATATGCCAATAATGAACAATAGGTAATATTTCATTTTGTATTTTTCCTCTCGTTTTTCCTCTCTGGTTTTTCTATTAAATGAAGACTAATGATATAAACAAGATACTCTAGACTTAGTACATCTTCTATCCTCTGTTTTAAAAAAAACAACAACACAGCAGCATCTGGGTTGCTCAGTTGGTTAAGCATCCGACTTCAGTTCAGGTCCTGATCTCGTGGATTGTAAGTTCCGGCTCTGCTTTGGGCTCTGTGCTAAAGCTCAGAGCCTGGATCCTGCTTTGGATTCTGTGTCTCCCTCCCTCTCTCTCTATTCCTCCCCCGTTTGTGCTCTTGCTCTCTCACCCTCTCTCTCTCAAAAATAAATAAGACTTTAAAAAATTAAAAAAAACACACACTAATATACAGACTAAAATTAATATATTATCTGCAATATCCACGGTTTAGCTTAGAGCATTCTTTCATTCACTACCAAGATGTGTGAAAGTGGCATGTCAATCCCTAAAGTGAATATTATATGGGATGTAGTCCCAGGATGTGCTCCTAAATCAAAAAGTTCAGGAGGAAATGATTCTATGCTTGAATGCTATTCTTTTCTTGAGTAGTCATGGATACATTAGTGCACTGAAGATACCTAGAAATCTTCTAATTTGATAAAACAACTTCTTTAGTTTTGTTAATCCACTCTTTCTCAACCTAAACTCAGTTCAGGTTATTTATCTTTGTATTCTCTTTTATATACCACTCCCTTCACAGTTAATATTACTTGCCAGTAAAGTGGACTGTGGGTCAGATTGCGTAGGTTCAAATTCTGCCTCTGCCGCATTCTAGATGTTCTAACACAAGGTCTAGAACATTTTTTTAAGTAATGTTTTTAAGAACAGTTTTAGATTTACAGAAAGATTGTGAAGATGATATAAAGAGTTCCCATAAACTCTGCAGTTTCCCATTATTAGAATCTTATATTAATATGGTACATTCGTTATAATTAATGAACCAGTATTGTATGAATAGATTACTGTTAACTAAAGTCCATATTTTATTCAGATGTCCTTATTACTGAACCAATTTTTTTCTGCTTGAGGAGACGTTTGTAAATCATTTTTATATGAATATTTTTGGGCTGTGGAACAAATCATCTGAGTTTCCATTATTTCTTATGGGGAAATATACAAATGCTTTTGATTAAAAGCATGTTTTGAGAATGAATTATGCTCGCAAACCAAAGTTTTACTGTATAATTATAAAGAATATAAATTTAAATACACATACAGATAAATATTTCTATATTTAGCAATCTGCATCTATATCCAAGTAAATGTGAATTTGTTCGGATGCCTACAGCCCTAATCCATTAGCACAAATAATAATAATTATAATAATTACATAATTAATTACTACTGTTTTGGTCTGCTGTGGTCTGCTTTGTTGCTTCATTGCCTCTTACTCTATCCTGAAACCTTACAACACACCACGCAGGAAAACAAAATTCCCCTCTGCCCAGACTGGCCCTGATGCCTCTGTAGTCCTTTCAGTTCTAAAAGCTTCAGATGTTTTAGACGTTTGCCCTTGGGGACCTGGGCAGCAAACAGACGTGCAAGGCTGGCTCCTCCATCCTCGAGTCTTCCCTCCCCTGAGGGTCTTCTTGGCCAGGGTAGGGACCGGGGGGCGAGAAGCATCTCGCACAGAGGTCCTTCCTCAGGCGGCTGCACTGGGCTGAGGACGCCTGCAGGCACGTGTCCTGAGGCACCGTGGGAGTCCCACAGGCCGGCCCCTACTGCTCTGGGAAGGCGCCCAGGCAGCCTTGCACGCACCCCTACACCGCTCCTTGCACCCGTGGGCGCAGCCACCTCAGGTCCGTCCTTTTCCAGTGCTCAGCAGCTCGATCCAGTACTGTAAAGTATTATAAATTATTCTAGCCTCAGCATGCTGATCTATAAACTCCCACTCTAACCGTGAGAAACTAGGCTTCTCACGACCACCATTAAAAAAAAAAAAAAAAAATGCTCCGGGCGCCTGGGTGGCTTAGTCGGTTAAGCGTCCGACTTTCGCTTAGGTCATGATCTCGCGGTTCGTGGGTTCGAGCCCCGCGTCGGGCTCTGTGTTGACTGCCAGCTCAGAGCCTGGAGCCTGTTCCAGTCTGTGACTCCCTCTCTCTCTGACCCTCCCCTGCTCGCGCTGTCTCTCTCTCTCCTAGAAATAAATAAAACATTTAAACAAACAAACAAAAAATGCTCCATCAACATCATCTATTTACTTAATTGTTCAATTCCAGTTCGCACCTGTAGCGATTTCAGAAATGTTAGCCTGTACTCTTAGGAGAACAGATTTTATCAAGGACGGTATAGTGCTTGTGTTTGGTTTCTTTTGCCTGTAGTCTTATAGATTCTTCTCTTTTCAGGTACCTAGGTCAGTACCCGTTTCTCCTAAACGTTTCAGTGAGGCTGTCTCCTACATTCAGAACACAGATTGTTTTGTCATCTTCTGCATTCTGTACTAGTATCCCCTGACTTCCTAAATATTTCCTTTTAGTTTGCATACATTGCATTTCACTCTGTGCTGTAAAGTAGTAAGAGTTTTGACAAATGCATAGTGTCTTGTATCTGCTATTACAGTTTCAACTTAGAATCTATGTTCACTGCTCTAAAAAAATCATACTATACTTTACTCTCCTTCCTACCCCACATAATTGACCACCATTGATTGTTATTTACTGTTCCTATAGTTTCTTTTCCAGAATGTTACGTAATGAGAATCAAATCATATGTAGCTGTTTAAGACTGACTCATTATATGTAATAATATGAATTTAAAATCTACTTAAAATGGCATGATATCATTTCTTTTTTATGCTGAAAAATATTCCAATGCATGTTGGTATTAGAATTCACCATTAGCTTAGTAGACGATATTGGTTACAGTTTTTGGTGAATATGAATAAAGTTGCTTTAAATATTGTATGCAGGGTTTTGTGGACACAGATTTTCAAATCAATTGGGGAAATAAATAGAAACATGATTGATGCATTGTAAGACTGTTTAGATTTGTAAGAAAATTCCAAACTGTCTCCTAAAGTACCTGTACCATTTTACATTCCCCCAAAGTAATCCCTGTCACTCTGCATCTTAGACACCAACTGTCATTTTCTGTTTTTTTTTCTTTTTTAATTTTCAACTATTCTAATAAGTGTGTAGTGGTATTTCATCATTTTATTTGCAATTCCCAAATGATAAATGATGTTAAGTGTCTGTCATTATGCTTATTTACTAACTATACATCTTCTTCAGTGAAAAATCTGCTCAGAATTTGGCTTATTTCTTTGGGGGGGGGGGTTGTTTACTTATTATTGATGTTAAGTATTCTTTGTAGGTTTTAATCAAGTTCTTTATCAAATATGGGTTTTGCAAGTATTTTCATACAATTCTGCCTTGTCTTCTATTTCTCTTAAAAATGTTTTTCACAGAACAGATGCTTTTAATTTTAATAAGGCCCAACTTGCCAATTTTTCCTTTCATGGACTGTGCTTTTGAGTGTATCTAAAAACTCATCTTAAAAATTCTCATCACAAAGGATAAAAAATTGTAAGTATATAGGGTGCAAGATATTAACTAGAAGTAGTGTAGTGATCATTTTACAACATATGCAAAAACTGAATTATTTTTGTTGTACACATGGAATTAATATAATTTTATATGTCAATTGTACCTTAATAAAAAAATTAAAAACTCACCAATCTCAGGGTCACCTAGATTTTCATACAAGTTTTCTTTTAGAAAACTTTACATTTAGATCTGCAATCCATTTTGCATTAATTTTTGTGGAAGATATAAGAACTTTGTCTAGGTTTGTTTTTTTGAATATGGATATTCAATTATTCCAGCATCATTTATTGAGAAAACTTTCTTTCAAGACTATCTTTTCTTTATTGAATTACCTTTGCTCTTTTGTGAGGGCAGCTGACTACATTTGTTAAGGGATGATAATTCACACATATAGTAAATACAAATGTTAGATCTGTAGTTGAAGATTTTTAGATGCAAGTCCAGTCTACTTTTTCATTTTGTTTCACCAAAAGAGAATGGATTTCAGATCTGTTATAAAACTCATATTTTATATACAATTTTATTACTTTCCCTTCTTCTTCTTTCATGTTATCTGTTTCAATCCCTCATTTATTTAAGTGAAGGAGTCAATCACTGACTTTTTGTGTTTATCATCATTAAACATTATCTACACCAATAATATGGGACTCCTCCATATTGTGTTAATTATACCTTTTTCTCTACACACCAGTTTGAGAGTAATCAGTGCACCAATTTTCTTCACTATATACTGACTCCTTAAGAATAAAGAATATATATATTTATTGCACTTGTATGCTTCACTGAAAATGGAGACTTATGGGACAGTGTGGGGGGGAAGTAAGGTTTGAGTCAGTTTTGGGCCGAAAAGAATTAAATCATTTACTTGGGGTATCTTATTTATTTATTTATTTATTTAATTTTATTTTGAGGAAGAAGGGGAAGAGCAAAAAGGAGAGAGAATCCAATGCAGAAGTCAAACTCACAAACTGTGAGATCATGACCTGTGCTAAAATCAAGATTTAGACGCTTAACTGACTGAGCCGCCCAGGCGCCCCCAAGGTTTATTCATTATGCGTGAGACACTTTATACAGAGTTTTAAAATAATGACAGCATAGCAATTCACCTAGTTGTCTAAGCAATGACTGATGCATAGACCAACAGATGCTAAGAATAATACAGTTTTATGAAAGAGGTACATCATGAAGATAGCTACATAGACTAGTGGACAGAACAGATTCTCAGAGTGATTCCCAGATGCTGTTGGAAATGCCCTGATTTGGATAAGGGACCCTTAAGTAGCTGTATTTGCCAATCTCAAACATGTTTTCAGTTCTAACACACTTCTCTGTTCTCTCAAGCTTTGGCTACATGACTGCCTACCTGTTACTAGTAGATGTTTGGAATTCCATTTGCCTGAGTGATAGCTACAAGAACTGGTGAAACATGGGTCTGTGCTCCAGTCCCAGTACACCCCTTATAGACCTAGCCCAGGCCCTTTCCGGTGTCTATTCTTGCAGACTTTGTAAGTTTGTTATGTACTTATTAAGAGATGAATATGAGTCATATAGGTTAGGCTACTTCTCCAATAACAGTATAATTGAATTTTAAACTTAGTTCAATGTATCTGTGAACGCTGTGTTTTCTACCACATTCTGGAAAATATTAAGTAGAAATATCCTCCTGTTTTTCCATTAACACGGCTGACAAATAAGAAATTAACATTTAGTTTCCAAGTTATCTTTCTTAAAAGACTGTTTTCTGTTAATGGACTACAAGTTGAGAAACACCGGATAAATAATAAGTTTAATGATTTTTCTATTTTTTCCCCCTTAAAGAGGACAAATAACAAGACAAAGGGTGACTGGTTAGATTCCACTGCATGCTGAGAAGCACATGGTCACTATCTTATTGTGTACAAAGTTCTTAAGAAATCTTTCAGACTGGATTTCTGCGTTTTTTAAAACAAGAACGCTTAGAACAATCAAATGAAGTATGATTGAATGCTTTGAACTTCACCAAGTATAATGCAATCTTAGAAAGAAAATAATAGATTTTTTTATATGTTTAAAAAAAGGAGTGCATCTTTATAAGTAAGATGAATGTAGAGAAAGATTGTAGTATTCTTTGAAAAGATATGTGTTAAACGGAAGGCCATAGCCTATTTAATATAAAGAAATTTTATAAAGATTGTAGACTCTTATCAAATATTCCTTAGCATTTCAGAGAGATTTTGAAAAATGTTGGCCTTTTGGGACTACTAAGAGTATGGCATTTCATATTCTGCAAAGCAATATTGGCCTTAAATTGAACCATTTATTTTGTCCTTGTTAAATGTCACAGTTGTCCTTTCCCTTGAGTTATTAGTTTTATCACTTACAATTTCTCTTCAGGAAAAACTGGTGGATATCATAATGGACCAAAATAGAGAACTGATTGAGTCTGAGGTCTGGACAACTAGTAATTGGAGACCAATAAAATAACTTGGTCCCCGAAAGAGCTATTTAAATCTAGGATTCTGGAGTTGTAAAGAACTGATCCTATTGAGTCAGAATATATATTAAAACACAAAAGACTTCTCGCTTCATCACAAAGGCCAAAAGCCCATCAAAGAAATTTTCTCAGGCCATCGCTGTTGAATTTCCTTCTTCCTTTAAAGATTTATAAAACTAGATTATTCTCCAGGAATGAAAAACTAATTATTCCTTAAAAGCAACATATCTCTCCATAATAATGGTCATAAACTTCAACAATATAGGAGGTACTCGTTGTGATTTGTAGGTGAAACCCATCAATCATGGCTTGATACATATTATGTGTTTACATCCTCTTTCCTTTGGCTTAAGCTTAGTTTCCTATGAATGCAAATCTCTTAAAATTTTTTGTGTGCAAATAAATTTACTTGATCGTTTTTCATAGTGATTTTTGAGAAAAAAGTGGATAAAAATATCCACTCTCTAGGGAATGAGTAGGAAGAGAAGGCATAGGACTGAGCTATTGGCAACCATGGAGCACAGAAAGGAATCTAGAGAATTAAAATCCAATAAGACCACTTTTTGATAGAAAATTCAAAGGGAAAAAATGAGTATAAAGAAGAAGGAAAACTGAATTCCAGCATCATTTATTGAGAAGACTTTCTTTCAAGACTATCTTTTCTTTATTGAATTACCTTTGCTCTTTTGTGAGGGCAGCCGACTACATTTGTTAAGGGATGATAAATCATATATACAGTGGGGCGCCTGGGTGGCTTAGTCAGTTAAGCGTCGATTTTCACTTAGGTCATGATCTCGCGGTTCGTGGGTTCGAGCCCCGCGTCGGGCTCTGTGCTGACTGTCAGCTCAGAGCCTGGAGCCTGTTTCGGAGTCTGTGTCTCCCTCTCTCTCTAACCCTCCCCTGATCATGCTGTCTCTCTCTTTCTCTCTCCTAGAATAAATAAAACATTAAAAAAAAACATATATATATAGTAAATACAAATGTTAAATCTGTAGTCGAAGATTTTTAGATGCAAGTCCAGTCTACTTTTTCATTTTGTTTCACCAAAAGAGAATGGATTTCAGATCTTTTATAAAACTTCTCATATTTTATATACAATTTTATTACTTACTTATATGCAGTTTACAATATGAAACCTAGAATAAATGATCAAATTGTCAGGAAATATAGTGAAAGAGGTATATTATTCATGAAAGATAATGTGCTGGACAACATGTGTTTGATTCAGAGGATACCAGAAGCAACGTTTGACCCTGAGAGGAAGTACTGGCAGAGACTACATGAAGAGATGAGAACTTTCAGCAGACCATGCCAGAATACAGATCTTAGTGAAATGCTGGCAGGGAACTGGAAGGGATTATATGCCAGTAATTTAGTCAACAGATTGGCTGCACCCAAGGGAGAGGTAGGGGAGCTGCAACCCAGTGCTCCAAAGAGCTGAGGAAAGTAAATTTAACTCATCTCTCTTTAAATCCCACAAGATACCCAGGAGTAGAATGAGAAGTCTAGTTCCCATTCCCATCTTGCACACATGGGAAAATAACTCTTAAAGTACCATTAGGCAGTGCTCAGTGTTTCAGGCACTAGGAATGTGAGCTGACATAAATTATCAAAGATTTTAGTACACATGCCTGGCAAGTAAAGAAAAGTCAAAGACTGAGAAAATCTCTGAATCTTAGTGTCTAGCCTTCATTTCTGTGAAACTACTAACCTTGTCAGGGTTTACCTAACCCTCAGTATAGTAAATATGTTGCAGAGAAATGGGCAGTTAAGCCAGGCCAAGGGAGGCAGGAAAAATGGAAGCCTTAAATTTAAATGAAAAATAATCTAAGGATAATCATCAGATTAGTGATGGAAAATAAAATAGTAATAGCAGCTGTAGAAACTAAACACATTGAAGTTATTGAAAATATTCTATAAAAACATTTTAATGAGATTATTTTATTTTATTTTTTAAATCTTTTAAAATGTTTATTTAAAGAGACAGAGTGTGAGCGAGGAAGGGGCAGAGAGAGACAGAGACAGAGACACAGAATTGGAAGCAGGATCCAGGCTCTGAGCTGTCAGCACAGAGCCTGATGAGGGACTTAAACTCACGAGCCATGAGATCAGGACCTGAGGTGAAGTCGGGCACTTAACTGTCTAAGCCACCCAAGTGCCCCCATTTTTTTAAAAAACATTTTTAAAGTGTATTTTGAGAGAGAAAGTGTGTGTGCAAGTTGGACAGGGGCAGAGAGACAATGAAAGAGAGAATCCCAAGCAGGATCCATGCCATCAGCACCAAGCCTGCTGTGGGGTTTACTCCCATGAACTGTGAGATCATGACCTGAGATGAGACCAAAAGTGGGACATTGAACTGACTGACCCACCCAGGTGTCCCAAGATTATTTTAAATATAGAGAGAATGGATATACTTTTTTATTTTTGTCATTTTACAAAGCAATCAAAATATATTTCTTCATTCAGACTGCCAATATATGATAAGTATTGTTTAGCAAAATAATAGATTATACTCATTTGAGAAAATTCCTACATCTTGGAGAGAAAAATGAGATTTCAAATCAGAGGAGAAAATGAATAGTATGACACAAAAATTATAATACTAAATCACAGATTTTGTGCCTTAATATCAAGGAATTTAATGGACATTTGTTGAACCTTTAGAATCATTTCTGAATGCTCTAGAGAGAATGGAGTATAACAAAAAGATATCGAGTTTGGAGCTGAGCAGTTGTATGACCTTTGTTGAATTGCTTATCATCTTGGTCACTGTCTTCTTTAGTGTGAATGAGAAAAAATCTACATCTGAGTATTCTGAATATTAGACAATAATATAATGCACACTAGGAACTATATCAAGAGCCTATTTATGAAAATAAACAGGATGCTTTGTCTGCCACTGGCTAGGTCCCTCCAGATGGCTGGTTGCATATGACCTTTATAGGATAGATACCATCCTGTAGGAAGAGAAAGGGGTGTAGATTCAGACTGCTAATCATGCCTGACTAGTTTCAGAGTGATGAGAGTGAAAACTGTGCTAGAAGTTGGCCATGTCACCTCCTAAATTAGAATACAAACTGTTTTCTGTACACATACCTGTCCCAGAGAATGTAACTGGTTTAGAGTTGTCTGTTAAAAAGAAACTTCCAAAAAGATTCTCTGGAGTGGCATCATGATTTCTAGAAAGCCAGAAAAAGCCAGAGCTGAAGAGAAGACTTAGAAAGTTACTGGCAGAAAGAGGCAAAGCAAAGCCCATGATCTGCATTATGCAAGCTGACGTATAGGATGCAAGAGGTGAAGCTCTGAGGCCTTTGCAACCTCCCCAACGGTAAAGGAGACAGTGAACTAGCACTCCTGGTACTGTGGCTCCTTGTACTATAGATGCTGAAAAGCCAAAGTTTACATTTTTTAGATTCCTTTGTGGCTCAGTTGCAGATAAAATTTAGATTTGGCCAACCAGATATACTTGGGTGACGGAGTACAGTTGGAAGTAGGGTAGGACTCCAATTTAGCTGATTCTGCCATTTCTACTAATATGTGCAATTGCAGGAATGTTTTTGTGTTATATTAGCAAGGTGTCAGTCACTAATTTAGGGATGCCTGGAGGCAAGGCATGGGACATCCATTTTGCTGATGCCACACATTTCTGGAGCATACAGCTCCCTGAATATGATAAGCTTCTGATATTGTGATCTCTATTGAAGTCACAACAATGCGAGCATTCTCTGACATACAGATAAGGCAGTGGCAATTTGGTGCCTTGTATCTGTGATTTACAGCTTAAGGGAATTCCTAAAACTACTTCAAGAGTTCACTCCTTTTCCTGCTTCCTTTATTCTGTTACAACATTTGATACTATCAGAAGTGGTCACAGGCAGCAGTCACTCAGGGAAATGATTGTTAGACACTGGTTATCTTTCTGGCTTAGTCTGAAGTAACTGACGTCCTCATGAACATGAGCAAATGGAGAACGGTTTGTTATTAAGCCATTATGGGGGAGACAGCTACCTTAACCAGCCTATGGTGCTGAAATACCTGTTAAAGACAAGTTTTTGATAGACTGAGGATCTGCCACAATAGATCATCAGGGCAAAATTAAGAAATATAAAGACATTACAATAATACTACTACTTCTAATGATGCTAGAGAACTTGAAGAAACAGAACAAACCTGGGCAAGGTCAAAACCTGAGAGAAGTCCTGTGATTGCTCTTATTCTTAGTTCAGATCATGTGAGTCGCCAGATTAACACAGACTTGACATGTCTTTTGTTTGAGAATTAGGACCTTGTTTGGGAATGAGAGGTGGACAATATCATTTTTGTAGTATTCTTAATCATAAGGAAATAACACACAAACCCAGAGTGAGGAACCTTCTACAAAATAATTGGCCTTCACTCTTCTAAAACACAAAATTCATGAAGGGCCATGACTGACAAACTGTTTCTGATTTAAGAGGGCTTTGGAGACATGGAAACTCAGTGCAATGCGTGAACCTGATTGGACTATAGGTCAAGACAGATAATTATCCTGTATAAAAAGGCATTATTGGGATAATAGGCAAAGTATATATGATCTGTTAGTCAGTTAATTGTATCAGATTAAATTTTATAAATAAATAAATAAATTTATATTTATTAATTATAGCTATTAAATGCTTATATGTATGAATTGTATTTAGGGTAAATTATGTTAACTAATATGATTTTGATAACTGTACTAGGACTGTGTGTGAAAATGTTCTTGTTCTTATGAAATGCACATTGAATATTTAAGAGTAATGTGGAATGTATACCTAAAATGTGGCAATTTATTCTAAAATCATACAGAAATATCATATGTAAATACATATATGCACTTATTTATATGTGTACACTCAAATTTGAATGTCAGTTAATACAAAAATGATAAACATAGTAAGTGATTGGCATTTGCTGCCAAGAGTTTCTTATTTTTGTTACACATTTATGTTTCTTTAAATAAATATTTATGTAATGTTTTTCATTTACTTAGTCATTCAAAAGCCCACAGTATGTCATCTAGTGCCAATAAAATTGACTGCTTTGTGATCTTTAGTAATAAATGAATACGTAGTATCTTTGGTTAACCAAAATAAGGAATTATATTTTGTGGCAAATAATTTTAACAGTATTCCTAGGTAGTATAATAGGAGTATACAAATGTGGTCAAAAATGTCTAATAATCATGCTACAAACTAATAGAAGAAAATAGAGAAAATTGCACAGAATTCCACTAGAAAATATCTTTTAAAATTTATCTTTAGAATTTTAAAAGTTAGACTGAATCACTGAAACTATTAACACTTTCATAATTTCCATCCATATGATAGGACACTTTACAACATATTACTTTATTTACTTTCTTCGTCATCATATTTTTTTGATTGGAGTACATTATCATTGAATATGTTCATTGAATAAGTATAATTTTGAAAATAGTGAATATGTAATATGTTAAATATGTTTACCTTATTCTGGAAACAGAGAAAGTTGGGTTCTATAATCTTAAAATATTTTGAGTACATGAACAGACTACGGCAGGGGACAATGTTATTGAGAGGGACAGAAAACGTCTTATGGAAAATCATCTTGCCTTAGAATAATTCCTTCCCATTAAAAGTCTAAAATAACAATTCTACCAAGGTAGAAATGAGAAACAAATGAGGTGTGAAGAAATCAAAATAAAAATTATTTTATGCATCTGATTTCCAAGTATTATTGAAACATTTATCACAATTTGTATGTGATATTAATTTCCTGGATACTAACATTTTGTTCCACATGTTACAGTATCTCTTTTAGAAAATGTACTAAAGCAAATATTCCTCTATAACTCATGAAAATAACTGGTTAATGAGTGAAGGTTTAATGCTTTTGACAATTTTTTGTGGCCTTTTCAATCCAGTGAGGCAAAATCTTAAAACCTCACAAGAAACGTCAAATTTAAGAAAAACAGACACACGTTTTTATTTTCCAATACTGAATATACTTGAAACGAGATCTCTTTCTTCTTTCTTATTCTGCTTCTAAGTGTCATTTTAAGTAAAGTAACACACATGTAGTTCCCTCGCCCCACCTCCCTTTTTGATTTTTATCTGTAAAATATATTATTTTGTGAAAAACATATTCTCCATAGATGAAGCTCCTGAATGAGTCTTTCATTATTTCAAAAGAGCAAACATATTAGCCCCAGCTTTATAAGTTACAGCTTTATTCTACTTTGAAAAATGCTCTGAAAATGCAGTGACAAATATAACAATTTCCTAAGCAATACCAGGGAAAGTGCCAAGGGAATTGTATGTTTCCTTTTACACAAATAACAGACATACGATTTCTATATGATGGAAACTTGAAGATTAAGTATACTGGGAACAAAAAAAAAAGTTTCTGTATCTCAGATTCAAAATGAGTTTCAGAATAGATTTTTATAATTAAAGGAAGTCACGCAGCCCTCATCGCCCTGTTTATTTCCCAGAGCTGTTAAGGATGTCTGTATTCATGTATTTGAATGTGCCTATCTGTGTAGGTGTGAGTACATGCATATATGCAAACGTATAAGTACATATGCATGCATATGCAGATGTAACTCTGTATTTCCTCTCCAATAAAAGCAATTTGCTTCCTCCCCTCCGAAGACAAAGCGAGCATTTCTTTCTTTGGTCACTTCAGTCGATTTACTTGGAAAGCCCTGCGTGTCCATCATTCTCCATCCATGGCTGCAGCCAGGCTCCTAATCTAATAATGCCATGTGGTACAGCTATTTTTACCTATTTTATCTTGATGCTATGTTGGCTCCTTGAAGTTAAGAATTTGATTTCTTCCATCTTATTTACTTACTTGGTAGTTGCTCAAAAACTGTGTGCTAGATGGCTGAGTGAGTTTTACCCGCATCATCTAAAGTACTTTATTTCCGGGGCGCCTGGGTGGCTTAGTCGGTTAAACGTCCGACTTTCGCTTGGGTCATGATCTCGCGGTTCGTGGGTTCGAGCCCCGCGTCGGGCTCTGTGCTGACTGCCAGCTCAGAGCCTGGAGCCTGCTTCAGTCTGTGACTCCCTCTCTCTCTGACGCTCCCCTGCTCACGCTGTCTCTCTCTCTCTCTCCTAGAAATGAATAAAACATTAAAAAATAAATAAATAAAGTACGTTATTTCCTTTATCATTTCTGCTTGAAAACAGGTTTGTAGTTTGTTTGATACACTGTTTTCACAGATGTTGTGAGGCAAGTGCTCTATAAATCCCCCATGGAAGGAAGATATACAACTGGTTTTCATTTATTCTGCTGCTTTAGTTGCTTAATTAGGGAGTTACACAATATAGCTTGAAGCATGCAAGACACGAGATCCTCATAGTGAAAAGTTTGAGCTTCATCTCAGTTTCTTTTTATGAGACTAAATAAAATAATAATGTCTACCTCATAGGTTTTATAAAAGAAAAATGGGGGTTCCTGGGTGGCTCAGTTGGTTAGGCTCAAATCGTGATCACACAGTTTGTGAGTTTGAGCCTCTCATCGGGCTCTCTGCTGTCACACAGAGCCTGCTTTAAATCCTCTGTCTCCCTCTCTCTCTGCCACCCCCCTCTCAAAAATAAATAAATAAATGTTAAAAAAAAAATGAAGTGATGCATGCATAATACTTAGCAAAGGACAAGCTCATAAAGCAGGCAACAATGCCAGAGTAATAATAAAGAACCCTGTTTTTTAATTAATAACCTATTCCAGGTAAAAGAACATGAGAATTACTTTTGCAATATCCCTTATAGTTAGAATGACTTTACTGTTCCTTTTGTCCCTGACTTGGAGCTTTATACCTTCTGTTGTTACATAGTTCTTTGTAGTATTCCTTGTTACTCTCAAGAAGTTTTCTGATTTGGTAAATAAATTATATGATCACCCTACTTCTAGTCCTTCTTCATTCCCCTTTTATATTTAAAAGTATTATTGGGTCATATACAAATTGTAGATCTGACAAATCCGTAGAACCCAAGTAAACAAAGTGGTCAAGTATTACTGTTTTCTTTTTCTACTCTTCACGAAGAAAAGGAACTAAGTTTTAGGTCATGCTATAGGAAAGTAACTTGCTAAGTTTTAGGAATAATTATATCCTTTATTTTTCCTAAGAAAGTAATTTTAAGGAATGTACATCCTTCTTCATTTTAATGTTAAAAATGACATCATTTCACTATACGTTTTGCTAGTTACAAAATTGAAACGGAAGTATTTTGTACTTAACAGTTTTCAGACTTGTTTTTTCAGAAAAACCAGAAAACTAAAAAAAGACTTAAACAAACAAAAATATAATTAAACAAACAAGAATATTACTACATAAGAAATGTCCAAAAACAATATATACTCCCTACCCGTCTAATTTATAAAATGATATCAAAGATGGGTAGGAGTACATATGCATATTAATTATTTTTTAAGTGGGGCTTGGCAATGTATATTTTTCAATTATTTGTGATTTAAAAATTAATTTATTTTTTCAAGCTTTTATTGTTTTATTTTTTATGATTTTACTTTTTTTGTGTTTCTATTTAAATTTCAGTTAGTTAGCATACAGCTTAATAATAGTTTCAGGTATAGAATTGAGTGATTCATCAATTATAATCAACACCCAGTGGTCACTGGAAGTGCCCTCCTTAATACCCATCACTCATTTAGCCTCCCCACACCCTATCCAACAACCCTGTTTGTTCTCTATAGTTAAGAGTCTGTTTCCTGGTTTCTCCCTCCCTCTCTCTCTTCCCTTATTTGCATTTGTTTTCCTTTTTAAATTCCACATAAGTGAAATCATATGGTATTTGTCTTTGACTGACTTATTTCTTTTTTTTCTTTAAATTTTTTTTTAAAAATTTATTTCTGAGAAAGAGAGAGAGAGGCAGCATGAGTAGAGAGGGGTCAGAGAGAGAGGGACACACAGAATCAGAAGCTGGCTCTAGTCTCTGAGTTAGCTGTCAGCACAGAGCCTGATGTGGGGCTCGAACCCATGAACCATGAGATCATGACCTGAGCTGGAGCTGGATGCTTAATCAACTGAGCCACCCAGGTGCCCCCTGACTGACTTATTTCACTTAGCATTATACTCTCTAGCTCTATCTCCATCATTGCAAATGGCAAGATTTCAGTCTTTTTGATGGCTGATGATCTTTAGACATTCATCAGTTGGACAATTAGTGCAATCCTTATCATAGTAACACAAGCATTTTTCATAGAGCTAAAACAATTTGAACATTTATATGGAAACACAAAAGACCTTAAAGAACCAAAGCAATCTAGAGAAAGAAAAGAAAAGCGAGGGGCTTTTGGGTGGCTCAGCTGGTTACGCAACCAACTTTGGCTCAGGTCATGATCTCATGGTCTGTGAGTTTGAGGTCCGTGAATTCAAGTCCTGCATCAGACTCTGTGCTAACAGCTCAGAGCCAGGAGCCTGCTTCAGATTCTGTGTCTCCCTCTCTGCCCCTCCCCTGATTACACTCTGTCTCTCTGTCTCAAAAATAAATATCAAAAAAATTTTTTTTAAAGAATAGAAAAGCAAAACTGGAGGGGCGCCTGGGTGGCTTAGTCGGTTAAGCGTCGGCTTTCGCTTAGGTCATGATCTCGCAGTTTGTGGGTTCGAGCCCGGCGTCGGGCTCTGTGCTGACTGCCAGCTCAGAGCCTGGAGCCTGTTTCAGAGTCTGTGACTCCCTCTCTCTCTGACCCTCCCCTGCTCATGCTGTCTCTCTCTCTCTCTGTCCAAGAAATAAATAAATAAAAATATTAAAAACAAAAAAAGAAAAGCAAAACTGGAGGCATCACAATTCCAGACTTCAAGTTATATTACAAAGCTGTAACAATCAAGACAGTATGGTACTGACATAAAAACAGACAAATATCAATAGAACAGAATAGAAAACCCAGAAATAGACAATGTATATATTTTTTAAAAAATTACTCATGATTGCTCTTAAACATTTTAGAAAGCTATAAAAGAATATGTTTATGTATTTAATCAATAATTATCACAAATATTATCTTTACTTGATATCAAACTTCTATATGAAACAGCTCAGAGGTCAGAAAATATAGAACCTTTTCTCAGAAATAGACTGCTTTACATCTTAGTCTGCTTATGAGATTCTTTGATCACTTACTGCTTCTGTTAATCCCAATCAGGGATCACAAAAGGCCAGCATCAGAAAAACAAACAAACAAACAAACAAAACCACACACACACAAAAACAAAGCTGAATACATAGTTTCTATAATGGCAACCCTTTGACCTTGACGGTAAAATGTTAATGCCTCATACTGCGTTATCTTCAGTACTTGATCTTTATAAAGCCAGATTGCTTTTAAAGTTAACAAACAGGTTACAGTGCTTATTTCCCATTTGGTTCTTCTATATTTCACATATTTGAAGTAAAATACTGCCAGTTTGTCCAGACAAGGAAAAATTATACCTATGAAAATTGAGAATGGCCTAAAAGGCAGGTCCAAGATGACAATCCCAGAAAAGTCTTACTTGCTTACTTGCTTAGTGGCAGACACTTCTGTAACTAAGCATTTTCCTTATCACACTTGATTTTTGTTTTTGCTTTAGTTGGTTGCATGACTTGACACCAAACGAATATTTTCTTGGCTACAAATCATCTTATTTTTAAAATGCTGGATTGTGATGGCCTAATACTCCTTCACACATTGTCCGAGTTAATAGAAGTTTTGCTTTGTTACATACCCTGAGCTAATGAACACGGTTTCCCCTGTCAAGCATGGAGAATGTTGGTAATTTCAGAGCCACTTTGAACTTTATGGTAGCACCCAATCTGGATGACGTCCATATTGGGGAATTAGGTGGCAGGAGTGAGTTCTCAAAAGGAAAGCAGAGAAAAGTCAAAGGCAAGCCCCTTTACCAAATTGTGTCTCTGGTAGTGGGATATTGTTGAATATGTGCCTAATAACTATTTGTCCACCTTCCTGGCTCACAGAAACCTATTTAGCAACCTGCCAGCCCCAGGAAACAAGTAAGTCAGCATTTTCCAATCTATGCAATATTACCCAACTGTGAGTCATAAAATTAATATAGTGGGTCAGAACCAATTTAAATTGTCAAGAAAATATGAAAGTGCTTTCTTCCAGCATATGGAAAATACAGTTTTAAAGAATCTCTGTTTTTATTAAAATATAAATGTGCATAAGATTGTTTATATAAAAATAACCTTTTTACTGTGGGGTACTTTTAAGTCTATAGATAAAAGACAACTATAGGGACTCTGTCCTTTTCTTTGATTTGTCTCTTGATGGACAATGGTTTCCTGATCATTGATCCTCAAAGGAATGTTTGCTAAGTGGTTTTAGGAGAAAAGCTTATTCCTTTATGTAAAGGAGAGCAGAGAAAAGACACAATTTTTTTTTTTTTACTCATTTTCCCTTCTTATTGATACCTTGTTGCATGTCATATGATGTTTAGATCCACTGCAACTGTCATGTGAATAATATTTTTATGTTAAGGATGACAGAACAAAATAATAAGAAAAACCTGGATCCTTAAGAATATCAGTAAGTCACTGCTTTATGAAATGGCTCCCTTCCAGCCTTCTTATCAACTTCTGTAATAAATGTCTTAATTATTTAAGCCATTAATTTATTGGTGTTTTATAATTTATAACAAAAATTGAATGGCTACAAGTCTAAAGCCAGTTATACTGGAAGCAAATTCTAAATTATTTCTCCACTTTCATTGTCTTTGTCTTTTACCTTTTGCCCTTCTTTTCCTAAGTCTCAGATCTTAAGTTCTTATCTGAATTACTTATATTGTGTTTACTATTACTATATAAATGTTTTTTAAAGATATTCTTTCTGTTTTTGTGTATTTATTTATTTATTTTAATAAATGTGTTTCAGGTCAGTTGCTTCTGCCTTAGTTTGATCTCAAGGTTACTACTTAACTGGATTGATGGATTATAGGACTCAGCATCAAGATAACTAATTTCATCAAACCTTGGATATTACTAATCTGTAAATGCTGACTTTCCTTTAAATAGTTCTTTAAAAATTTCTTCCAAATCCTTTTCTTTGCTCAATTAAATTATACATATCTTAATATATAACATTCTGTTTATTCTTATTCTGTAACTTGTACAATCATGAGCTATATGTTATAAAACATATTAATTTTCATGGTAAATTGAGTGAAGGTGGAATTTAATTTTAATGAAGCTTGGTGTAACAAACATTCCACTCCAGTGAAATAGTACAAAGCACCAGCTGGAGACCAGCTGTGTCCTATGGTCTTTGACTGTAGTGAAATCTTACTACAACCCAATAAAGCAGATGCATCCTTTGATGAACTTTGCAAATCTTCAGATCAGGTCTCTTATATTCTATATTAGCTAAAAAGTGAAAAAAATTCATTCTCTTTGGAGGCTCATTAGCTTTTCTTTGAGGATCAGCCAAGAATTTGGTTCTCTGTCAACAGATGGAGGTAATGTCTCTTTGGACTACTTTGGTTCTAATGCCATTTCTTCCTAGATAACCAAGGGCACCAGTAACGTTGTTGGGAAAGTCGCTGAGAAGACGTGACGACTGACTGACCTGCAATCTGGACCCAGGGAACTGAAAGTTCCCCTGTCCTGGGAATGTGCATTCTACTTGCCTTTCCCATTTCCAGAAGCTGTCCCCAGGATACAACTTTGAGGTTGAAATGTGGTGGTGAGATTATTTGGATGGTAAATACAGTTAAGGCCTCTATGTAAATTAAGATTTGCTGGGCTGGTGCAAAGATCTATTCGTCTTGAGACTGCCCAGAATAAACCTTAGAAGTAAGTTCCCTTGCTTTTTCAAAATGCCACCTACCAACCAGGAGTAGTTTGCCTCTTTCTTTGGCTTTTCTCTGCTCTCCCACATGGGAGTTAGTTTCAGAGCATATCTTAAAAGCTCCTGAAGGAGATACAAACTAACAAGTATTTACATCAAAATACACTTTTTATTAGAATATAAAACCATAAAAATATAATTATATATTATACAAAAGGAAGATTTTTAAAACTAGGGCTTTGATAAAGTTCTTTGAACTTGGAAGTTCCTCTTTGATAAAAGTCATGTAATTCAACCGTGTCAAGAGGAAAATAATTGTAATGATAAAAGTCCCAGTAGAAAGCTATATAATTAGTAAAATCATGTTATATTTAATAAACAGTACAGAAAAAGTACAGACAGGGTGATGCATTCATTTAAGTTTTGGTAATAGACTTAAGTTAATAATTTAATGATAGATTTGTACCAATGTCATGGTTCCATGAGTGCAGGGACTAAATATAACTTAAATACTTGCCTCTAACTAATAAGGCTGTGTTTCAAAATTATAGATAGACTCCTTTTCTAGGCTTTTCTTTAGGCAAAGCATGGTTTTTATTGATGTCTATATTCTCAGAGTTTAAGAACTCCAGTTTTGGTTAAAATCAATCTCTAACTGTTTAATACATGGTTGGTTCACATAATTCTATATTTAACCTATGAAAAAGTCACAGGAAGATGTATATAATCTAGTTCATAACATTTTGCATAAAATATCACAGAGTGATAAACATTGTATTGATAAACATTATATAAGTATCCATTCCATAAGTATTGTAGGATATTTTTGGGTCATTTGAAAATTGCTCCACTGGGGCGCCTGGGTGGCTTAGTCGGTTAAGCGTACGACTTTCGCTCAGGTCATGATCTCGCGGTTCGTGGGTTCGAGCCCCGCGTCGGGCTCTGTGCTGACTGCCAGCTCAGAGCCTGGAGCCTATTTCAGAGTCTGTATCTCCCTCTCTCTGACCCTCCCCTGCTCACGCTCTCTCTCTCTCTTTCTCTCCTAGAAATAAATAAAAATATTAAAAAAAAAGAAAAAGAATAAAAAAGAAGATAGCTCCACTAATTATAGTTTATTCTATTTATATATGGTATGTGATATGGGTAAGGAAGGTAAAGGATTTTAGGCAAGATGGTGAACATGAAGTAGCCAATTATTTAATTGGTAAAAATGTTGTATAAATGTCAAGATTTAGATCAAGTGATACAGATTCAGTTTTTGCATGAGCAGAATGTTTTGTTCCAGAGATTCAATTATTTATAAATTAAGCAACTATTTCCAGCATGCCTATTTTGTACCAGAAAGTATAATAATCTCTGAAAATATAGTTCTTTTCACTAGGGTTACTTTCTTCAAATCCAATAAAGGTGCATGCTACATGAAACTATATGTAAGTGGGATGAAAATGTAAATGCATTATGAAATGTGTGAACATCAATCTTCAATTTACCAAAAATTCAAAAGATCATCAGCATCATCATCAGCATCATCATCATCTTATTGAAAAAGTCCAATAAAATGATATGTGTGTGCAAACAGATGTATCTTTAATATGCTTAACTGCTTAGGTATTATTATCTAGTTTGATCAGTTGTCTCAGTAATTAACAGAAAGCCTGGTATATAAACTATAGTTGCTAAACGAATGGCTGATCAAAGAAATGAATAAATTATTGGATACAGAAATAAACCTTATCAACTATCTATCAATGCAGTAATAAACACAAAACAAAAAGGCTTCCTTATTTTGAAATGATAGTTGTTAGTATCAAACTAAGACTCTTACTAAAATTATGTTAGAAAATGAATAAAATATAAAAATTTAGCAGTCTAAAGCATTAGAAAACATCCAAGGGAGAGATGAGATTTGAGGAGGCAAGAACTTTGAGAAAACAAAAGACATTAAGTTGATCCCTATATTGGCCAATTTTCTTTTTCTTCAGGGCATTTTCTGATTCTCTGTATGGGGATGAAAAGCTGCAACATGAGGCACTCCTCAGCATGCTTTTTTAATTTTTTTTTGAACTCTTTTTTTTTTAATGTTTTATTTATTTCTAGGAGAGAGAGAGAGAGACAGCATGAAGCAGGGGAGGGTCAGAGAGAGAGGGAGTCACAGACTGAAACAGGCTCCAGGCTCTGAGCTGGCAGTCAGCACAGAGCCCGACGCGGGGCTCGAACCCACGAACCGCGAGATCATGACCTGAGCGAAAGCCGGACGCTTAACCGACTAAGCCACCCAGGCGCCCCTCCTCAGCATGTTTTGAGAGAAAAAAAAGTGTTAGAAATAACAATGCAGGAAGCATCTGATATAATGGACAAGTTTTTCTTTTGAGTAATTGCCAACTCTGAGACTTAGGACACAATGGACATACTGATAAGATCAAAAGTAGAACCTAGAAGAGTATCTAAACAATCTGGAAACCGGAAATGAATCTACATGTCTACAAAGGAATGGGTTGAGACTCTCGAAACGTATTTCCTAGGAAACTCAATAGACTCATCCCAATAGCCTAACATCAAGTCTGAACTGGATCGAAAATAATTTCCAATAAATTAACTGTATGCTATAACTAAACTCAACACTCATTAGAAAACTTACAGAATTGGGAGTCTTCCTAATGTATTATCTACAATATCTAGAGTGTGGTTAAAAGTTACTAGTCATGCAAAGAAGTAAAAATATGTGGTGCATAATCCAGAGATAAAATGATCAATAATATCTGATCCACAGATTACCCAGATGTTGGTATTAGCAAATGAAGACTCTTATATGACTATCTTAACAAGTAGTGAATTTATAGGTAAAGATGGATATGACAACTGAACTTATCAAATTTAGCAGTCTAAAGCATTAGAAAATATCTACTAGAGAATTCAGTAGAGACAAAGAAATTCTAAAAAGGAAAAAAACCCCCAGTAATTATAGAAATAAAAAACACGCAACCTCTAAAATTAAAAATGCATTGAATGGTACTAACAACAAATAGAACATTCCTGAAGAAAGGGTCAGCAAACATAAAATCAAATAAAATTCTTTGCAAGATGGAACTCAAAAAGAAGATTTTAATTTTAAGAGTTTCACAGACATGTGTGGCAATATCAAGTAGTTTGCCATTTGTACAATTGGAGATCCAGATGGAGAAAAGGAATGTTATGGGAAAGAAATGTTTATGAAATGATAATTTCATAGAAATTTTTTCTAAACTTGAATGAAAACATTAGGTCAACAACAAAGAAAAACAATATAATCTAAGAATAATAGTTTCAAGTAAAATACATCATAGTCAAACTGGTAAAACTCAAACTTAAGAAAAACTACAATTTAAAAGACACATTGCATGAAGAAAAATAAGAATTACAGCAGACTTCTCATTGGAATATATGCCAGAAGCCAATGGATCAAAGTACTCTCAAGGAATAAAATATTAATCAAGAAATCAAAATATTGAAAATACTGAAAACATTTTCTAAAAATAAATGTAATATGAAATTTTTATATTAAACAAAGCTAAGAGAATTTGTTACCCACAAATTCACACTTCAAAAACAATGTTAAAGGAAGATTTTAAGTTGAAAGAAAATCCTCATGGAATTTTGAATGTACATGAATGAATGAAGACCACTAGAACTGAGAAATATGTGGGTCCCTTTAAGTTGTTATTTAAAAAATTTTCCTTAAATATTTAGTTCGACTTGACCATTTGAAGAAAATGATATTTCATTAAGGGAAGGTTATAACATGTAGAAAGAAATATGTGATAAAATATCATAAATGATGAGAGGACCTAAATAAAAATATACTGTTAAATGGTTTTACATTAAATGTTAAATGGTATATAATTAATTAATGATAGGATGCATATTGTAATACCTAGAACAAACAATTTAAGAAAACACAAAGTAATAGCAGTATGGGAAATAATATGCATATAAAAATAGTACATATTAAGGTAAAAGAATATAGGAATGGAAAAACAGAGGGAAAATGTAGGATAAAAAGAACATAAATAGAAGGATGATAGATTTAAACCCTGCTATATAAATAGTTACATTAAAAGTAAAGGTAACCAGTCCAATTAAAAGCTACAGATTCTCAAATTGGATAAGAAAGCAAAACCTAACTGTATGTTGTTTACAAGAGATGCACTTTTTATATATAGACTCTAAGACAAGATGAAAATTAAAAAGATGGAAATCTTTTGTTTCTTTCACACATAAAAAATTAAATATGTTTAAGAAAGGAAAAGATCATACTGGAACAATTACTTATTAATATGAAAAAAATATAATTCAACTCATATCTCTTGTACTATATATAGGCTACATGTGATAAGTTAAAAGTGAATATCATAAGCCTTAAAATAACCACCAAAATAGGGGCGCCTGGGTGGCTTAGTCGGTTAAGCGTCCGACTTTCGCTTAGGTCATGATCTCGCGGTTCGTGGGTTCGAGCCCCGCGTCGGGCTCTGTGCTGACTGCCAGCTCGGAGCCTGGAGCCTGTTTCAGTCTGTGACTCCCCCTCTCTCTGACCCTCCCCTGCTCGCGCTGTTTCTCTCTCTCTCCTAGAAATAAATAAAACATTAAAAAAATAAAAAAAAAATAACCACCAAAATAACAAAATGAATGGTTATGCTTAATAAGATTTCAAAGGGGATAAAATTAAATAACAAAATTGTCAGATAGTGAAAAGAAAAATGGGCAAAAAAGAAGTAAAGAACACATGGAGTAAATAGAAGAGGAGTAGCAAGCTATTCCCTTTAACTGAAACAATGTCAATAAGCTCATTTAATGTAAGTGATCTGAACAACCCACATACTAAAGATCCGTTTTCAGACTGAGGAAAAAAACAAATAAAGATTCAAATGCATGCATGTTTAGGAGAAAAGATTGGTGTTTATCAACAAAACTCCTGAATAAACAAACCACGATATAATAGAACTGTTATATATCTAAAACATATCTAAACATATCTAAAATCAAACACAGCTTTATAGACTATTCTGTGAATAATTCACAGAACAAGAAAAGAGAAAATCAATGGCAATATAAAAATTTGAACAAATGTCAGCCTACAAGATGACATTGACATTTATGGGACATTCAAACAAACAACAGAATACACATTATTTTCAAGTACACATGGAATATTTACTTATATATTCCATATTTTGGTAAAAAGGTTTCAAAAATTTTTAAAAAAATGTTGATGTTATACTAAATTGTGTCTGGACTCTATTAGAATTGAATCAGAATTCAGAAATAAAAAGATTTCTGGAAAATTCCTGCATATCATACATTATATAACATAAATATATTTATTCTATAATAAATATGCAGGAATTTTTATTGTAAATAAAA
The DNA here is from genome assembly GCA_017311185.1 of Proteles cristata cristata. Classification (NCBI taxonomy): domain Eukaryota; kingdom Metazoa; phylum Chordata; class Mammalia; order Carnivora; family Hyaenidae; genus Proteles; species Proteles cristata. Next base: position 422,353 of record JAESUZ010004782.1, on the reverse strand, counting down.
TATTTATTCCATATTTATTATACCTAATAATCTTCTAAATAACTCATGTGTTAAAAGAATAATCAGATGAGGGGTGCCTAAGTGGCTCAATAGGTTGAACATCCAACTTCAGCTTAGGTAAAGATCTCATGGTTCATGGGTTCATGCCCCGCTTCGGAAGCCTGGAGTCTGCTTCAGATTCTGTGTCTCCCTCTCTCTCTGCCTCTCCCCTGCTCTCTCTCTCTCTCACTCAAAAATAAATAAAACATTAAAAATTTTTGAAAAAGAGTAATCAAATGAGAGATACAAAGTAAGTTGAAATGAGTGAATATGAAAGCACAGAAAATCACAATTTGCAGATGACGCTAAATGCTCAGGGAAAGATTTGTAGCACTAAATGCTGTTGTAATGAAGGACAGTCATGATATGATGACCTCAGTTTCCATTTTAGGAAACTAGGAAAATAAGAGAAAATAAGGACATGAAGAAATACTTATAAATGTAAATATTTATATATATGTGTCCATAGTAACTTTGTTTATAATAACCCCAAAATGTAAATATCTCAGATGTCAAGCAATAGGTTAAATGGATAAACTATGGTATACATGGAATTTTACTCAGTAACAAAAATAACTGAATTATTGATACGAACAAATGACATTGATAAATATTACAATAATTATACTGGGTGAAAGAAGCGAAACAAAATGATGCACATATTATATAGTTTCATTCATAAAAATCCTGAAACCCAATCTCTAGTGAAGGAATGCAGATGGATAGTTATGTGTGGACTAAGATTGGTGTTGAGGCAAAAAGGGGAAGGAGAGAGGTATCTTGACTGTGGTCATGGCTCCATAGTTTTATATATAATGTGTACATAAATTTTCAAATTGTACATTTTAAACATAAATAGTTTAACATTTTTATTATATCTCAATAAGGCTGTAAAAGCACAACCAGAATAAACTAATATAAAGCAAGAAATCATTGAAAGCATATAGATATCTAGTAGACTTAAGATAATACACGATGCTAATATCTAAGCAAGAACACAACAGTCAGCAATACATACAAAGTACCTCTATACCCAATTTGCAGCAGAAATATGAAAGTGTTAGGGAAGTTTCTGACAGATGAATTTTCCAAGTTTTTCTAAATAACCAGGCTTAGACAATTATAGCAAAGTTTGTTAGATTAAAATCATAGAGAGGAAAGTGCTGGGAAAGGATGAGAGAGTTGCAATCAGTCAAGAAAAGATTGAATGTATGAATTAACTCAAATGTAGTATTATAAACACAAAGAGGCCATGATGAAATGAGCCAAAATATAATATTGCAATGGCAAATGAAAATGTCCTGTTGTCACAGTTAATATTCATAGTTTCACATAAACCAGTTATAATTTGGATACATTCTTTTGAAATGCAGTGTAAGGCATTCCCATTATTTATTTATTTTTTGACTGGGGACAACAAGAAAAAATGAGCCAGTAATAATCAGGTTGAGATATTAATTTTGTATATTCAATAAACTATTACAATTTTCAAGTGATTTTATAAAGAACTGTTTGAGGAAAGTTTTCTCATTTTTACTAAATCAAAACTAATCTTTTAAAGTAGTTTTAAACTATCATTTTAACCAATGAAGCTTTATGTTTATAAGTGTAGTTTTATTTCCCTTCATCAAAAAAGGGAAGTGGTTTCTTAACTTAAATAAACTGAAAATAAAATTCTAGGATTATAAAACTTAAAAATTCAATAGGCTACCAAATTTTTGCTTTTTATATAGTTATCTTCAATCAGACTCAGAGCGGGGATAGATGAACTTTGAATTACTTTTGTTGAGATACGCCTTTATGGAATTCACTAGGACTGTATTAAACTTTGATTCACATTTACCTCAACGACAAGTCATTATGTATCTAAATGGTATTAAAAGTAAATGTAAATAGTTGAAAAAAAATTTAAGTACCTCACTTTCAACCTGATTACTATATTTACATCAATCTTTTGGAAATTACTGTGGTGTTAGTGATCATGAATGATGAAGATATCAATTTACATAATATGTACTCTACCTTTTTGTTTAAATCAGACTTGATTTAATTATATGTGTATAAATCATATCTGCTGCATTACAAATTTCCCTTGTTTGAATAAATGTTATAGTAGAAATACGTAGTAATTCTGCAGGGAAATACTGATGGTTTGCCCTTAAGGCCATCAATTCTACAAAGAAAGGTAAAGAAAAAATTAGCATGCTTGAAACAATGTTTCAAATTTCTCAACAAAGGCTATAAAATAATATCTTATTTTTGATGTTAAAATTTTATCTTGTTTTTCATCACAAATGTAGCCATTTGCTAAAGCTGTCTATTGCTTCCAAAATGAAGTATTGCTCTGTCAATAAATGTGAAGAATGTGATGCATTAGACACAAACAAGATGAGAAGGGAATGGGAATGAAAGATAAAAAAATAGTAAAACACATGAAATTGCACAAAACTTTCAAAATGAGTTTTGTATTCCGTAAGTCTATTCTCCAATGGTATGATATTCAGGAGAGAATACAAAGCATTGCTGCTAATAAGCTTTTAGTACTACCTGTCCTGGCAAAGGCTTTTTCCGTTAATATTGACGCCTTGGAAAAGCAATTTGCTTTGTGGAATAAAAAGGAATCAGCAGAGCCCAGACAGAGAAATCCAATTTTATCCTCAGACAGGCACAAAGCTGAATGCCTTCCATTTTAATGACTGACAGCTTCTATTTCTTTATACAAGAATCATGTAAGAAATGAACACAACTGCCAATAGAGGCACGATCCAGCCTAAAAACCCCAGCGGCATCTTCTGTGTGGCATTTCTCTACATGGACACATACTAGATTCAAGCCCGGAGAAAAATATTACAATCTCATCAAGTTCCAGCAGTACTGCTGTAACAAACTGAGCAATATTATGTACAAACCAGTGTGTCCTTGGAAAAAGCAGAAGGTTTTTAAGAAAGAGTTCCTTGATAAACTACGTACTAGGACCTGAGATTTCCAATGTAAATAATTTCTCTTTGTGGGACAACCTGATGAACATATAGTGTGTGTGTGTGTGTGTGTGTGTGTGTGTGTGTGTGTGTGTGTGTGTGTGTGAAAGAGAGAGGGAGAGAAGTAGATTGAAAAGAAAGCAGAGTAAAATTCCCTTTGACTATCTGAGTGCCCAGTTCTGCAGTAAAGTTACAGAGATGTTTGATTGAGTATGTTCTTATGGAAGCCAATGCAAGAACTGGATTCCACAGCCCAAGGAAGAATCTAGAGCCAAGATGGGGCAACAAATGCAGACAGGAGTAGAAAGACAGAATAGACAAGGAGGTCATATACAGATTTGAACTTATTCGCAGAAATGGAAGAAATAGTACCAAACATAAGGAACTGAAATTGAGGTTTAAGTCAAATTTATACTTTCTGGATCTCTTTAAGGAGCTACCTAAAATGACGATTGTAAACTATATTATATTTCTATATTGAATAATTCAATTTTTGACATAATTTTATTTGCTATCATGGTTTGACCTCTTTAAATTGAAAAATTTAATTGCCAGCTCCTGCGACATGTGAAATCAATTTTGTCAACCTAGGCAATTAGTAGAACTAAAAAACAGGTTGGAAAGGGACCTATCTTTCAAGATTTACTATTTTTATGCATATTTATATAAATGAGATGAGAACAGTTAAAGTAACATATTTTTGTTTCAAAGTGAATATATGTTCATCTATTACAGAGCTGAAATTCCTGTTTTCATTCCAAAATCAGGGGCTAAGTACATGGTTTTCAGCTCATGGCTTCATTTTGTACCATATGCCATGTTTAGTTTACTTCTTTTCCAGTGGTGACCATCATATATATATATATATGCATACATATAACTGAATCTCAACTCAAAGAAATGTGTATAGAGGCACTAATTTTTTTCTGTCCCATTGTCAGGCTTACCAACAGGGCCTCATAGGCAGTAAATAGAACAAGCATAATATGAATGTCTTAGGACTGTTTCCAAAGCATATGAACCATTTAAAATTCAGTGTTGAGAGTGAAGCCAGTGATTACTGAAAGGTACTGGGAGAGGGAATTTGATTTTCAAAGAATCTTATTTATTATTCTTCTGTCTCTCAGAGAGAGACAGGTTGAAAGAAAGAGAGATAGATATAAACCTATTAATGTATATTGATATTGATGGAGTGAAGTAATTATATCTAAACTTTCCGATGAAGCTTAGGGTTTGCAGTTATTCATATAGTAATAGTTTTAGTATAACTTTAAACTGATGTTATAATTATTGTCAGATATAACATGAAGGTTTGGAATGTTTCAGTGTTAGACTAGTCAGATATTAGTCTGTGGCATCATATTTGAATAACAAGGTTATTTATTTTGAATTCATTCTTTATTGTAGTGTTACAAGTTCATGAGCCACACATTTTCTTGAATATTTATAAAGGCAAAGATTTCCATAATTAGTGTAGTTTATATTTTAAATCTGGCACTTTGAATTCATTTAAAGGTGAAAAATATACTCTCAGTACAGCTTGTTATAATTTAAAAATTTCTATATTCTATTTTTTCCCTTTTTTATCTGTTGCTTTCATATCTGGTTATTTTAGAATTGATAATATTTCCTTTCTCACTGCAGGTCTAGCCTATACACTATGAAGTCAAACAGATATATACTAGAATAAAATTCTCTTTACTTGTCAGCTGAGTATCTTAGCAAATTTACTTAAGTTTCCATAGCTTGTTTTCCCATATAGTAAAAGTGAATGATAGAGAATGGAGCTCTAAGAGGCAGGCTTATATAGTCCACACAAAAAATTCCTACAATAATCATCATCAATATATCACCAGTATCATTGTTATTATTAATTGAAAATATCATTGGTGGTTCACCGCAATTAGAACTTAATATTATTTCTATATATCTGTTCTAATATTATCTGGCATTTGGATTATGCCTATGTTTACTTTGACTATGTTGAACTCAATTGATTTGTATCCCCCTACTGAAAAGAGGCTTCAGGGTTGTAGAAATAAATTATATATATATATGTTAAAGCATTTTGATTATGTGAGAAGTAATTTTTATATTTTCCCTTAAGAGATGTAATTTTACAAAATTAAATAGACATAAACTTAACTGGGAATTAGCCAAAGGAATTCAAGGTCTGGTTCAAATAAAGTAGCTATCCTTGAGTATCAGTAGAATTAGGGTAAAAAATGGTTAAAGGCACAAGCAGAGACATAGATTTTTGGTCAACTTGATCAGAAAGAATTTTGGACAGTATTTTTAAAAAGTCTGCAAGACAAAAAAATTTTTTTTGTGAGTTTTTATATACTCTTACACTTCATATCATCAATGCTTTAATTCTGTTTGGTTTACTACATCTATCTTCTGAGCAATATGGCCCTTGAAGAGAAGAATTTTTTCCAATTATACCAGAATTTTTTCCATTACAGTCAAGGATTCACCTTCATATTACATAAGAGCTTCCATTCTCTGCATCTTTTGGCAAATTGCCTCTTCTTATAGGAGAGTAACTCCAGAAGGATGTTCATGGGCTCATGACATCTGATGGGCTAATCATTGGTGGCCCTATTTTTATTATTATTTATTAATTCCATTACTCTGACCAGGCAATATAGGCTTTTAGAAAGTAGAATATTTAAGTAGCATCTTCCTTATGTAAACACTCACTACTCAGCAACTTTAAACTATGGGATATAAGTTCTTTATACATTTTAGATACTAACCCTATATCAGATATGTCATTTGTAAATATCTTCTCCCACTCCATATATTGCATTTTTTATTGTTTTCTTTGCTGTACAAAAGCTTTTTATTTTGATGAAGTCCCAATCATTAATTTTGCTTTTGTTTTCCTTGCCTCAAGAGAGAGATCTTGAAAGAAGTTGCTAGGGTCAGTGTCAAAGGGGTTACTGTCTGTGTTTTCCTCTAGGATTTTTATGGTTTCAGGTCTCACATTTAGGTCTTTAATCCATTTTTATTTTTGTGTATGGTGTAAGAAAGTGGTCCAGTTTCATTCTTTCGCATGTTGCTGTCCAGTTTTCCCAGTACCATTTTTTGAAGAGACATTCTTTTTGTGAACTTATAAAACTCAACACCCCCAAAACAAATAAGCTAATTAAAAATGGACAGAAGACATGAATAGACATTTCTCCAAAAAAGATATACAATAACCAACAAACACATGAAAAGATGTTCAACATCACTCATCATCAGGGAAATACAAATCAAAACTAGGGTGAGATATCACCTGCCATGTGTCAGAATGGCTAAAATCAACAACATCAATAACAACAGGTGTTGGAGAGGATGTAGACAAAGAGGATCTCTCTTGTGCTGTTGGTGGGAATACAAACTGGTGAAGCCACTTTGGAAAACAGTATGGAAGTTCTTCAAAAAGTTAAAAATAGAACTACCCTACAATCTACAATTGCACTATTAGATAATTACTCAAATAGTTTATAGCAGCATTATCTACAATAGCCAGATTATAGAAACAGCCTGTCTGTTGATTGAAGAATGGATAAAGGAGATATGGTATATATATTTATATAATATAGTATTACTTATCTATAAAAACAATGAAATCTTGTCATTTGCAATGACATAGCTAAAGCTAGAGAGTATTGCACTGAATGAAATGTCAGCCAAAGAAGAACAAATACCATATGATTTCACTCATGTGGAACTTAAGAACAAATGAGCAAAGGGAAAGAAGAGAGAGAAGTTAACCAAGAAACACATTCTTTTTTTTAAAAAAAAAAACTTATTTATTTATCTTTGAGAGAGACAGAGAGTGAGCCATGGAGGGGTAGAGAGAGATGGAGACATAAAATCTGAAGTAGGATCCAGGTTCTGAGCTGTCAGCACAGAGCCTATCAAAAGGCTCAAACCCATAAGCTGTGAGGTCATGACCTGAGCCAAAGTCAGATGCTTAACTGACTGAACCAGGCTCCTCAACACATTCCTAACTATAGAGAATAAACTGATGGTTATCAGAGGGGACGTGGGTGACAGGGATGGGTTAAATAGCTGATGGGGATTAAGGAGGGCACTTGTCATGATGACAACAGGCTGTTGTATGGAAGTGTTGAATATTGTACAGTTGACACTAATATTACACTATATATTAACTGTAATTTAAATCAAAACAAAAATTTAAAAAAAACTGTGGGATGGATTTAAGTATACAAGAGTAAAGTTTCTTTTTTTAATTTCACCAAAGCATCAAAAGTTCAGAAAACAAAAATTAATAGACAACATGTTAAAAAATCACCTATATTTCCAGTACTCAAGATGTTAGAATCCACAAATAATAACCAAGAAAGGGAGTGCCACCAAGAGGAGATTTACGAGGGAAAATCAATTGCAGCTAATGAGAACTTAGAAAAAGTCCCATTGTTTGCTGACTACATTCTCATGTACTTCTTATGTATATATCAATTGCTAATATCTCTTAGGTTATAAACATGCCATTCAGCGATTTTCTTAATCTACAGTAATTTGCCCAGCCAACAGTGATGCCTGTTCCTACTTTGCCACAGGAAAACTGATTTTCTTTGTACATCAGTGTGCCAGATCAAGGGGATGAAGCACAATTAATCTAGTCCATTTCTGATCTTTACCCCTTGTTCCCAGTCTTTCTCCTGCAATTAAGTGTTCTTATGTGATTCAGTTCTGGCCAATGAATCCATGAGAATGTTGCTGGTGGTCTCTTGGAGAGATTATTTCCTCAACAATCAAAAGACAAAGATATATTATGAAGTCTCTTGTCACTCTGGTTAGGTCTCACATTTTCTGGCTTTGAATAAAGTTGTGTAAGGAAATGAAGCATGGAGATTTTGCAATCACCTGACAATCATGAGGGAAAGATTGAGAGAACTGAAAAACTGGCAAAGAGGCTTGATGTCACTTAATTGCTAAACTACCTTTCTCTAGACTATTTTTCATGAGCTAATTAAATATGACAATAAATATAATATGTCTTATGCATGTAACATACCTTACGGCAGAGAGAAAAGAAACCCATGAGAGATCATCTAATAGCCCAGTAATAAGTACGTTAAGATAATAGAATGTATGTTATTTCATTAATGTGGAGTTTTAGCCTTTAATAAAGTGGTTATGATATTGTGCTGTGGAAAAAATACAGCATGCATAATTTTATAGAAATATTACTCTAGGGGCACCTGAGTGGCTCAGTCAGTTAAATGCCCCGCTTCAGCTCAGGTCATAATCTCACAGTTAGTGAGTTCGAGCCCCATGTCTGGCTCTGTGCTGACCCCTCAGATCCTGGGGCTTGCTTGGATTCTGTGTCTCTCTCTCTCTCTGGGTCCCTCCCCTGTTTGTGCACTCTCTCTCTCAAAAATAATATAGATAAATAAGCTTAAAAAATATTACTCTAACCATGTGAAAGCCATAAAGAAGAAAATCAGAAAGGAAATATGGTTGCAGATAGTGGAATAGTAAGGGACTGTCTCAGCATCTTTCATTCACATAATTCCCAATGTCTTCTTTATGAGTCAACAAAATATACCAAAGGTTATTGCTATCAACATCAACATAATGTTGGAATATTTAGTGAGAATCCCTAAAAGTATTCCAATCTACTATGATAACTGGTAATTATAATATTATATTGCAGTTGCTTAGAAAAACTTTAGTCAGATTTGGAGCTAGCTTTTTAAGACAGCAGAAAATATGCTGTATTTCTAGTTTAACAATATTTATTAGTATATAACATTGGCATACATGCAACAATTTATTTACCTATGGATGCTAAGCACATGAAGTAATACATGGTGAATCACATTAAAACCTCTGTGAAATGTGGTGTTAAAAAATAGGACGAACACCTAGACTCGAAATAAACACTCATTAGCCTTTTAAGAGACATACTTTTATTTAGGGTAATGTATTTTTTTTTTAATTTTTTTAATTTAATGTTTTATTTATTTCTAGGAGAGAGAGAGAGAGAGACAGCGTGAACAGGGGAGGGTCAGAGAGAGAGGGAGTCACAGACTGAAACAGGCTTCAGGCTCTGAGCTGGCAGTCAGCGCAGAGCCCGACGCGGGGCTCGAACTCACGAACCGCGAGATCATGACCCAAGCGAAAGTCGGACGCTTAACCGACTTAGCCACCCAGGCGCCCCAAGGCGGGGGGGAATGTATTTTTAAAAAATATTATTATAATTAAATTCCATTTTAATTATACCATTTACCATGGTTGTCTCTAGAATGCTTTGTAAGGCATCTGTTCATTTTGTAAACATTTTCTAAGACATTTAATATGTATTTCATGTTTCCTTCACTTTGTTTTCCATATTATAATATTGTTCATTGTTGGGATCAGAGCATAACTTCTAAAGATTTCAGTCATCAGTTGGAGAAAAACCATTAGTGCACTTGATATTTGAAAATGCACCAACTCTGAAAGTGAGACGCTCGAGGGGAGTATTAAATGTTTGGTACTGTACAAGAAGCTGACATCATCTTGGGGATGTTGCCAGAAGATATTTGAAGTGTCAAATGCTAAAGAATTTTAGTGTCTGCTGACAATGTCTGATTTCTCCTACTCTGGCAAGTGTGTGAAAAGACTGAGTAAAAAGAGTACATACATTTAGTATTTAGAAAATGCTTTCCAACATAGTTAATGATTGAAATAGCTAAAGCTCATTTATATTAACTAAAATACCATTCCAGACACATAAGAATTACTCTAAAAGTTAATGGGTAATAAATAGCTTATAATTTTTATATTGCATAAACTAATAACTGAAAACTATTTGGAGATCATCTAACCTAAAATTTGAGTTTACAAATGAAGACATAAAATCAATATTCTTAGTGATTCATCAAAAAATCTTATATACCTTATCTAATAATCTTGGCAACATGTCACATATTCTGCTCTTTTAACCAAAATTATTTTTTCACTCTTCATTAGCAACCAATAAACAAAAAACCAAACAACCAAATACCAAGGTGAAAACATTATGATATACACTGTGGAGTAGCTTTATAAATCTGTATATACCCCTGCTTTAGTCAAAAGAATAAATTGTGACAGTCTCAGCTTATTATATAAAAGTGCATTTCCTAGTTCATTATGTGGTAAGAAGTGCTCATATATTTATTTCTATTTCCTTTCTCAAGTAAATTATTTCTTGCTTAATGTAAATATTTTTCCTTTGTTAGTAAATTTCTGATTTTATATATGCAATGTCTTTGTAAATATGGAAACATAAAAAAGAAAAGAAAAATTCATCAGTGTCATTCATGAGGATGAACTAGAATATAGTTTATTATTATTTTTGTTTATATACCTGATCTTATGCAAGACTGAATCCTATCTTTGTTTTTAATAACTGTGTAACAAAGATTCTTAATGATTTTTTTCAATAATATCATATCTACTTTCAAGTTCTCAACTGGTGAGAGATGGCTCTATAAAACTTCTTGTAGAAGAAGACAAAGAACTGAAAAAGGATCATTTAAGATTAAAGCAATCATATTTAAACCAGTATTGACTAAAAAAAAATCTGTAAAGTTAAATACACATATGTATCATTTATTTATAAAACATAGTAGTAGTTCAAATCTAAATAAATTATTGTATACATTACTATAGACAATTTCATTAGCCAGAAAATAATCAGTAAACTGTAAAAACTGTAAAAATCAGAGATTAATTTTTCTCATGTCATAAATAATGCTGCCAAATGACTAGATTTTCAGTCAAGTATTTTGGTGTTGTTTTAGATGTAAAATAATGGCTTGCTTTATTTTAATACATATGAATAAATTTACATTTTTTAATGTTTTATTTCATTCTGAGAGAGAGAGAGAGTGAGAGTGAGAGAGAGAGAGAGAGAGAGAGAGAGAGAGACAGCGTGAGCAGGGAGGGTCAGAGAGAGAGGGAGATACAGAATCTGAAGCAGACTCCAGGCTCTGAGTTAGCTGTCAGCACAGACCCCGACGCCGGGCTCAAACCCACGAGCTGAGAGTTCATGACCTAAGCTGAAGTCGGATGTTTAACCAACTGAGCCACCCAGGCGCCCTTGAATAAAGTTACTTCTTAAGTCACATTAGTTATAATAGTACTCGGGCCCTGAACTATTCAAGAATTTTATTTTTATGGATATTTACATATATATGTATAATTTTATACTGACCCAAGTTTTAATCTTTGTGAGTTTGACCTTCTCAGATTCTAGTAATTTATTATTTAGAATACCTTGTTGTGTTTTTGTGTTTTGTTTCTTTCTACAATTTCTAAATCTATTTAATTTGAACCATTGGGGATTGGTGAACAAATAATATTCAAAGTAATATTTTGTCTCATGAAGGAATATGAGCATAGTATCAAATGGAGCCCTAAATTTCTAATCATTAATTGCATTTGACTGTGCTGCATCTATTTTATTATAGTGTTATAATTCCAGAAGGAGATTACAGAAATGGCTCCCAAAGGATAATATAAGTCACACACACACACACACACACACACACATACACACACACACACACACAAAATAAGGCTTATTTATTGTAGAATAATACAAGACTTTTCCTTTCTGTCACATGCTTTGAAAAGAGCTGTTTTATTCATTGTGTCTCTTAAGGAATTATCTTCATCAAATTAATTAACACATTCATCACCTCACTTTGTGTGTGGAAACATTTAAGTTCTACTCTCAGAAAATTTCAATTATACAATCTAGTATTATCAACTATAGTCATGATGTTTTACATTAGATCCTCAGACCTCATTCATCTTAGCGCTGTGAATAGCTGTTTTCAATAGAGCTTTGTTCATTATATTTTCACTTAGTTTTTAATTTTTAATTATCTGGCCACTTTTGATTTATCTTTACTACCAGCGTTAGACTTTGACTAGAAAATAATTGCTGTGTACTTGAATTAAAAATGTGTTCTTTCCTCTGTTGTCCAATGGGTATAAAGTTTTAGTGATGCTAGATGAATAAGTACTAGAGACCTTCTATTAACATAACACCTATAGTTAACAATATGGTATCATGTTCTTCAAAATTTGTTATAAGGGTAGAGCTCATGTTAAACGTTCTTACCACAGAAAACAAAAGCAAAACAAAGGGACACACAGAAACTTTGAGAGGTGTTGGACATGTTTATAACCTTGATTGTGGTGATGGTTTCACACATATTTGTATATGCACAAACCATTCAATTGTATACAATCAATATATCTTGTTTGCATATCAATTATATCTTAATAAAGCTGTTACAAAGGATTAGATTTTCATTCTCTAAATTTTCTTTTTTTCTATGTTTATTTATTTATTTTCAGGGTGGGGGTTAGAGATAGAGGAAGACAAAAAATCCCAAGCATACTGTGTGCTGTCAGCACAGAACCCAGAACTGTAATGAAGTCAAGAATCTGATGCTTAACCAACTGAACCACGATGATGGCCCATATTCCTGGAATTTTCTAAACTGATGGAATTCCATTGGAATTTTAGTCAACAAAAGCCAGAACATGTCTAAAATTGGATTTTGGTTATACATTAATGCCTTGAACTTTCTAGGTAGGTAGATCTTGCTGCAGCAAGAAACAATCCCTCAACTTCAATGGTTTAAAGAGCAACCTCACTTGTGGGTTGTAGGGGTTTGCTTCATGTTGTCTCCTCAGGAACCAGGACACCACTGTTTGGTCACTGTCCAATGCTGTGGCAAATGGACAATTGTGTACATGTGTCACACCACTAAGAAATTTTTGGGCCACATAAAATCCCTTAGACATACCTATCTTCAAAGGGACAGGTGTATGTAATTCTATTGCATTTGTAGAAGGAATAGCACCAGTTTTTTTTGTTTGTTTGTTTTTTACTTTTATTAAAGAGAATAAAGTAATATCCCTAAAGGAAAATGAAGAAATTTAAAGTAGTATACTCTCTAAGGGGCACCTGGATGGCTCAGTTGATTAAGCATCTAATTTTGGCTCAGGTCATGATCTCGTGGTTTATGAGGTCAAGCCCTGTTAGCCTCTGTGCTGACATCTAGGGCCTGGAGCCTGCTTCAGATTCTGTGTCTCGTTCTCTCTCTGCCTCTCCCCTGCTTGAACTCTCTTTCTCTCTCTCTCTCTCTCTTAAAAATACATAAACTTTTAAAAATTAAAAAAAAAGTAGCATCCTGTCTTTAAAATATGCCTTAGTAAAATGTTGAAATATCTAGGATCAGAAAAGTGTGAATTGAAATGCTTATCCTTCCTATTACCCCTCGTGTCTTTAAGAAAATTATTGAATGCCCCTAAATCTGTTTCCATCTCTGAGAAATGTGTTAGTACTTTGTTTACTGCCTTATAAATGATTAGAAAAATTAAATATGGGAATCTATGAAAAATGCATGACACATACTAGTTTATATGTTGTAACATAATGATAACACATAGTAAGTACTAAAATGGCAATTACTATTATTTAGTCATCATTATTACAATAATAAATATATTTCATTTGAATTTTGCCAAGGAATACATAGTGAGTCCCGGATTCATAGTTTAAATTATTCAGGGTTACAACATAATAAATTGGGCAATTTAATTCAAGAAGCATTTCTTTAGTTGTTATCTCATAGAGGATTGTGTTAGATACCGAGAATACAAAGATAAGTGATGTTTAGTGTTACCCATAATTTCAAGTAAATTTTTGATGTAATACAATTAAGTGGACTGCCAAAGAGTCATATAGAAGCTACAAAAAAGAGGAAAAGGAGAGGTAATCAACTTCGCTACTTAAAGAGAAGATTAGTAAATGGAGAAAAACTTGGAGCAAAATAGAAGACTGAGGATCAAGATGGATATATCTATGGTCATATAATATGTGCATCTATTACCTATTATCTTTCTTTAGATTTCCAGCTAGTATGATACACAAAAGATTGTGTATGATAACAGTGTAACTATCAAATCCCAATAAATATAGGACATATTTGGCATCTCATAAAAAGCAAGAAAAAAGAGAGAGAAAAAGGAAAGATCTTGAAAATAACATCTGCTAATTTTATAGGAAAGTATTCATTTAATTTGGAGTTGAAAGAATGAATATCATCCTATTTTTACTTATACTAATTTCAATGTCATATCCATTTATTAAAGCTATATTATTTACACTTAATTTTATGTCAATTTATATTATACAATAACAAAGTGAGTTTCTAAAGATCTCCGCTAAAGAGATTTACTCTCTTAGACAATAGGGTTTCCTTCAATTAGCTATCACTCTTCTGGGAATAGCATTGGTATCAGGTATTAGAGATTGTCATATGTCCAACTCTTATTACTAATTTTGCTGAGGAAAAAAAAGTGACAATAACAAACATGGAAAAAACTATGGATGAATGGATTTGGGGATTTTGGTTTCACAAAACATCCCCAAATTATTTTGAGTGTCTTGGTCTAAGAAAAATATTTTGTCAAGCAACATTTCTCATTGCTTTATCTTATTAAATAAAATTGAAAGCATATGGCTATAATTACTCACATACATCTTAGCAAAACATTGGTATAAGAAAGCTTATGAATTCTGTGTAGATTTATGAGTTACATCCCTTTACTAAGGTTTTTGTAACATTTAAACTGGGAATTGGGATTTAAAGAATGAGAGGGTTTAAGCTATTTAGACTCTATTGAAGTCCAATAAGATGGAGAATGATATGCTCATCAAATAATATATCAGTGGATTTACATATATACAGTAATTGTGAAGATGATTCATGAGCCAGTCTGGCATGATATAAAGGAAATTGAAACTGTAGTCACAAGGCAAAAGTTTAATTCTCATTGAAATTCAGATTCTGCTTTTTCATTCTCTAAGCTTTAGTTTGCTCATCTGCATAATAGAGATACTGATTTCTATTCCATGGAACTGGAATTCCACAGAATTGTTTTGAACATTAAGTTAGTAAAATAAATGACAATAATACATGATGCCTTGTTCAGGGAAAGTGTATACAAAGTTCTCTTTGAATAAAAAGATATACCATGGAAATTTGTGGGTTAAAACTTGTGATACAAACCAAAAGTCCTATATTTTGATACCTCTATGTATTGTTTACATATCTATCCATCTATTTATCTATCATGTACTACAATTTTCAGAACTCATTCCATTGATAGTTCTATATGTTCCTGAGATGGCCGCACCCATAGCCAGTGAAATTCTTATGCATAAATAGACTGTCTGTGTGGTTACTCATTGCTTACCTCCTCCCTTTTATTTATTTATTTATTTATTAAAGTTTATTTATTTATTGGAGAAAGAGAGAGTGCACATAAACAGGGAGAGGCAGAGAGAGAGAGAGACAGAGACAGTAACAGAGAGAGAGAGCATCCCAAGCTACTACTAGTGCAGAGGCTATTCCTGGGCTAGAACCCATGAACAGTAAGATCATGGTCTGAGCCAAATCCAAGAGTCAAATGCCTAACTGATGAGCCACCCAGGCTGCCCCTCATCCTCCCTTTTAAATACTTTTATGTTGGGCAGAAAACCATGTCCCCTTTACATGGCAGAGAAGGACTCCAACTACAAGGGGAATAGCAAAGACTATCACAAAGCTAGCCACTGAGAACTGAAGTTCAAATAATTTGTCCACTGTAGCTTGGTTCCTGAGTCACCAAGGAAAACATAACAGAGTCATTACTAAATGGAAGGATACTTTTACTCACATAGAGAAGAGTCAGAACAATCAACTCTAACAGTGTGTGTAACCCTTTGTGGCTAATGAGTGTTCCTGGCAGCTGATGCAGGGCAACCTGCCTGTATGAACCACTCTCATGGCCCAGCAGAAGGACCTGACTACACGTCTGCAGAGTATGGAGTACTGGAAGCTGGGGCATACCTGAGGTCCACGGACACATACACCTAAGTAGAACAAAGGAACACTCTGATCATGAAACAGGAAAAGATATTCCAGCACAAGGTACAAGTCCAGTACAGATTGTGTGAGCTCTATCTTTGGGTAAGAAAGTGTTCAGACCCTAAATTGATTGTTATATGGCTGAATGAAGATCAATGGACTGTGCACATGAGGCTGCCTTTCCCAACATTTAAATTGAATTTTAGTCAATAAAGGATGCAGTAATACATGAATAGAAGATTAAAAAAATAAGTTTAACACTAAGATGAAAAGTATATGTATTTTACATGATAAATTCAGAGAATTCAGATATTTGTATATGTCTCTTTTAAACATGTTTTTTAAAATCACTTTGAAAAGCTTGACAATTTAGCATACATAAAACTTAAACTCCAACTTAGAGGACACTTAAATACTCCTTTATTTTGGGAAGCACATTTCTTTGCTAAATGATCTAACCTGAACACATTTAACATCTTCGTTTATGTCTTTTTCATGCATGAAACTCCCTCAACATCCGTGAACTCTCATTGACTTCAATATGTGCAATTTAATTGAAACCTCTGAATGCCCAACTCCTACTAACATAAATTTAAGAAAAAAAATAATTAGTTTCAGTGGGAGTTATGTGAATGTACAGATGGCAGATTTGAGCCAAATCAGAGTCATTATTCATTTTCACAGTTTTGATGGTCTCCCAAATTAATATCAAGGTCTTATTTTTAAAACAAAATTAAAAAAATAAGATACACTATTTTACTGTGTACAGGTTAGGGATGAGATGTAAAGCCAGCCTTTTATTCCCTTACTTTGACTTATTTCTGTTTTTTAATGAAGCATGAAGAAAGAGTGTACAATATATGAAGCTGGATCTTAATCTTAGGAGAATGTCTGATAAAAATAAATTTCTTAGACAAAAGATTTTCTCGTTTTATTTTCTAAAGATATTGGAAGTGAAATCAGTAGCCTTACTGAAGCATTTTATTTAGAATATACATTAAACATAAAGCCAATTGGAAGCCATGGGCTATGTAACTAAATTGAAAAAATATATGTTATTGATGAATGACATTCAAGTTAAATTTTTCTTAAGATATCAGTTATGTTTATTTTAAAAATTAGAGAAAGTTCCACAGTGTTCTTTTTGAAATTTGACAAAATATAGTTTATTTTTTCAAAAGATTCATCTTTGTCATAAGTAAGATGGCCAGATACAGACAAATACTAAAGAGAAATTTCAAATATGAAAATCTCATTAATCCAATTTATAAAAGTAAAGGCCCTGAAGATATTTAAGCCATGGTATATTGACACACAGTATCTTCATTAAAGGTAATATTCTTTTAAATTTTGACATATTTGCTTTAGATTATTACTTTATAATACACGTCTTAGAATAAAATATGTGGAGAAAACTTTAAATAAAACATAAAATGCTATCCTACATCAAACATAACTTTATTAGTTATGCAATTCAAAGTACATTTGTCAAATGAAAGATGCTTGCTTGGCTAATGGTTAGGAACCAAGTCATTTATAAAATAAAAATGGCATTACATTATTTCTGGATGACTACCCTAACCGAAAGAACTAAAAGTATTATTGAGAAGTTGATAGAATTTTAAAGGAATTAAATAAATAATGAAGTAGAAAAATGATGATAAATTGGCAACATAACAGAAAGAGTAACATTGTATTCTGATTGATAGATCATAATTGGATATATATTTAAATAAATAATGGGCACTGTTTTTCTTTGAATTTTTTCATGTTATTATTGTTTATGACACAATATGATTAAAGCTCTTATTTTCCCAGTACATTTTTTTCTCTCCCAAATGAGAAGTACTCTTTGCTCTCAAAGCTGTATGTTCAGAAGTGTTCATTTGTTTTGATGGGATATATTTGACTCTATTCTGAACATTTTCTTTCCTATAAAAACAAACATTTAAAAATGTTTGTAGAGTTACCTTTTTTGTTGCATCAATACTAATTACTACACATCCTTGTACAGATATCATTTTTGGCTTTTAAATCCTGAAAATACATTCTTTCTTAGAAATCAGACGATCAGAACCAAGTGTGATCATCTTGTATGTTAAAAAATTTTATCCTATAACCGTTAGCTATATTAACTTCAGGCCAGCACACCTGAAACTTAAAACTCACTCCACATCTCAAATAAAAGTCTGTTAACGCAAGACAAATAATTCCCCCGAGGACACAATTTCTTCAGAAGACGCAGTTTGTCTTAAATATACACTGATAATTCAAAAAACTGTAACACATCTGCTTAGTTCTTTCCAAAGTAACTAATTACAAACAGAAGTTAAAGAAGAACATTTTATGCAAGGGTGAAAAAGAGACCCATAATTCACATGAGTGGAGTTTATGTGGTCTACTAAGTTTTCATGAAGACCCAACAAATAATTTAAATAACTTATAAAACAATCTACTATGTTCATTCTTTGTTTCAAAATTTTCAAAAAAAAAAAAAAGAAAGAAAGGAAAGGAATAGGGTTTTTTTGTATAGAACTGGATCTTTAATTGCTATACAAACATACGTTGAAGGTAGATAAAATTCTTATCCCAAAGCTAAAAGTCTGGCTAGAGAAATAAATTGTAAAAATGAGCCCAGATGCAAAGTTTGTTGTAGAATCTACTGCAACAATTATAGCTCCTCTCTTATCAAAGTCTGGCTCCATACATGAGAATTTCTTAGTAGAGGGAGGTAAGAAAAAACATTTCTTTCCTTAAAGTTTTATGAGATAGCTTATAAAAGTATTAAAGGACTGGTTTCTTGCTTCCTTAAATAATATTGCTCATAGCACTGATTGCTGCCAAAGGTCTACTATTGACTCTCAAGAAACAGTAAAAGTAATCCATTATCTCTTTAGAACAGAAATCTTCTTCCCAATGTTTTTACTTAGAAATCATAAGCTTGTGTGCTTTGGCTTGGAGTAGCTGTGAAAGTCTCTTACAACCTTCAACCATTGGCTCTGCTGCATATATACACTCTAGCCACGTTTGCTCAGATTTACCACCGAGTCTGATGAAATCATTTTGCACTGATGTTTGTTTTCTTTTGTTTTGTTTTGAGTGATGAAGTCAACAATCAAACATAGATTAGTGTTAAAATTGGAATCCTATAAAGTAGAATAAGTTTTTCTGAGTTGCAGTCTGAAAGGCAATATTTCCCATGACACCTAAGAATCAATTGTTAGGTTGCCAATTGGAACATACAATGAAGGTTGCAAAAGACTGAATTTTTGTGTTATTTCTATCATTTAGCAATGCTATATCAGGTAGGGAGTCTGAATTTGTGCCAATCCCTATTGAGACTACCTAAATGGTAGATCATTGGAAGGAGGTGATGTGGGGAATTTTATAAATTTGAATCACATTAAGACTGATTCATTTCTGGGCCAGACTATGATCATAGACTCCTGAAATGTTGAAACTGGAAAATACATCAAGTATCAGCTAATTCTGCCATTTCCAAATTTGGCTAAGTATTAGAATCTCTTAAGGAAATTATTTTTTAGAGATCCTGGGGACATGATTCAAATCTAAATTTTTTGATCCTGGGGATGTGATTCAAATCTACATTTTTTGTTACCTGCTATTGTTACATAAAAACCATCCCCAAATTCAGAGGCTTAAAATAACTACAAATTATTATATTGCATAATTGTGTTCATTGTATGGGACTGAACTAGGTGTTTTTTGTTTGTTTCTTTATCTCTGCTAGTATCACTGATGAATTCTCATTGGCAGCATTTAATTGGAAACATGGCTGGAGGTGACCTGTTCTGATGATTTCTTTCCGAAGGACCTCTTAAACACAGAATCACCAAGAATTGGACCTGGAAATTTGTATGTTATTTAGAAAGACACTTTCACAAGTGATTTTGATCTACTAGAATCAGTGAACGATCAGTGAAAAGGTCGATGAAGAAATGAGAACATGTATGCAGATAGATATGTATGAGGCATTGTAGTTAGTTTATGATAAGCAAGGTCTAGAACTCAAAAAAACCCCCAAACAACAATAACAACAACAACAACAACAAACCATGAAAGCAGCCAGAGAAAAATAACTACCTTACCTATACAGGAGTAAGGAAAGAATCACAAAGGACATTCCATCAAAAAACACAGAGTCTGAAGATAGTCAAGTGAAATATTTAAAGTATAAAAGGACCAAAAAAAAAAAAAAAAAAAGCCCCAGTAACCTAGAATTTTATATTTGGTGAAATTATCCTTTAAACTGAAGGACAAACAGACATCATTTGAGAAAAGGAAAAAAAATAAACAACTTCAGGGAATTCATTACTATTAGACTTTCCTTGTAGGTAAATGTTAAAAGATCTTAGGCAGAAGGAAAATGATCTAGGATAAAAACTCAAGTCCACAAAAAGAAAGAAAGAATGCTAGAGAAGTAATAAACAGAGGTAAAATAAAGTATTTATTTTTCTTATTCTTAACTTACATCAATATAATTGTTTATTTAAACAGAAGTAGCACTGCATCTAGACAATGGAATATTAAGCACAGATCCCTGTATTGGGATATTGTAGCATATGAATAAGGGGAGTGATGGGAGCAATGTCATAAGAGAAGGGAAGGGAAAATTGGGAATATTTTGTTATAAAGAACCTGCACTATGTGTGAAGTGATAGTGCTATTTTATGTGATATTTTAGAATATTTAAAGAATATATTTTGGAGGGTACCTGGGTGGCTCAGTTGGCTAAGCATCCAACTCTTGGTTTTGGCTCAGGTCATGATCTCATGGTTTGTGTGTTTGAGTTCTGCATTGGGCTCTGGACTGACAGCGCAGAGCCTGCTAGGGATTCTCTCTCTCTTTCTCTCTCTTTGCGCCCCCGTACCCCCACTAATATTTGATATTAGAAAATTTTCCTTTATGATTGTCTCTCTCATTGCACCCATTCAATATTATACCTAAAACTAATATAACATTATGTGTCAACTATACTTCAATTAAAAATAATTTAAAAATATTATGCTAGAAGTCACAGCAAGTACAATAAGACAATAAAATTAAAAGGTAGACTGAGAAGAAAAACAAAATTATATTAGCAGATGATATGACACATATTTTCTATGTAGAAAATACTGAAGAATTGACCAAAAACTAAACAAAAACAAAACCAAACCTCAGGAACTAGTATGTGAGTATAGCAAAGCTATAGGATATAAGGTGAATATAGAATAAAAGAAATATAAGAAGTCAATCACTTTCATATACCCCAGAAATAAAAAATTAAAATTTGGAATTTTTTTTAAAAAGCACTATTTAACATAGCCTTAAAATTAAAAAAAAAAGTCCTTAGATATAAGTCTAAGAAAGTATGTGTTGGATTTGTATATGAAAAGTAGAAAGCTCTGATGAAAGAAATAAAAGAAGATCTAAATAAAAAGCAAGATATTTTGTGTTCATGTATTGAAAGACTCAAGATTGTTAAGATGTCAATATTCCCTAGCTTTAACTACAGATCAATGCAATCTCAATCAAAATCCCAGTGAGCTTTCTTGTTTATATTGACTGATTATAAAGTTTATGGTGAATGGTGCAGACATAAAATAGTATATAAAATGTAGGAAAAGAAAAAGTTCTAATATACCTGTTTTTTAGGCTTATAAAACTACAGTGTGAAATTGGTGAATGTATACACATAGACTAATAGAAAAGAATACAGAGCCTAGAAATAGATCTGTAATAATATAGTCAATTAATCTTTGACAAGGGAGCTAAGGCAATATAATGGAGAAAAGATATTCTTTTAACAAATGATGCTGGGAAAAGTAGACATCAATAGGCAAAATTTAGAAAAGAAGATACTTTAGACTTTATTAAAATTCAAAACTTCTGCTCTGCCAAAGATATTCTTAATGGAAACAAAAGACAAGACACAGACTGGGAAAAAGTAATTTGCAAAATGAAAAGAACTTGGATCCACAACATATTGAGAACTGTTAGGATTCAACACTAAGAAAGCAAACAGTCCAAGTGAAAAAGCAATATGCAAATGATCTGAAAAGACATTTTCTCAAAAAAATATATAAAGATGACAAAAAGCACGTGAAATGATGCGCAACATCTTCTGTCATCAGTAAGTTGTAAATTGAAGCAATTATGAAATACCACTACAAAATTATACAAATAATCAAAATCTAATAACACAGAAAATACTCATTGCTGAGCAACTTGTATTCTAATTCACTGCTGGTAGAGTTGTAACTCAGTCCAGCCACTTTAGAAATTTTTCACAAAGCTTCACATACTCCTATCAAGCAAACCGGTCATTGTGGTCTAGATGTACATCCCACTCATTTGAAAACGTATACCTACATAAAAACTTGCACATGAATGTTTACTGCAGTTGTATTCAAAGTCATCAAAAACTGGAACCAAGCAATAGGTAAATGGATAAACAAACTATGGTACATTTACACAATTGAATATTATTCAGCAAGAAAAAAAAAGAGCTTTCCAGAATTAAAAGACATGGCTGAATTTTAAATGAATGTTGATATAGAAACAAGCCAACCTGAAAAGTCCCTATGCTATATGATTCCAATGATATGACATTGCTGAAAAGATAAAAACTATAACAACCTAAAACATTTTAGAGATTGTCAGAGTCTCAGAGGGAAAAGAAGAGTGCTATGTAGGTAAAACGCAGAGGTTTTTGTTTTGTTTTGTTTTTAGAGAAATAAAACTCTTCTATATGATATTATAATGGTGAATATGTGACATGATGCATTTATTAAACCAATAGAACTTTACAACACCGATTTTCTTTTAATTTAATGAGGTATTATACACATTCATAATATAATCACATTCATTCATGATTATTATACATCTTATAAAACTGGGTTGTAGATCAAGTTCTGGTAATAGTATTACTAACAGACAGTAAGCATTGAGGTTTTAGTTCATAAAAACTGGGAGTTAAGCTTTCTGTTTGCTTTCACATTCAGTAATTTTATTAACTACTTAAACTAAGAGAATAATATATCATTGTAAAAGTTAAATGGGGTATAAATGTATTATTTTCCTAATTATTTTCCTTCAGTGTTAATATATGGTTAACAGAGATAATAGACACTATTCTTTGCTTGGCTAATACAGGTTTTGTTTTCAGTAACTTATACTGTTTTAGTATTTACTGCTGTCTACCACATCATTATGACAGAGCTGTTTACAAAAATTCCACGCCCTCTTGTGTGAGCATAGATTTCTGGTTATCTAACAATATTAGGTATTTCCTTTGATGTTACTAAGTAAACATCCATTACCAAGGTTGAGTGTACTCCATAACAATTTTAGGCACTATTTTTCATGGCAATATCTGAATGTAGTAGCCAGTGTCTTAAATAAGCCTCACATGGTTGTTGCAATGGAAATTTTGTTCTCTGGCTCTGTGGCTGAGAACTAAGGTGGTTCAGCTGCTTTTGGCTCATATTTAGTTAATAGAAAAGTATGATAGTTATTTTAAATCACAAACATGGTCTCAGTTAAAATTCAAAAGTCAGAATTCCAGTCTGAGACAGTAATAAAATATCTGAACATAATTTGGGGTCAAAATCTTCTCTTCAGTCTCAAACCTGCTTCAGACTTGAAGACTATTTTGGTTGGGAAAGAGGGGGACAGTAGTCACTTGTGAAAAATGGCTGTTTGGGAATATTTTAGGTTAATAGAGGTGAGTGAGAAGATATTGGAAAGGTAAGGGAATAGACGGATTTTAACCAAACTGATGACAACTTTTGTTTGCACATCTTTGCCCCGTAAGTGGTTTTCTCTAATGAGATACATTCATGGATGCTTTGAGATTTCCCTATTGAATGCTTTATAAAGTAGTTATAAAAAGAGTCAATAGGGGCGCCCGGGTGGCTTAGTCGGTTAAGTGTCCGACTTTCGCTCAGGTCATGATCTCGCGGTTGGTGGGTTCGAGCCCTGCGTTGGGCTCTTTGCTGACTGCCAGCTCAGAGCCTGGAGGCTGTTTCAGTCTGTGACTCCCTCTCTCTCTGACCCTCCCCTGCTCATGCTGTCTCTCTCTCTCCTAGAAATAAATAAAAAGCATTAAAAATTAAAAAAAAAATAAATAAAAAGAGTCAACAAAGAAATTTTTATTTTTAGCTTTCCCACATACATAAATTTATATATGTTTAAATTACTTAAATTTACATATAAGGATATACATCATATACACATTTTATGTAAGATATACAACTGAGCAATAAACCTCGAGAAATTGTGCAAAACTAAGCACAGGGGAAAAAAAAAAGAAGAAATGAAAAAACTGTGAGAGAGGCTAGGAGAAAACAAGAGTCAAATTTTTCAGTTTAATATAAGCCTAAAAGAATTTCTACAGTATAAGACCAGGAAGAATGGTGTGGGCTACAGAAAATATTTGAAGAATTTCCCAGAATTGTTAAAAGACATGGATTAAAGAAACAGATTAAAGAAACAAATAAATCTTGGGAAGGGAAATACAACTAAATCTATTCAAAGAATGTTGAAGGTAAAAATGTGCAACAGTAGAGGCAAAGTAGGCAAGCCAAAAGAAAATATTTTGAAAGGATCGATGACAAGATGGATATCCCGAAGTCAGTAAAATAAGTTTTCAAGTTTTGAAGAAAAAAGATGAATAATTTTTATTCTGTATTCTAGTTCCAAAGGTAATTTTGAGACAATTTGTGACAAAACTCAGAGGGATTGGCACATTCACACCCTTGCTGAAAGAACTGGGAAAGAATGTACATCACGAAACAGGAAATTGAATACAGAAGAAGGATGTAGAGACCCATTAAAGCAAGGAGAGTGAGTGAATCAATATACAAACTTGTGAATACAAACAAGCATGAGGGTAAAATGATAATAATGACTAAACTGTAGGATAAAAATCTGGTTATCCCAAAATATGGAATATGGGGGGGAGATTATTTTATTTAAAAAGTATTTGAGTACTTTCTTATGGCTCCAAATAGTATGTATGTATGTATCTATGTATGTATGTATGTATGTATGTATTTAATAATAAATTTGTACTTCAGTAAGTCAAATACTGATTTTAAAGGTTGTAAGTAACCTCTTTCAAAAACTACATATAATTTGTAACTTTCAAATCAATGGAGAAAAAATAAGGAGAGAGAAACTTTTAACTTTATTCAGAGACAAAAGAAGATAACAGAATCCGAATCTCTTAGTAATCATCGTAAATGTAAACTGATCAATTTGCAAAAGGTGTAGATTCTAAAATTGGATGTTAAAAAAATATATGGCTTGCACTTAAGTCTAAAAGACACAAATAAAAAATCATTATATTAAAGGTTAGAAGAAATAGAAAAAACTTTTACCAGTACTTAGTACTACAGGTAACCAAAAGATATCTGGCAAATATTAGTAATATCATATATTTAACAAGCAGCAAAAGCTCTAAGACTAATAAAGATCTCTACAAAAAATAAAAGATATATTCTGAACTATCCTGAGCACTATAAAATTTGCTGTTTGTGACCCCAGAATTGTTATGTTGAAACTCTATTCCCAATATGAGTGTATTTGGAGGTGGAGTCTTTGGAAGGTAATGACATCATGACAGTGGAGCCCTCATGAATGGGATAAAGTGACTCTATAAGAAGAATCCAGAGAGCTAGGTACCTCACTTTCTGCCATGAGAAAATTCAGGGAGAAGTCAGCCCTTCCTGCAAACTGAGAATAGCATACTCGCCAGGCCCCTGCTGACATCTGATCTTGGATTTCCAACCTCCAGACTGTGAGAAGTAAATAAATGCCTTGTCTCAGCCACCCTGTCTAGTACAATTTGTTATAACTGAGCTAAGACAAAGAATAGACAAATTATAATAAGAAGAAAAACTATAGTACCTTTAAATATATATTTCAAAAATATGTAAGATTAGCTGAAGAAATTCATTAAGCTTTATTGGATAATAGAAACAAAAGAAGAAATACATATAAAATGAAAGAGCTTTTTCATATATATGGATTCATACACCTGGTTTATGGATGGAAAGACTAAATATAGCAAAGATATTCACTTTCCACAATATCATCTATAGTTGAAGTGAAATTCCAATTTTGCACCATGATACATAGCTAAGCCAAAAATGATATAAAAAATTAAATGTTCAAAATATAAATTTTGAAGTAGGAGGAGGAGAGACATGGCATTAAGATTTATTATGAAATTATACTCACTATAAAATTACTGTTCAAAGTACACAAAGTAAACAAATGGGTTACTTAATATTACACTGTATGTTAATTAATTGGAATTTAAATAAAAGCTAGAAAAATGAGTTATTGTTATAGGATTCCACTGCACAGTGAGAAATGTGTGTGTGTGTGTGAGAGAGAGAAAGAGAGGTAAAGAGAGAGAGGAGAGATACAAATTAAGAAATATTGCTGGGAAAAAATAGCTATTCACATAAAAAAGGAGGATAAACTTAGATTTGTACCTCACACCATAACTTAAAATATACTCTGGTGTATTAAATATTAGTATTAGTCTCTGAGGCTGCTGTAGCAAAGTGGAATAAACTGGGAAATTTATTCTCTCACAGTTATACAGTCTAGAAATCCAAAATCAAGAAGGTAATAGGAGCATGCTCCTTCAGAGACCCTGAGTAGAATCCTTGACACTCCTTTGTTGCCAACTGTACCATTTTAACCTCTGGCTCTTTCATTCACGTGACATTCTCCCATCTGTCTTTGTCTCTGTGTCTCAATTTCCCTCTTTTTATAAAGACACTAGTCATATTGGATTAAAAGGCTACTCTACTCCAGTAATGGCTCCATTTTAACATAACTAATTACATCTACAGTGGGGCTACTTATAAATTAGATCACATTCTAAGGTATTTGGGAGTCAGGACTTCAACATGTCTTTCTGAGGAACACAATTTAATCTGTAACAGTTCACCTTCTGCTCCCCCTCAAATTCAAGTCCTTCCCAAGTACAAAATACATCTTCTCTAACATTACATCCTCTAAGTCTTCAGCATTCCAGCATTAACTCAATGTCCATAATTTCATTTAAATATTTTCAATTTAGTGTCCCCAATCTCATCATCAAATAATTTAATAAATGTTTTATGTTCATTAATTTTTTTTAAGTTTATTTATTTAGTCTGAGAGAAAGAGAGTGACTGGGGAAGGGGCAGAGAGTGGGAGAGGGAAATCCCAAGCAGGCCTCAAGCTGACAGCTCAGAGTCTGAAGGGGGCTTGAACCCACAAACCATGAGATGATGACCTGAGCTGAAATCAAAAGTCCAATGTTCAACCGACTGAGCTACCCAGTGGCTTATAAATAAATAAACATTATTTATTTATTTTGAGAGAGAGGGAAAGAGAGAGAGAGCATGAGTGGGGAGAGGAGCAGAGAGAGAGGGAGAGAGAAAATCTCAAGCAAGCTCTGTATTCAGCAGGTAGCTCCATGCAGGACTTGATTTCATGACCCTACAATCATGACTTGGGCTGAAATCAAGAGTTGGGAATTTACCTGACTGAGTCACCCAGGCACCCCTCATCATCAAATCATTTAAATCAAGTATGTGTGAAGCTTGAGATGTTATTCATCCTGGGGCAAAATTCCTCTCTTGCTGTGAACCTATGACTTGATAAGCTATTAACTTACAAATACAATTGTGGGAAAACATCTGATAAATGTCCACATTTCAAAAGAAAGAAATTAGAAAGAATAAAGGTCACATGTCCTGAACAAGTCTGAAATACAGTACAGCAAATTCCATTAGATTTCAGGGGCTGAGAATAATCCTCTGTGGCTCTATATTTTGTCCTTTGGACTCACTGGGGCAACTCTGCACAACTGGGTCCAGGCAGGGAAACTGAGGCAGTGCCCTTCCCTTCCCCAGATCCTGAGCCCTCTGGCCCAAGGTGATAGCAGTAGCCTTGCTGGCCTCTGAATTCCTGTCTCTGCCTTCAGAGTCAATAATTCTTCATTTCCTCTCATCTCTCTCCTTTTCAGTTCACACTGACATTGTTTCTGTTGGTTAAACTTCTCAAAAAACTCCTTGGCCTTCCATGTAATTCTGAGAGTTCCAAGCCATCAAACAAGAGAGTCCACAAATCTATGCTGATTAATTCCAGGTCTATTTCTGGCTTCTGCTGACATGGTTAATTGGATTCATGAGTTACATACCTAACTTCTTTTGTATATGGTCATTTTCCTAGGACAGGCTTAGAATTTTCCAAATCATCAAGTGCGAGATCTCTTTTACTTAAAAGTTCATCCCTCAGTTTGTCCTTTTCCTTTTCCTAAAAAGAGCAGAGAGAACTGGATGAACCCTCCAAACTTTGCTTGGACATTTCTTCAGCTAAATATTCAAGTTCATCACTTAAAAATTCTAATTTCCACACAAAAAGTAGAATATGGTTCAGTCAGGTTCTGTCACTGTATGATAAAGAATACCTTTTCTCCAGTTTCCAAAAACACGTTTCCCTTTTCCCTCTGAGACTTCACCAGAAGCACCTTTAACGTTCACATTTCTGGTAACATTCTGTTCATGATGATATTTGTTTCTGTAAGACAGTAGTTTCATCTGCAGCATTCCTCATCTTTTATTTTTTTTTTCCTGAGTCCTCATCTGAATCATCTCTAAATGCCCTTATTTCTACTAATGACATCTTTGAGGCTGTCTATATCTTTTCTCTCACATATCTCAAAATCCTTCCATGCTCTACTCATTATCCAATTTAAAAGTCACTTCCATATTTCTAGGTATTAATTATGGCAGCAACCCACCTTCCAGTACCAAAATCTATCAGTGCCCTAAGGTTTCTGAAACAACCTATCATAACTGGGAGGCCTATACAGAAATTTATTCTCTCACTGTTCTGGAAGCTAGTAATCCAAAATCAAGGTGTCAACAAGACCATGCTCTCTCTAAAACTCTGGGCAGAACTATTCTTTGTCTCTTCATAACTTCTGTGGCCATCAATCCTTGGCATTCCTCAGCTCATGGCTACATTATCACATGGCATTCTCCCTGTCTTATCTCTGTCTCTGTGTCCAAATTTCCTTCTTATAAGGGCATCGGTCATATGGTTTAAGAGTCTACCCTATAACAATATGTTGTCATTTTAACTAAATTAATGCCAACTGTTACAATCCTATTTCTAAATTAGATCACAAAGTAGTTAAGCCTCAACATATCTATTAAGGGAACACATTTCAATCTATAACAAATATATGGAGTTGTAAAGCAAGATCACAAAAAAACAGCTTGGTATAAAATATAGAAATATTTTGAACATTATGGTATACTAAGATATTTGAGAGACCGAAATCAAAAATAATAAATTTGACTACACTACAATTATACACTTCTGCATGGAAAAGATTAATTAAGCAATTAACAATAAAATACTCATATTTAGGACTCACACTGCCAATAAAGGCTTATAGATTTGATTATGTAAAAGATACCAGTAAAACAAGACAAGCTGTTAAAAATAAAATGTACAAATATGAGTAGTGAATTCACAGCAGGTGCAGAAAATCACTAGAATGCTGGAAATTTAGTTTTCATAGAACCTAATAAATCATTCAATAAATTGGTTTAAAAAATAACACTATATATTGTTGGTAAAGATGTGAGAGACATGAATTTCTCAATACTGCTAAGGAGAGTATAAATTATTATAATGATATTGAAAAGAATTTAAGAAGATCTTACAAAACATTTAATGCAACCAATTCAATATTTGATTCAGTTTTTAAGTTTATACCTGTATCGGTTAGCTATGGCTATCATGATGCTGTGTAAGAAACACTCAATGATTCAAAGCAACCTCTATTTGTTAAGATGAATCTATGGGTCAGCTGAGACATGCTTTTTAGTAGTGTTAACATAACACAAGTGGACAAGCTATAAATCCTTCAGACTACTTAAGGCTTAGGCTCAGAGCTAGAACACTATCATATCCATCCATATACTATTTTTTTCTTTTATAGTTTATTGTCAAGTTGGTTTCCATATAACACCCAGTGCTCATCCCAACAAGTGCCCTTCTTCATGTTCATCACCTCCATACCCCTCTCCCCCACCTCCACCAACCCTCAATTTGTTCTCAGTATTTAAGAGTCTCTTATGGTTTGCCTCCCTCCCTCTCCTTAACTATTTTTCCCCTCCTCCTCCCTCATGGTCCTCTGTTAAGTTTCTCCTGTTCCACATAGGAGTGAAAACGTATGGTATCTGTCCTTCTCTGCCTAACTTATTTCACTCAGCATAACACCTTCGAGTTCCATCCACGTTGCTACAAATGGCCAGGTTTCATTCTTTCTCATTGCCATGTAGTATTCCGTTGTATATATAAACCACATCTTCTTGATCAGCTCATCAGTTGATGGAAATTTAGGCTCTTCCCATGATTTGGCTATTGTTGAAAGTGCTGCTATGAACATTGGGGTACATGTGCCCCTATGCATCCGCACTCCTGTATCCCTTGGGTAAATTCCTAATAGTGCTATTACTGGGTAATAGGGGAGTTCTGCTGTTAATTTTTTGAGGAACCTCCACACTGTTTTCCAGAGGGGGTTCACCAGTTCACATTCCCACCAACAGTGTAGGAGGGTGTTCTTTTCTCCATATCCTCACCAGTATCTCTAGTCTCCTGATTTGTTCTTTTTAGCCACTCTGACTGGTGTGAGGTGGTATCTCAATGTGGTTTAGATTTATATTTCCCTGATGCTGAGTGACACTGAGCATTGTTTCATGTGTCTGTTGGCCATCTGGATGTCCTCTTTGGAGAAGTGTCTCTTCATGTCTTCTGCCCATTTCTTCAGTGGATTATTTGTTTTTCGCAGCAATTTCTTACTTGACACATCTCCAAAGGCAAGGGAATCAAGATCAAAAATGAACTATTGGGACCTCATCAAGATAAAAAGCTTCTGCACAGCAAAGGAAACAATCAACAAAACTAATAGGCAACTGATGGAATGGGAAAGTTAGTTGCAAATGACATATTGGATAAAGAGTTAGTATCAGAAATCTATAATGAACTTACCAAACTCCACACCTGAAAAACATATACTATTGACCAAAGTCAATTCCAAAGTCAAAGGGAAAAGTACACTTAGCCTTTTAATGGAAGATATTATGGAGTTATCTACCAAAGGGTGTGAAATCAGGGAGGAAAAAAAGAATAGCTAATAATCCCAGTAAATGCAGTGTGCTATCTTGTGCTATGCAATTATTCACAAATTTATGACATCCAAAACACGACAACACTGATACCAAGAATCCCAATCAGATTACAGTATTGGGTCTCAAGTCCAAGATCTTGTGATGTATGTCAGTATCAACTTTGCATTAGTTCTTCATGATTCAAAGATTTGTGAACTAAAAACAAAACATCTCTCCAACACATAATGGCACAACAGAGAAATAATACCCTCAGTAAACTCATATTTGAATCATTTGATACACAAAGAAGTCACTCACTAGTTTACTCATCTCCAACCATTCTGAAATCCTGCTCGATAAATGATGCCAGATTTCCCTATCTGTGAGGTAGAGAATACATTTGATTAAGTTCTGATTCTGCTTCCTGAGATTACATCACCATTCCAATATTCTCCAATGCTCTTAGATCTGTCCTAAGGACATTCTTCTTTTACCACCATCTTCTTTGGCCATCTCTAGCAAAAATTACAAAGCATGCTTTTTGTGGGATGAATAGATTTCCTATCCTTCTTGGCATCCAAGTTAAGATCCAATGCTGGAGGCTTGCTCCAGCAGGTCCAGGGGTCCCTGATGGATGGACGGTGTCAGCGAGAGAGAGAGAGAGAGCGCGCCCTGAGATTCTTTCTGATCACCAGGCAGGCATCTCCGTCCTGTCGGTTTTGGTGTCTTTATTTTTAGGTCAAATGTTAACATGGCATCAGAAAATGGAATTTTTAAAATGGATAGCTCTCTGTGATAAGATGTTTATGGAAATGTACAGAAACTGGTTTTACAGAAGTCTTTTTGCAGAACTGCCCCAATTATAGTGAGGTTGAGTAACTAAGAAAATAACAAGGTGTTCACATTTTAATAACACTAAGATTAAGTCATAGGTTTGTAGATACTCTTATCCATCCTCATCACAGCTGCCAGGGTAGGGGAAGGTGTTTGTGGAATGTAGGTCTTAGGGAAGGGACTGCTATACATCACCAGTTAGCAAAGGTATAAGTGGTAACTTATGTTCTGCTCTTATCTGTTCCTTCTCTCTAAGTTAGTGTCTTTGTCTCTGGGCAAGACTTCACTTTCCATTTATATTCTTTATGGCACCAGAGAGCCAACTGTACCTTTAAAGAGTTTAGTTCATTTCCAATACATAGAATAGCCTCTTCAAGTGCATTTACCTTTGTGTCTAGTTTTATGATTTCTTGAATAGCTAGGGCATGGGAGACATTTTTGGTTAGCTGATTTACACGTTGAGCTGTATGAACATCTTAGACTAACACAATGGTAGAAACAGGATTGCACATGTAAAGGTCAATCTTTTATGAGTAAGGGTCATTTGCCTGTTCATAGCTCAAGGGAAAGTATGGAGGGAAACAAGACCTGATGGAGACATGATGTCTGTTCCAATAATCAAAACAAGAAGTTCCCACAATAAGTTCCTTCACAGGTTTCAATCATCATACCAGGGCCAGAATAAGGGGACAAGTCACTCCAGATATTGATCAATAAGATACCTTGGGGGTCGGTGCTCAAGCAGAAATAATTGAGTAGGGGTGGATACCGGTCGTCATCTGATTGGCAAGAGACTGTGCAAACTTGCTTTAACCTCACCAGGAGTTTTCTCAACTAGTGGGCTCAGAATGGCTCCCAACAATCCAAAGAACTTTTTTCTCTTGAACTAAATCAAGGCTTGCTGCAGTTTCTTTTTAATTATTATTTGAGAGAGAGAATGCAAAGAGAGAGAATATGTAAGCAAGGGAGAAGAGGAGGAGGAGATGAGAGAGAGAGAGAGAGAGAGAGAGAGAGAGAAAGAGAGAGAGAGACAAAGAGAGATTGAGATTCCCAAGCAGGTTCCATGCTTAGTGTGGATCCCAACACAGGACTCCCACAACCTTGAGATCCTGAGATCATGACCTAGCCAAAATCAAGGTCAGACACTCAACTGACTGAGCCACCACGGTGCCCCAAGGCTTGCTACACTTTAAAAAGTGCATTTCTCAGGGCTCCTGGGTGGCTCAGATGGTTAAGCTCAGATCCTGGAACCTGCTTCAGATTCTGTGTCTCCCTCTCTTTCTACTCCTCCCCCATTCAAACTCTATCTCTCCCTCTTTCAAAAAATAAATAAACATTAAACATTAAAACAAATTAAAGAAAATGCATTTCTCTCAGAAACTTCATGGACTTTCTATATATTTAGTTCCAATCAACTGTATTCAGTCTATACACATAATTATTTTAGGGGCATCCATTTTCCTGTAGATTTAACTACAATTAATTTAGGCACATTTTTTGTTCAGTAAACCATGTTCTTAATGCTCTCTGTAAGTCTTTTTGCCCAAATAAAAAGATCTAATAAATGCCATCTTAATTCTTTCAGAGATCTTATCAAAGTAATTCCCTTGTTCTAGATTTTGTCTGTGTCTCTGAGCTATCTCTTAATTTGAGAATCTGTTACTGACTGAAGAGATGGGAAACAAAAGACCATTTTAGTTTCTCATCCAATGTTCTGGGATCTCCATATTCTCTCTAAATTCTGCTTGAAATCTGCCCACTTTTTTTGAACTTATGTTTCTTTTGGTAGCTTATATGTAGCAATAATCTCAAATTTTTAACATTTTGCCTAAAAACCATCTTGCCACAAGTTTATTTCAAACATATTCTATCATTATATTTTATTAATTATTATTAAATTTATGCATTACATGTAAGTTTAGTTCAAACTATAAATTAGTTTACGTAAATAATATTTTTAAACACTTGCTAACAGTCACCAATAGTCCACAAAATTTACTGAAACATTAAAGGTCCCCGGATAGGAAGACATTTGAAGTTTAAGACATTTTCAGAAAAACAAATTGTCCCTGATTTGATTGTGGTTATTGTCTTTATAGCTTCCTTTCCTGAGAATCCCTTTCTTTAAACACTGTATATAATTATAAGGTATTTTGAAAACTAGTAAGATAGTATATAAACTATCACATCATTAAAACCTTTTTGCACATTTGCTGAGTTTATTTCACCTTTGCCTAAGAGCGAAACACCATCCTTCATTATCAGCTAACTTCCTGTTAAGCTCTGCCAATAGAGGGCTCTAGAGAGCAATTAGAGGAAGAAAAAAGGTCTTCCCCCAGTTGCTTGTTCCTGCCGGCAAAGCCTATCCCCACCCCTTCGCCTGATAATGGCAGTTGCTTCCAGATTTTGTTCGTTTTTACAGCACTTCCAGAATGAGGCTCATCATGTTCTTCTTCCAAACTCCACAAGAAAATAAACAACCCGATTAAAAAATGGACGGAAAGATATGAACAGAAACCTCACCAAAGAAGATAAAGAATATAAACAAATTGTAAATAAGCATATTAAAAATTTTTTCAACATCATATATCATTAGAGAATTGCAAATTAAAACAACAAGGAGGGGCACCTGGTCGCTCCGTCTGTTGAGTGTCAGACTCTTGATTTCTGCTCAGGTCATGATTTCAGGGTCATGGGATTGCATGCTTGAGATGCTCTCTCTCTCTCTGCTCCTTTCCCCCTCTCTCTCCCTCTCTCTCCCTCTCTTTCTCCAAATAAAAAAAGAAAAAGAAAAGAGAAGAAAATAAAAATGAGATACTACACATATATTAGAATGGGTAAATCCCAAAAAACTGACAACACCAAATGCTAAGATGTAAAGCAATAATCACTTTTGCTCACTCTTTGTGGGAATGAAAATAAAACATACACTTTGGAAGGCATTTTGGCAGTTTCTTACTAAATGTAGGCTAAACATAGCTGTTAGCTAAACATAGGTTTACCATATGATCCAGCAATTGTGCTCCTGCGTATTTACACAAATGAGCTGAAAGCTTATGTCCACACAAAACCCTGCACATGGATATTTATAGCAGCTTTGTTCATAACTGCTTCAATTTGGAAGCAACCAAGATGTACTTTGATAGGTGAATGGATTAACAAATTCTTGGACATCCATACATGGAATACTTCTCAATGATAATAAAAAAAGAGCTATCTAGTCACACACACACACAAAAGAAAACATAAAAAAGAAAAAACTTCCAATGCATGTGGCTTAATGAAAATACTCACTTTGAAAAGGATGCACATTGTAGGATTCTAACTATATGACATTCTGAAAGTGTCAAGTTATAGAGAATGAAGATATCAGTGGTTTCTGGAGATTTGGGGGGAGAAAGGGAGAGATGAATACATAGAGTATGGGAGACTTTTAGGGTAAGACGTATAGGGACAGGAAGGCTGTTATGTGATGCGGTAGTGGTGAATATATGACGTTATGCATTTGTCAAAACCCACAGAACTATACAACAGAAAGAATGGATTCTAATGTATACTGTGGACTTTAGTTAATAATGTAAACTTAAAATCTCTCTGAACACAACCTACTAATTTTCTTTTAACAAAATATAATCATATTTCCTGCCACTAGAATATCAGAGGCTGCTTATACTACGTCCTGTGTGTCAATTGAGTTAATAATCATTTCTTTTTTTTGCTTCAGTTACATTAAGTGTGGAAAATATTAATGTAAGTAACTGAGTATATGTGTGTGTGTTTAACACATAGATAACACTGTTCCATTATGATTTCCTTTGTGCATGGCAGGTTAAAATGTTTCATAACACATAAATGTGTTTAATCCAAAGAGAATGCTGTTGTGCTCACAGCAGAAAAATTTCTCCTTTTCTATGTTGGTGGTGGACTATGACAAAAGTCCTATATTTTTAAATCACCCTCTTTTAAATAACCCCCTTGTAAATAGGTAAAATAATGTGTATATAATCTAGGGGGGAAATATTTGCTTCTAACTAAAATAATTTATCATAGGAAGGTATCATATTAATTTCCTAATGCATCCATAACAAGTTACCACAAATTGAGTGGTTTGAAAGTACAGAAATATATCCTCTGACACTTACAGAAGCTAGAGGTTTAAAATCAAGGTGTTAGCACTGCTATTATTCCTCTGAAGACTCTAGGGAATTATTCTTTCTTGCTCCATCCTAGCTTCTAGTTATTGCCCTCAACCCTTGGCTTGTAACTCTATCAATTCATTCTGCCTCCATTGACAAAGAGCCTTCTTCACTATGTGTCAGTGTCTGACACAAAATCTCTCCATTTTCTTACAAAGACACCAGACATTGTACTTTGGTCCCACACTCACTCCCTATGGTCTCATCTTAACTAATTACATCTATAGAGACTGGATTTTCAAATATATTCACATTCTGAGGTTTCAGGTGGATATAATTTTTTGGTCTGGGGAATGCATTATTCAGCCCACTGTAGTACATTTCTACTGATGGAACTTGCTTATTTAGTACGATCTTCTCATAGGTCTAGATGACACACCTTTTCAACTGGTAGCATCATGGTTTCTAATGCATGTTTTATAATTAAAATCAGAGACTACAAAGAATGGATGATAATCTGTACACAGTGGTGAAGGGGTAACTTTTAATCAGCTCTTAATTTGCTTTATTCCTAACACAGAAAGCTAGTTAGGTTCAGTAATGAAAAAGAATTTCATATTAACTAGATCATGATCATTGAAAATCATGTAAAAGATTATTTGAGACTATAGGATGTTTTTTTATAATTAATTCCAAATTTATTAAACCACTTGATCTCAACTGCTCACATGTGATTTTAATGTAATTTAAGTTTTTTAATAATTTGTGCTAGGGGACCTATGAACATTTTCATGTTTTTGTGCTAGTCTAATAAAACTATTAATTGAAGTACAAAAGAAAAAAGAAACAATGATATAAAATGAGCTAAGATTTTCAGAAATTGATTTAAATTATTGGATTATATAATGAGAAAAAGAACAAAATCTACTTATAGAACATAATCCTTCAGTATGTAAATGTCAAAAGCTCTCACTGATGTTGTTAATTTGTTCAACAATTTTGTTTATTTTATTTTCACTGACTGCTTTCAAGAACTTAATTTGCAGTTGCCAGAAAAATTTTACATAGGAATAAAAATATCTCTGAAGCTTACATTATCTGAGGACATATATTTACATGCAAGTAGTTGTATACAGAATAAAGTTCTTAAGTTAATCAAAATAGTATCAAATAAAAAATTCAAAATTATGCTATATTCATGTTATTCTGACTTTAAAGAACTTGGGAAAATCAGCTATTTTCTGATGATGAGATTTATAAACATTAACAATAAAAATTACCCTGAGAATCTACCTACTACTATAAAATTTCCTATGTCTTGGCTGCCAGTATTCAGCCTCTGATGTATCTTCCTACACAAAGTATATTAGCTCTGCTTCCCCGAGAAGCAGATGTTCAGATGGGATCAGACATGTAAGAAATTTCCTGAGGAAAATGACTATGAAGAATAAGGGAAAGGAAGTAGGGGAAATTCAGACCACAATTCAGATCTGGTCTGTAAAGGAGAGTAGGAAGAAAGGAGAATTGAATAGGAAGTCTCAGATGACAGCGCAGTTCTGAGAAAATTTTGGCCACGGTAATGGTGAATCCATAAGTCAAAGTCACCTGTCAGGGGAGACCTACTTCCCATGGAAATGGTTCAGTACTAGTGTCCTGCCCCAGTCAGTCACTTGCAGGAAGAAAACTGGGGAAGGGTGACCTTGGCACAGATGTGATGGTGGATCCAGAGGAGGAGCCCCAGTGCAGTTAACTGTGTGGTGCCCAAATAAGTATTTTTTCTTATAATATAAATTATTTACTTGTATTGATATTTAGCGATCACTGGATTTAATAATAATACATGATCTTTACTTTTCATTAAGTTTTAATTTCAGTAAGATTATATTATATCATAGGCCAGAAGAAAGAGTTAGGATTAGTCTCTTATAAACTTTTAATCTAAAAACTTTTAATCATGTAACTTTTTAATACTAAATACATTTCTTTTTTATTTTTTTAAATGTTTTATTTATTTATTTCTAGGAGAGAGAGAGAGAGAGAGCGTGAGCAGGGGAGGGTCAGAGAGAGAGGGAGTCACAGACTCTGAAACAGGCTCCAGGCTCTGAGCTGGCAGTCAGCACAGAGCCCGATGCGGGGCTCGAACCCACGAACCGCGAGATCATGACCTGAGCGAAAGTCGGACGCTTAACCGACTAAGCCACCCGGGCGCCCCGAAATACATTTCTTTTTACCCAATCTGAAATCATGTCTTAAGTGTCATTTATTTATAGCTAGGGTGATTTTTAACTATTCATTAGTGGGATCTTTCTCATATTTAGTAAAATATATACTTTATGAATTCTCAACAAATTCTGCACTGGACTGAATATGTATAGTTTTCTATCCAGTGAAAATTAGTTACCTTCATCTTAGGAAATATTTTACCTAAAGCTAAAAGTCAATATTGGTTTTATATTTGCCTTAAATATTTTAGATTTTTAAAAATATTTTAGATGGATACTCATTATAGTCTTATTTTAAAAAATTCAACATATTTTTTTCCATTAGTATCTCTTCTTAATGGGATATTGTCTTGACTCAGGTTGCTGAAATCAAACCCTAGTTCTAATATTTAATAGCTATATAAGCCGTAAGCTTAAAAAATTGCATGTATTAGATGTGATAATATCTACGTATCTCCGAGTGGCAGTGATGCTAACTCTAACCTAATACTTGCTTTCCCTTTGATTCAGAATAAGATCACAGTTAATAGCATTAAAAAACTCCAATTTTCTTTGCAACTAGGTATGGTTAATTGAGTATAATCTGGCAATTGAAGATGTAGGGAAAAGGATGTGTATGAATTCAGGATGATTCTTTTAAGGTATAGCTTGTGCCTTTCCTTTCAGATTGGCTAAAATGTACATGTGAAGGTTAAAGCATCCAGCTCAACCTTGGAGAAATTTGGAGAATATGAGTGAAGTTTGGAGAGTGGAGCAAAAGTTAGAAAGTTATATCCTTTATGACTTTGTGGAACACAACCTCAAAACCATCTCTGAACTCATTCTTTCTCCTAACAAATAGTAGAGAATCAAAAGCAAATATATCTTATTCTCCTACCTTCTTCATTTTCATTGTGTATACCTGTCTAAATTAGTTTCTTCAGAATAAATACTGATTAAAAGTATGGACTTTGAACCAGACTCCTGAAATCAAATTCTGCTTCTAACATTTAATAGTTCTATAATATGGACAATATACTTTACTTATTTCTGTTTTGGTTTCCTCATTGGAAAATTGGAGATGAAAATAATACTTATCTCATTGTATCCACACTTAAAATGTTACTTTGTACTTATTAGCTGACTTTTCCTCTCCCCATCCACCTTCTTCTCTTCCTTCCTCTTCTTTTTTGGCTTCTTAATTTACTTCTTCTCTCTGTTCTCTTTTCTTTTCCTCTTTCTTTCCCTTTTTTTTCTTCAGTGATTATTGTCCAAATATATTGGTATAGAATATTATGAAAATTAAAATATAAAGAATATATAGATGAAATAAATTTTGATAGCTACTATAAACTATTTTGGATATTTCTAGTTATTCACTTATTTTAGTCATTCAAGGAATCTGTATTCAGAACATAATATGTATGGTTGCCTGGGTGGCTCAGTTGGTTAAGCAACTGACTCTTGATTTAGGTTCAAGTCATGATCTCAGACTTCATGGGTTCAAGCCCCGCATCCAGCTTCATGCTGACAGTGAGGAGCTTGGTTGGGATTCTCTGTCTCTCTCTGCCACTGCCCATCCCTGCTCTTTCTCTCTCTCTCTCTCTTAAAACAATTAAACACATTTAAAAAAATTTTTAAAAGAACATAATATGTATTACATTTCTTAGCAGAGAATTAAATTAGAAAAAGTAATTACCTTGGGGCGCCTGGGTGGCTAGTCGGTTAGGCGTCTGACTTTCATTTAGGTCATGATCTCATGGTTCGTGGGTTCGAGTCCCGCGTCGGGCTCTGTGCTGACTGCCACCTCGGAGCCTGGAGCCTGTTTTAGATTCTGTGTCCTCCTCTCTCTCTGACCCTCCCCTGCTCACGCTCTCTCTCTCTCTCTCTCT
This sequence comes from Proteles cristata cristata, assembly GCA_017311185.1. Classification (NCBI taxonomy): domain Eukaryota; kingdom Metazoa; phylum Chordata; class Mammalia; order Carnivora; family Hyaenidae; genus Proteles; species Proteles cristata. The sequence goes on along the minus strand of JAESUZ010004782.1, from coordinate 382,147 downwards.
CCTAGAAATAAATATATTTAAAAAAAAAAGAAAAATAATTACCTTGTACTACTTATTTTCCTTAAGTTTTGCAAATATTTTTTCTTATTAGTATGTTCTAAATTTTCTGTAATAAACATATATTATATAAATGTTATAAAATATCTAAGGATTAAGATTACAGATTAAAATGTATTCAACTGCATTAAAATTTATATGTTAAAATGGTTCTTAAATTCCTTTTAGGTTGTTTTTGCCACAATGCTGTTAGGCAAGGAATTATCTAACTGGTTATATATTAAATTTTAAAAAAACCAGAAAGTTTTAGAAACTATGTAAAGTGATACAATTCTGGACTTTAAAAAATGTAAGATTTCCTGTTTAGCCTAAAATAGCCTACTTGGGTTTCTTCTTTAGTTGATGATTCCCAGAATACCAGTTCTGTTCAAGCTGTGACTTCTTTACTCTTTCCCTTGAGGACATCCTGCTTATCACATATTTCATTTCATCCTAATTATTCTGGCAAGAAATCATAAGATATTCCTTTGTTTTTTTTTAATATCTTATTGCTGTATTAGACCTTCATAGGCAGACATAACCTGTTTTTATTTTATAATAAAGCATAGTTAAATATAGATGTGATGCTTTATACTAAAGTAATGCACTTCTAATAGTAGTTAAAAAATACTATATAATATTAAAATGATTATTCCTAGATTTTCTAAGTTGTTATTATAAAAAATTAGTTTTTTTTCTTTTTATGTTATAGAGCAAAATCTACTTTGATCAAATTTACCTAAGATTATATTTTATTTGAAGTATACACTTTTTACTGTAATGTAGCCATCACAAATGGAATAAGTAGGATGAAGGGAAAAGAAAAATGTTTGCCATGTGGGTATATTTTCCTATAATGCTTTGAAAGTGGTCCAAAAATGCCTTGTTGGCAATCTATGGCAGCATTCATGTAAAAAAAAAAAAAAAGAAAGAAAGAAAAGTAATATTAAACTGATGTTTAAAGACACAAAAGAAAGCAAACACAGCTGGCTGTTGTACATGTTCATGTGGAAGTTCATTTGCTTTTTCTCTCTTTTTGTTTCTCTCTCTCTTTATTAAACTAAAGTTTCAAAACATGTTCCTCCTTTGGTGTCCTAACAGTAAAAAAGGGGGGAAAAAACAGATGGCATGATGAATAAATCAGCTACTTAATGGAATCTTCAAAAGAAAAGGAAAATAAACCTAGTCAATATTTACACTACAATAAAAAAAAAATTGGGGGTGGTAACTTCTGGATTACAATGGAGTCATCTTCTTCCTACTTTCCTTTAAACTGTTCCCAAAAACAGGAAACATGTGAAAATTCATTAAAAGTACTAAATCTGAGATTAATAGAAAAGCCAATGCTGGAATTTGGAATAAATATCAACTAAATGTGAATTACATTTATAAAAACCATCAGTGGCAGAACTTTTCATCACCTCGTGAAACAACTGCAAGTCCTGCATGGTTGGAAGGACATGGAGCCATGAACTCTTTTCCACCTTTTGCCCCTGATTTCAAGAAATGCGGTTTGTATCAAACCGAAAACTTGGACCGTATCTCTCTCCTCTTTGTTACTATCTTTTTAAAGTAACCATGAGCTCAACATTACTATTTTCTACTCTTGACTCCCCAACGCCACTTTTACATCCTTTCAGAGAGTGCAATTCCTACAAACCAAAATGGCAGGAAATATCAAGTGTTGGAGGATAGCACGTTACAACCTGGAAAGTGTATAATTTTACAAAATTCTGTACCAACATAAGTCAGGGAATGTCTGGATTGCAAAGTGTAGTCAAGATCAAACAAAGTCGGGGCGCCTGGGTGGCTTAGTCGGTTAAGCGTCCGACTTTCGCTTAGGTCATGATCTCGCGGTTCGTGGGTTCGAGCCCCGCATCGGGCTCTGTGCTGACTGCCAGCTCAGAGCCTGGAGCCTGTTTCGGAGTCTGTACTCCCTCTCTCTCTGACCCTCCCCTGCTCGTGCTGTCTCTCTCTCTCTGCTAGAAATAAATAAAAATATAAAAAAAAAAAAAAAAAAAAAGATCAAACAAAGTCGCCTAGTCTACCTTTCAAGTGCCTGAGACGCAGGCAGTAGTTAAGGAGATGATCCTATTTGATACAACAAGATACTTCAGAAATTGCACTGCTAATTATTCTGCTTTCATAAGCACTTCTGAGAAGGGGTTTAATCTTAAGTGCACAGTTGAGTGAAACCAAAAGCAAATAAACAAAACAAACAGATTCCATGAACTCTGCCATTTGACAGGCATGTAATCTCTTATTTCTCCTGTATTAAAAAAGAAAACAAAACAAAAAACAAACTGATGCTCCTGGGTAGCTCAATTGTTTAAGCCTCTGTCTCTTGATTTAGACTCAGGTCATGATCTCACGGTTGACCAGTTTGAGCCCTGCTCACAGTGACAGTGCTGATTCTGCTTGGGATTCTGTCTCTCCCTCTGTCTCTTGCCTCTACTCTCTCTCTCTCTCTCTCTCTCTCTCTTGCATGCACGCGTGCTCTCTCTATCTCTCAAAGTAAATAAACACAATAAATAAAAATTTAAAAAACCAGTAAAGGGAAATCAACAGATTTATGGTAGAATATGGTAAAATACAGGTAAAATTTCTAAAACACATAAGATGTATCTCTTTATAGGTTTTTAGGTCCACAGGGGCTGGGAACACGTCAGCATGGTGTCACTCCCCGAACCTAGTTCTATGCTGGGTCACCAGGTTGCACTAAGAAATGTCTGTCCATGAGTTATATAAGGATAAGCAATGACTGTGGGGATTGAAAATAAATGATAATGTAGAATACAAGTTTTAACAGATGTGTAGAATGAGAGAAAAAGCGAAATTGAAATTCAAGTGTTTGTGTCCTGAATGACTGGGAAAATATCCAAAAATCCAAATGTGTCTATCAATGAGAAGATGTATGAGGGGAAAATGAGTTTTACAACATAAATACTAGTAGTAGACACTATGTCTATGCTTAAACATTAGATGAAATTCTATTATTATCTGAATTAAAGGGAGCATTAAATAACAGTTTGTTGGTAGTTTTATTCAATGAACTTTGACAATATTTTATTATAGAAACAAGTGAAAAGTTAGATAATAGTTTAGCTTCCTCTATATGACATAAGAAGGAAACTTCTTGGAGATAGGAGTAAAATTTCATAACAAGAAGAAGATTGACTTCAACAAGAAAAGTTTAAGAATAGATAATTTGATATAAAAGAATGGGAACTGATCTCTGAGTCTAGCAAATCACAGATTTCTTTTAATTTTCACATATGCATTTGCAAAACTGAAGGCAAATTATCAAATAAAAATGTATAATATAATAAAATATTAATAGATGAAAGTACAAAACTTTGCATGTTCATTGATTATGATTATGACTTTACAATTTTAATTACATATATTTAGGTTTATCAGTCACAAGTAAATATCTTTAAAATAATCCCTGCCTGAAGTAACTCTGTAGAAAAGTATCTCCTTCAAATTATGCTCCTATTGATTGTAATTGAACAACTTAATCCTTTTCTTTCTAAGAGAAAGTAAATGTTAAAAACTGTGATTCTTAATGAAAAAAGAAATCTTGTTTATATGGGATCTAAGCTAATCAATGTTCATCAAAGACATAGCAATGAATAAAAAAACGTAAAACTTGCATAACACCATTTCATTAACAAACTCTATCCTAAACAAATATTAGTAAGGAACAAAGTGGAAAGACTGAGTTTATTATCCTTTTTCTATTAATAAGTATAGTAAGTTGGTGTTGCCCTCAAATTGTCTATTTCTTCAGAGAGACATGGTTTGTAATGGTGACTTTGCAACTTACAACTTCCATTATTCCCAGTTTTCTGACCTGTTGTAGAGGGGATATTAATCACTCACAGTATAATTTGAGGACAAAATTAAACAATAGTGTAGAGCTGATTACTGTTATATTTCCAGTGACTTGGAGAGTCTATGTCACATATTCACACAAAATAAATGGAGACAGAGAACTCTGTTTTCTTGGCACATGGGGAACCCTTAGTAATGTAAAAATTAAATTCCCTCTGGTTGAAAAAGGCAGTATCCATACATTTTTCTCTAAAGTATATTATGTCCTTAAATATGCTGTGTGTTTGAAATATCTCCTAACATATTAAACACAGTTTTCTTTGTTTAGAATGTAGGTATTTCAGCTATAAAACATGTTATATTAAACCATATTTACTATATTAACAACTTACATCTAATATTCCACTACCAAGGAATTTGGATATTTTAAGATGAATTGACATATTAAGGAAGTTTAACTATGAATATATTTTCTCAGAATTTATATGTCTAACAAATTATTAGCATAAATCTGAATTATGTTTACTTATTGAAATTATATTCTTTTCAAATGTAAAAGATAAATAAAATATAAAATATAAAAGAATATTTATATTCTTTTCAAACCCCAAAGGTTTGGGGGGGGTTTGGTAACTTTTGTAGTTAAAAAGAAGCTGATAAGATAAATACTTTATTAAAAAATTATATGTTTTTCACTGGAATTTAAGTAAAAACTTTGAAAAAGAAAAAAACATAAGTTTAAAAAAGTATATGTTTCTCAGGATTAATTTTGTGATGCAAATATAACATTGTTTCCTAAGTTTAACAGTATGTTAATTTTTTAGTTCTTTCTCTTGAAATTATAAAAAGGGGATTTAGAAATTAATAGCATATATTGGTAATGAACTCCAAGAAGAAAGCATTTCTAGATACCAAAACTTTGTCTATTCTGCAAAAGATTCTGTCTTATCACCATGCTGTGCATATTTTCATGCTGTTTTTTAAAAAGCATCAGGAGACTATGACAAGAAACACATTTTTGGTGACATATTTACATTTTTAAATAGGAAATGATAGAGATGTTGGTTATTAAGTAAACATATCAATGTCTATTTTTAAAGTGATACTTGATTTTTAATATGTGGGTGTTCTGTAATTACCTAATTATAAAGACATCTAGTTCATTAAAGAAGAGTATGTTTTAATGAAAGCATTTGCTATTTAATGAGTAACATCTCAAAGGCACACATAAAGCCAGGATTTTGATGTATGGAATCAAGAAATAAATAACCTATTTCCACTTGAAAAAAATTATAATGCTTAATGTGAATAGTATAAAGAGAAAAGGTCTTGATAACTTCCATGTAAAAATAAAAAACCTTTATGAAAATATATTTTATATTGCCATTAGTTCATGGCAGAAAGAATTCTTCTGTTACAACAATCTTCAAAAAGGGAATGGGAAAGGATAGAAGTGCCCGTAGGGGATATCAACCCCTTAGAAATTTTCATCTGGAAGAGGTGGAACTATGTAATAGTGACTTACTGTGAAATCATACATTTTGAATGGTACTTTGAGTGAATAGAAAACATTATTATGAGTGTTCTATTCAAACTGTCTTTCATAAAAGGTGTCTAATTTCTTTCTATATTCTGTAATGTATGATGTTTAAAGCCCCAATAAAAGAATAACAGAATTCTATCTTCATTTGCCTTTTATTTCTCCATACACATATATGCATTTTAGTAGGCAAAACATAAAATATGATGAGTAAAGTAATAACAGTCAATAATAACTTAGTCTATATTAATGCACGGTTTGCACATGAGTATTTATAATCCTAAGAACACAAAGCATATACACATCCACTTCCTCTATGAAACAATGCTGAAGTATCTAAAACATCAATAGTAGAACTTATAACATTTTCTTTGTTAGTAATCATTCATTAGAAATGTCATCAGTTTAATTTATTCCTCTATTTCAAGGGCCTAGGACAATACACTGAATATGATAGGTGCTTTCTCAGTAGTTACCAAATTAATGATTTTTCTAATCATTAACTAAACTCTTTGGCAAAACTTAAATGAGTAATAAAGTTACCATTTCAAAAGTTCAGATCACTAAGATACCTAATAAAAATCTGAGTTCCTTGTTCAAATATGATATAGATTGCTAACCGACCAATTTCATAAATATTTATCTGTTTTTAGTAGATCTGGTTTTGAATTTAGGTTTCACTTCTTATGTGAATTGATGGAGACATACTGGTCAAATCATCAAAACTTGGAGAGAGAACCCACACAATAATGTGAGCAGAAAAAAAAAACTGATACTGAAGAATTATTAACTAAAATAAGGTATTGGATTAAAAAAAGATTGACTAGTAAGAAGTAAAGAGCATATTAAAGAACAGAATATAGGGTCGCCTGAGTGGCTCAGTCGGTTAAGCGTCCGACTTCAGCTCAGGTCATGATCTCACGGTTCGTGGGTTCGAGCCCCGTGTCGGGCTTTGTGCTGACAGCTAGCTCAGAGCCTGGAGCCTGCTTCACATTCTGTGTCTCCCTCTCTCTCTGACCCTCCCCTGCTCACACTGTCTCTCTCTCTCTCTCAGAAATAAGTAAAACATTTAAAAAAAAAAATTAAAAAAAAAAAAAAAACAGAATACAGCAGATATAAAAAACAACCATCATCCTTAAGAAGAGCCACAGGAGACATCCACCCAGGGCTGAGACCTTATTGAAGAGCTTCACCTTTACCCCACCAGTATGCTTCACTCACACTTAAAATTATGGGTTTAGAGATCATTTTGATGGTTGTGTTGGAATTTATTGATGAAGAAAGGGATTTGATGATGGCCTTTTTTTTAGACATTTAGTTCATTCTAGTGACCAAGCTAGGAAACACATAAAGAGAAGATTGGGGAAATCCAGTGGGTTCATTTTGTACATGTCAATTTTGAGGGGATAGTCACACTTTGAGAGTCTCTCCCATGTTTCAGTGGAAAGGGTTGTCTCCCTGTCCATTGCTAATTCAATTTCTGCTATGGCTCACATTCTCTACTCCATAATTAAGAATTTTACTACAAAATTTATTTCTGCTCTCTGCCATATCATCAATTGGACACGATTAAGAATATATTTCATTATCAAACAAAATATAGAATAGGGTCATTAAAAAACTCCTCTGAACCCACATGTCTACCCAACCCAAACTATCAAATCTTTTTCCATTTCTAGGAGAGTTTCTCAGAACTTATTCATGCTCTCAGACTTACAACTTTTCACCACTTTATGTATACTCTTCTCACTTTATACTCTATTTCAGCTGTACTCTCTTCTTTCTTCTCAACTGAATGACTCTTGTTGAGTTTCCCTTGCTTTTGTTTTTATCTCTTTCCTTTCTATGTTTTCTACTAAAGTGGACTTATCCAATCTTACTATTCTGAGTCATGTATTTTCTTGTGAATTTCATGTTTCTAAGAAATTTTTATAGCTAATACAATATTCTAAATTGTAAATGTGATTGTAAAAATACAGTTATTTTCATATATTTTTTGTCCTTTATTAAGGTCTGTGCTGAAAAAGTCTTCCTCAATTAGACATTCAAAATTAATATCCTTTGCGAGGGCAAGATGGCGGAGAAGTAAGGAGCTCTGTACTTGCACTCGCGCCCATACATCACACAGAAAAGATCTGAAGCCATTGGAAACCTTACAAAACCTGAGAGACTGGGAGAAAAAGGACGCAGAATCCACTGAGAGAGCCTTCTAACGTGAGTGCAAACCGGGGAAGATAAAATCGGGCAGGGATCGGAGACTCCAGGGTGGGAGGCGATCCCCCTCTACCCTCTAAGGGGAGTGAGAGGGGAAAAGGAGAGAGCCCGAAATAGAAAAACCTCCTCTCAGGGGGGAAAAAAACCTCTGCTGGGTACATAGAAAGACCGTACTTGCCAAATACCTGCACACCAGGTCCCCTCGCGCCAACTGGTCCTGGGGGAGGCTGAGCACACAAACTGCTTCTTTGTGCCGCTCCTGGAGGTTAGATTTCAGAGCGGTGGGGCGCCTGCCGCCATTGTAGCTCCAGGGCGGCTGGGACCCCTGAAAGAGCCGTGGTGACACCGGGCGCCGCGCTCCTGGCTGGCTGGAACTCGAGAGGGAAGGCAAAGAGCTAAAAACTGGGAAATTTGCCTGTGAGTTCGTGTTTCAGGTGACGAGCCATAGAGGGACCCGGTTTTCCTCACTCCTGTGAGTTCGTGTTTCGGGTGATGAGCCATAGAGGGACCTGGTTTTCCTCACTCCAGCGGGCTCGGGCTACGCGGACCCGGCAGGCAAGCCCCCGCGCATGCGCGCCAGCCTGACCCAGAGAAGGAAGCTGCGACTCTGACTCCGCCCCCAGAGCTCGGCAGGGAGCCTGGAATAGCATGAGGGGTTTGCCCAGGAAGCTGTGTCTAAGGCAATTTCAGCAGGGCGTGCGGACTGGGATTTGGAGATTGAAATTGGCCTGGGTTGAAGAGTGCAACCAACTTCGGCTGCGTCCCCGGAACGGGGAGTTGACACGCCAAAAAAAAGGGAGCGGCAGCGCGGGGTTCAAGAAGGGACTGGAGCACCCTCACTCTCCTCCCCACAATCGCCAAGGCAGAACCCCCGCCTGAGGCATCAGATCACGCCACGCCCATCTCTGCCTGAGAGGTGCCCTCCTCCCTTTTTTTTCCTCTTTCTTTTTTCCTTTTTTTGTTTTTTCTTTTTTTTTCTTCTTTCTTTTTTTTTTTCCTTTTCTTTTCTCCTTCTTTTTTTCTTCTTCTTTCTCTTTTCTCGCTTTTTTCTCCAAAACACTGACCTGATTAACTCTGGTCGCCAGCTTGCTTAAACAATCACAACAAGTCCATTCTGTAAATGTAAATTCTATACCTACCGACCTTTTCAGCTATTTCTCTCAGGAGTAATTAGACTATATAGATTCTCTGGATAATTCCAGCATCCTTCTCTCACCTATCCAACCATATTCTACCCTTTACCTCTTTGAAAAAAGCTTCTTATCCCTTCTGTCTGTTCATTCTATTTCCAAATCTGCCTCATCTCGTCCTGCCTTCTCTCTTTTTCTCTATGCTCTTCAACCAGCACTGCATACACACGGCTATTTAACTGTAGCTGGGAAATCTAGGTATATTCTTTAAACCGTTCTTTGTCCATCGGTTTTCTTCTTTTTTCCTTTTCTTTTCCCCTTTTTGACCCTTTTATGTATTTTAGGCTCCCTATTATTCGCCCTCCCTCCTCCATCTTTTCTCTTAACTTCTTCGTTTTCCCTCTCGCTTTGCATGTTAGTTGAATTAGCCTGTGAGTTTGTGTGCTCCTGCTCCCTGTGTGTTTGTCTGTCTGTTTTCTTTTCCAGGGCTACCTCAAGAAACAAGCTAGAGTACACAAGGTGAAGAGTCCCAAATATCACTACGAATAGGAAAATAAAATAACTAAGGTCCCAACAAGAGAGACCGAGGATACCATTCAAAAAACAATCTCTGAAAGGATAGGCCCTGGAAAGTCAAAGAGTCTTCTTGGATATAGCAGCGCTCATAGAAACAGAGAGCATAACAGGTCTTTAAAACCAACAAGAGCCAGAAAGCTAACTAAAATGATGAAACGAAAGAGCTCTCCTCCAAAGAAACTCCAAGAAGAAATGACAGCTAATGAACTGCTCAAAGCAGATATCTGCAGCATAACTGAACACGATTTTAGAATAATAATGGTAAAATTAATAGCAGGGCTTGAAAAAAACATAGGGACATCAAAGAAACTATGGCTACAGACAGAATGGAAAATAAAAATAGGCATGAAGAATTAAAAAATGCGACAAATGAGATACATAATAAATTAGAGGCCTCCAATGCACGGCTTGAAGAGGCAGAAAGGAGAATAAGTGATTTAGAAGACACCATGATAGAAAAACAAGAAGCTGACAAAAAAAGAGACAAACTGATCCAGGAACAGGAAAGAAGAATTCGAGAGCTCAGTGATACAGTCAAACGCAACAATATCCGTATCATAGGAATCCCAGAAGAGGAAGAGAGAGGGAAAGGTGCTGAAGGAGTCCTGGAACAAATTATAGCAGAGAACTTCCCTGACCTGGGGAAGGAAGTAAATGTGGAAATACAAGAGGCTCAGAGGACTCCCCTCAGATGTAACTTGAATCGATCTTCTGCATGACATATCATCGTCAAAATGGCAAAATACAAGGACAAAGAGAGAATTTTGAAAACAGCTAGGGAGAAAAGGACCCTCACATACAAAGCGAAACCTATCAGAGTGGTGACAGACCTATCTACTGAAACGTGGCAGGCCAGAAAGGAATGGCAAGAGATCTTCAATGTGATGAACAGTAAAAATATGCAGCCAAGAATCCTCTATCCAGCAAGCCTGTCATTCAAAATAGAAGGAGAGATAAAAACCTTTCCAAATAAACAGAAATTGAAAGAATTTGTCACCACGAAGCCAGCCCTACAAGAAATCCTGAGGGGGGATGCTCTGAAGGAAAGGTTGCAAGGAACAAAGATTCCAGAGACACCACCACAAACATGAACCCTACAAAAGATACAAAGACTCTAAACCCACATATTTCAATAATAATACTGAATGTCAATGGGCTGAATGCTCCAATCAAAAGACATAGGGTAGCAGAATGGATTAAAAAACAAAATCCATCTATATGCTGTCTACAAGAAACTCATTTTAGACTGGAAGATACCCTCAGATTAAAAGTAAGGGGGTGGAGAAATATATATCATGCTACAGGAAATCAAAAGAAAGCTGGAGTAGCGATACTTATATCAGACAAACTGCACTTTAAATTAAAGACAATCACAAGAGATGAAGAAGGGCACTACATAATAATTACAGGGTCCATCCATTAGGAAGAACTAACAATCATAAATGTCTACGCACCGAATATGGGAGCACCTAAATATCTAAACCAATTAATCACAAACAGAAACAAGCTTATAGATAAGAATGTGCTAATAGCAGGGGACTTTAATACTCCGCTTACCGCAATGGATAGGTCAACCAGACAGAAAAATCACTAAAGAAATAATGGACTTGAAAGACACATTGGACCAGATGGACCTGACGGATCTATTTAGAACTTTACATCCTGAGGCCAGGGAATTTACTTTCTTCTCAAGTGCGCATGGCACATTCTCCAAGATAGATCACATAAAGCAGCCCTCAATAAATATAAAAGAATAGAGATCATACCATGCACACTGTCAGATCACAATGCTTTGAAACTTGAAATCAATTACAGGAAGAAGTCTGGAAAACTTCCAAAAACATGAAGGTTAAAGAACACCCTTCTAAAGAATGAATGGGCCAATCAGGCAATTAGAGATGAAATTAAAAAATATATGGAAACAAATGAAAATGAACACACAACAATTCAAAATCTATGGGATGCGGCAGTCCTAAGAGGAAAGTACATTGCTCTCCAGGCCTATTTTAAGAGATTAGAAAAAGCGCAAGTCCAAAATCTAACAGCTCACCTGAAGGAACTAGAGGCAGAGCAACAAGAACGCCCTAAACCCAGTAGAAGAAGAGAAATAGTAAAAATTAGAGCAGAAATAAACAACACAGAGACCAAAGAAACAATTGAACAGATCAATGAAACCAAGAGTTGGTTTTTTGAAAAAGTAAACAAAATTGACAAACCTCTAGGCAGACTTATCCAAAAGAAAAGAGAGAGCAACCAAATAGACAAAATTATAAATGAAAATGGACTTATTACAACCAACCCGTCAGAAATACAAGCAATTATCAGGGAATACTATGAAAAATTATATGCCACCAAAGTGGACAACTTAGAAGAAATGGACAAATTCCTAAACACACACTCACTACCAAAATTCACACGGGAAGAAAAAGAAAACCTGAACAGACCCATAACGAGTGAAGAAATTGAATCAGTGATCAAAAATCTCCCAACAAATAAGAGCCCTGGACCTGATGGCTTCCCTGGGGAATTCTACAAGACATTTAAAACAGAATTAATCCCAATTCTTCTCAAGCTATTCCAAAAAATAGAAATCGAAGGAAAACTCCCAGACTCATTTTATGAAGCCAGCATCACTCTGATTCCCAAGCCAGACAGAGATCCAGCAAAAAAGAGAACTACAGGCCAATATCCTTGATGAATACGGATGCAAAAATTCTCAACAAGATCCTTGTAAATCGAATCCAGCAGCATATCAAAAGAATCATCCACCAAGATCAAGTGGGATTCATTCCTGGGTTACAGGGCTGGTTCAATATTCGCAAATCAATAATGTGATACATCACATCAATAAAAGAAAAGATAAAAACCATATGATCCTGTCAATAGATGCAGAAAAAGCATTTGACAAAATACAGCATCCCTTCTTAATAAAGACTCTCGCGAAAGTTGGGATAGAAGGAACCTACTTAAACATCATCAAAGCCATCTATGAGAAGCCTTCAGCTAACATCATCCTCAACGGGGAAAAACTCAGAGCTTTCCCCCTGAGATCAGGAACACGACAGGGATGCCCACTCTCACCACTGCTGTTTAATATAGTGCTGGAAGTCCTAGCATCAGCCATCAGACACCAAAAGGAAATCAAAGGCATCAGAATTGGCAAAGAGGAAGTCAAACTTTCACTCTTCGCAGATGACATGAAACTCTACATAGAAAACCCGACAGACTCCACCAGAAGCCTACTAGAACTGATCCAAGAATTCAGCCAAGTTGTAGGGTACAAAATCAATGTACAGAAATCGGTTGCATTTTTATACACCAACAATGAAGCAACAGAAAGAGAAATCAAGAAACTGATCCCATTCACAATTGCACAAAAAACCATAAAATACCTCGGAATAAGCCTAACCAAGGATACAAGAGATCTGTATGATGAAAATTATAGAAAACTTATGAAGGAAATTGAAGAAGACACAAAGAAATGGAAAAACATTCCATGCTCATGGATAGGAAGAATAAATATAGTTAAGATGTCATTACTCCCTAAGGCACTCTACACATTCAATGCAATTCCAATCTAAATTGCACCAGCATACTTCTCAAAACTAGAATAAACTATCCAAAAATTTGTATGGAACCACAAAAGACCCCGAATAGCCAAAGTAATCCTGAAAAATAAAACCAAAATGGGAGGGATCACCATCCCAGACTTTAGCCTCTACTATAAAGCTGTCATCATCAAGACAGTATGGTATTGGCACAAAAACAGACACATAGACCAATGGAACAGAATTGAGACCTCAGAAGTGGACCCAAAAGTATGCAGCCAACTCATCTTTGACAAAGCAGGAAAGAATATCCGATGGAAAAAAGACAGCCTTTTTAACAGATGGTGTTGGGAGAACTGGACAGCAGCATGCAGAAGAATGAAACTGGATCATTTTCTCACACCATGCACAAAAATAAACTCAAAATGGATAAAGGACCTGAACGTGAGACAGGAAACTATCAACACCCTAGAGGAGAAAGCAGGAAACAATCTCCTTGACCTCCACCGCAGCAACTTCTTACTTGACACATCCCCAAAAGCAAGGGAATCAAGAGCCAAAATAAACTGTTGGGACCTCATCAAGATTAAAAGCTTCTGCACAGCCAAGGAAACAACCCAGAAAATTAACAGGCAACCAACGGAATGGGAATAGATAGTTGCAAATGACATATCAGATAAAGGGTTGATATCCAGAATCTACAAGGAACTCACCAAACTACACGCCCGAAAAACAAACAACCTAGTGAAGAAATGGGCAGAAGATATGAACAGACACTTCTCCAAAGAGGACATCCAGATGGCCAACAGACACATCAAACGATGCTCAGCATACCTCCTCATCAGGGAAATACAAATCAAAACCACACTGAGATACCACCTCACGCCAGTCAGAGTGGCTAAAATGAGCCAATCAGAGAACTCTAGATGCTGGCGAGGATGTGGAGAAACGGGCACCTTCCTACACTGTTGGTGGGAATGTAAACTGGTGCAGCCCCTCTGGAAAACAGTGTGGAGGTTCCTCAGGAAACTAACAGTAGAACTCCCCTATGACCCAGCAATAGCACTGCGAGGAATTTACCCAAGGGATACAGAAATGCTGAGGCATAGGAGCACATGTACCCCAATGTTCATAGCAGCACTCTCCACAATAGCTAAAACATGGAAAGAGCCTAAGTGTCCATCAATAGATGAATGGATCAAGAAGATGTGGTTTATCTATACCATGGAATACTACATGGCCATGAGAAACAATGAAATCTGGCCATGTGTAGCAACATGGATGGACCTTGAGGGTGTTATGCTGAGCGAAATAAGTCAGGCAGAGAAGGACAGAAATCATATGTTTGCACGTATAGGAGGATTAGGAGGAACTTGACGGAGGAACAAGGGGGAGAAGAAGGGGGGAAATGGTGGGGGGAAGGGAGAGAGGCAAACCATGAGAGACTCTTGAATGCTGACAAAAATGAGGACTGATGGATGTGGGGGGGAGGGTGGGATGGGCATGGAGGAGGACACTTGTGGGGATGAGCACTGGGTGTTATGTGGAAACTAATTTGACAATAAACTATTTGTAAAAAATAAAAAATAAATAAAAAAAAAGAAGAAAAAAATAATATCCTTTGCCATTCTTTATTTTCTTATGCTGCTTTATTTTTTGTATGAATTTTATGACTACCTGATATTTTATTACACAAGTATTTATTTAGTTATTTGTTGTTACTTTTCTCCTCTATTATTCTTTTCTACTATATATTTCTCTATTGGCAGTTTCTTGTATCGTGAGAATGTAGATACAAGTAGGTAATTTGTTTTGTTCACTATTGAAACTCCAGTACTAAAAGATATAAACTAGCACAGACTAAGTACAATGCAAATTTTAATAATTATTCCATAACTTTATCTGTTTCATAAAATCTGTAATTTCTTCCTACTGTTATTCAAATAAAGAACAAATTCAAAGCATGGCCTAAAAGCCCTATAATTTATATCACATACCAATCTCTTAACTCATCTGTATGTATTTGTGTATATATATATATATATATATATATATATATATATATATATATACACACACACATAATTACTACTTTCCAACTCTACACTGGTCTTATTGGTGATCATAAACACACCAAGCAAACTCACCCATCAGAATCTTTGTCTCAATTATTATTCTTCACATCATTCATGTCTGTCTCCTATTTATTAGGTGAAAAATTTTCTCTGTTGTTCATGACAAGATATTTTAGACCATTGTGGTACATTATAGGAGTACAGTTGATATTATCTGAATGAAGTAGTTATTTAACTCATGAGTAATTAGACAGTTTGATAAGCAGGTGAGGAGAAGGAGAACACTTGGGAAAATTTTCTGAGAAAAACCAATTTGGCTGTCTTGGAAACCAAAAGACAAGCTTTGTTTTTCGTTGATGGTGTGTGTGTGTGTGTGTGTGTTTCAAAAGGAAAAGAGTAGTTAACTTTTGTGATTTAAGATATATCAGTGTATTGGTTACTCCAACAACTGTATGTTCAACTTTGTTTTCTCTTCTCTTTATCCTCTCAGCTACCTAGTGAACAATTTACACTGGCTGTCTAATTGTATACAGAATCCAACATATCTAATATTCATCTCATTAACATCTTCTCCAAGTCTGCCATTCTATCCTGCCAATATTTGCAGGTAAGTTTCCCTAGGAATAAAACTCTAAGGCAAAAGGTCATCGACAGTGATCAACACATAAATTTTACACCCAGAGTACATATGCAGAAAGTGAGGAATGACCAATATACAAGGGGTTAGCATAGGAACAGATTTAGGCAAAGGAAAAAATATTGTGCAAGGAGTTGAGATCTTTATACCCCAACACTGGCCAGTCATTGGAGCAGACTGCCCTTCAAAAGGAATGTCCCACATTTAGACAAGGTGACTCTCTTTAGCATAACTGTGAGGTTCAATTGTCAGCCTAAGCAGTGAGGAGGAAATGAATGCTTCTATCTTAAAAAAAGAGGAGGACGTATGGGTCATATCTCATGGTGCATGGCATCTACTTAAATTAGATCATGGTCTTCCTTCATTACCGGGTGAAAAGTAGCATCTTGAAAAGAATTGGTTTTAATTAACAATATTCACCCTTTTGTAATAAAATATTTTAATAAGTGTCAAGAGTAGAGGGGTTGACCTTTAGAGCATGGTATTAGCTAAGGGCCTCAGAAACCGAAGAGAGAAACCAAGTGTATTATGTGAAAAATTAGAGACATTTATCTCTGTTCTTAGGAAAGAAGGAACAGTGGATTATAAGAAGGAGGGCATTATCTGGATAAATAAATACTGAGATTATATGAAATTGGGGAACGAATAAAATGAAGTTTTGGAAAAATTTTCCTATTGGAGGGAAATAATAATTGTAATTGTTGCCCTTTAAAGTTCTATTTAAATCAATGTATGTTGTATGAACATCGATATCTCTTCTTTTCTTCCCACCCCACCATTCAAATCTTCATTATAGCCTCCTACACGTAAATCCCTTTTAGAAGGTGTGCATGCCTGTGCATGTGAATTTTCTATATGTGAATATGTGATGGAAACAGAGATAACAATTGTAGGATATTGAGATGATTGTTAACTGGAGGCAACTCATTGTTGTGGGAGTTTTGAGTTATAGATGAGGAAAGAACTTAGAGTCTTCTAGGATTTTATGAATTCTAAAAATAAGGCTTTGAAATTCTCAAATATATACATTTAATTATTCCTCAAGACATTCTGCTTTGATGCAAATCTTCATTGTGAGACTGTTAGCTGTTGAAAATCAGATAATATGTCTTATGTAGATTCTATAATGGTTACACTTATGACAGCAGGTCCTCAGGATCATTAACAGAAGACACAATTTTTTAATCTTTTTCTTCCACATGTACCTTACTTTTAGTTGGTAGACTTATATCTTCCCATCCTTGTGGTTGAAATTGAAGGTAGGTTCATGTTTAGTTATCTATTGCTTTGTAACAAGTTTCCCCAGAACTTAGTGGCTTTAAATAACAACATTTATTACCTCACCATATTTGTGAGTCAGGAATTCAGACATGGCTTAGCTGGGCTTTCAGGCTCTGGGTCTTTTACAGAGCTGCAATCATGGTGTGGGCCAGTGATATAGTATACCTGACTGGATGTAGAACCATCTCTAAGCTTATTCTACTCGTTGTTGACAGTATTTATTTCCCTACAAGAAGGCCAAATGTCTTACAAGCTTTTGACAATAAGCTTTTCTCATTTTCTTGCTATATGGGTCTTGCTCCATACACTAGCTCTGAACAGGGTAGTTGGCTTGATTACAGTGAACCTGCATGAGGCCAGAGAGACAATGCCAGCAAACAGAACTTTCAGTCTCTGGGAACCTAATTTCAGTAGTGATGGACATTGCTTTTGCCATACTTCTACTCATTAGGAATAGATCACTAAACCTAGTTCACAGTTAGAGGGAGAAAAATACACAAGGGCATGAATACAAGCACATTGAGGACTATCTTGGAAGTTGCCTACTAAAACCCATGAGTTTTGTGGTGGCACTGGGGTGGTAAATACAGTCTAATCCTTCCAAACCATAGTATGCAATCTCAGTTTACTGTCATTTGATTGTGTAGCCATGTGGACTTGTCAAATTTCTATTCTTAATCTAAGCTATAAAGTATTCCCTGGCTCTTTTAGCATTCAAGTCTATTGGGAAAGGTGATATAGTTCACTTTTCTCTTTTCCCAGCCAACATTTCTATTCCTCCTATCCAGGACTGCTATGCTGCTATATTCTGAGACAGCACTCACATTTTGTTTAGTGGAAGTGATGCCTCTTCAGTCATAAAAAGTGTGTGGTCCACCCTTCCCTGTCTGATAATCAAAGTTTCTGATCTTTATAAGGTTTTTGCATAAAGAAAGAGAAAATGTAGGAGTAAGAAGAATGTTATAACTCAACTTAATCTTGCACTAATATAGCATCAGCCTCAGGGACTTAAAAGTATTTTAATTAAATTTTCACTTTTGGAAAATCTTATGGATGTTGCCTATCACTCAGAGGCTGGCCGTTAGTTATCTAAAGACGCCTTGAAAAGGGCAAATACATCTCTACATATTTCAGCCATTTTGTCTTTGTTCAGCTTTAAAGTTTATCGTGGTATCTCTAATGTCTCTTTGCTGAGGTCTTTTTACACCTCAAGGCAGTTTTCTTGGAAGGTGTCCAAGACAAAACCATGCTAACTCTCTCATAGTATGGCACACATCTGGTCTTGGGTAAAAACAGATGCCTTCTCCTAACAAACTCTGGGCGGGTGGGCCACCCAAAGCAGGTACTTTTCTATCACTTGTGTGTCAAAGCTGCTAGTCATTTCATCAGTCTCCCTTTAGATATCTCTATAGGTGTCAAATGCCAGTGTACTTTTCACAGAGCATTAATCAGGATTACTGAGTTTTCTTAAAGCCTCACTCTCTCACCCCCTCCTCTGGTGGAGAAGCAGAACTTAAAGCAGACCAAAGCTTTGCTGGTAAATCCCATTATAGCCTCTAACTCCAGATACCATTAGACTTGACAAATGTGAGGGGATATGGAAAAGCATTAAAACAATGAAAAACTTTTTAAACTCATCCTTTGACACTCCTCTTCCATAGTATTTCTTCTTACTTTGGAATGTGACATTTGCTTTGGTGAGTAAATAAACAGTACCTTATACATATAGGTGCTTGATAAATATTTTTAATTAGATATTATAATGCCGATCAACTCCTTAATCATTAGAAGATATTTCAATTGGATAGATAATGCATTGGGCTAATTCATTACAAGATGTTTTAATACTACACAGAAAGTATCCCAAAATCTCATGAAACATTTTCTTAGGCTCATCTCTCAAAAGAGACTCCTGAGCTGAGCATAAGTTTGCCAATGATATATTGAAGACATGTTCTGAGGGAAAACCGATAAGGAAATGTAGGCAACAGAGTAGAAAACAGAAGGTAGCCAAACAAGGATGAGCCCTCAAGCTGAGTCATGCAGGGAGTAGAACAGGGCATATCCCATAGGGGAAACACTGAAGTTTAAGTTTCACTATTCAGCTTAACTGACCTAAGGCAAAGGAGCTGGGGCTTTCTTATTACAAACTGTCACATGCCTGTTAATCATTGGTTACAGGCAACTCCAGACAGAACAATCTCAAGCGCAGTCTGGCTTTTAGAAAATGTCAGGAAAGTACATTCCAGTAGCCTGAGGGTCTCTTTTCTGAAACACATACAAAATAGTAAAAGATATCTAAGGGGATCTGGGTGGAGTGCCAAACTTACAATACAGATATCTTTTAAGAGCACAAAACAGTTTTTTTTGTTAAATCCTTTTACCGTATTTTATTATATTGGTGAAATTTGGTATTCTATATCTTACATATTTCACCTATAATTTTTTTGATAGAAACTCACTGTCACACCAATTATCACAAATAATGCCTTGGACAAGCAAACAACATTAACCAGATTATTTGTGAGAAGTGTCTTCTCCTAAAAATGCTATGTAAGAAGGGAAGAAACTATAAAAGAAAGAACTGGATCTTGTGGTTACATCCAAGTGGAGCGATTATATAATCAGTTCCAAGATGAGCTAGATTATTGATTGATGCTACTCACATGAAATTACCTTACAAACACACATGCTATCAGTAAAGATACAGTTTCATTATGAGGAAAACACAGATGACTCAACAAAATGTATGGCCACAAAAGGAAAATAACTTAAAATACACCCTCTGTTATTGTGAGCACATCGCTTATGTGTGAATGATATAGGAAGGTTCTATCCACTTCTTTTACACATAGGCTCTTCTGAATCTGCTGCATTCCTCTGATATAAAACCTGTTCTAGCAAATCTTACCAATAAGCTACTTTAAAAATGACACAGGATTTTTAATTCTAATATTCATTCATTACTTTGGCTCTTAACTATTAAAAATTTCCTTGAAGCTCTATGCTGTCCTGGTTAAATTACGTTTCCTTCTCATTTAATTCTTTTTACACAACAATTCAATGAATGTTAAGATTTGGCAAATGCTTATTTTATTTGGTAACAAATTGAATTTCATATAGTGAATATCATTATTATCATCCAAATTTTTAGATAGGTACTGTCTTCTCCAGATCTAGGGTTAGGACCTGGAAGTTAGCTGCCTTTTGTCTCATCGCATTTTTGTTATCTATAATCATTTTGCCATATAGCACCATATGAGTTCTACATACCCCTCATTCCTTCTCATTCTTTTTCATAATTGTTTCAGTAATCCAAACAAGGGCATTCTTAGTCCTAGATTATTACTGAAATAAATTGCCTTATATTTTTCAGATTAAATAATTGATAGTTACGAAGGTATCAGTTAACAATACTTCATCTACAATATATCTCACTTAATCCTCAAAACAACTGTTAGATAGATCCCATTTTTATTATTTTATTTTTAATTAGAATAAAGTTGACATATAATATTATATTGGTTTCACAGTGATTGAACATTTACACATATTACAAAATTCTCACCACAATAAGTGTAGTTATTATCTGGCGCTATGAAAAGTTACAAATTTGCTTAAAAAAAAAAAAACTTTGGACAGTGATAGGCATTGATAAGAGTGAGATTTTTATATTCTAATCTTCGTTTAACACATATTGCTAAACAGTCTTGGATAAATCATTTCTAACTACTGACCATTAGTTTCCTAAATAGTTAAAAACTGTTGGCTATCATTAAACTCATCACTAGCTCTTTTTAGATCAAAGCTCCAGAATCAAGACCATTGGAAATGTATGTTGATAAAACTCCTTAGATTATTCTTGTAATTCTACCACCTACTGCTACCCAATGGACTATATGTTTTATCTCCTCTCTTCTAGTTCTCAGCTACTTTGAATCCATGATTCATTGAAATGAGAGAGAAAAAAATAGTTTTTTCTCAAATTATGTGCTATCCAGTAAAGTAACATCCAGTGGTAAGATGATCTTGCCCTTTCTATGCTCACCCACCCTTCCCCATAAGAGGAATGAATGATCTGAATGGAAAACGGTGCATAAAAACTAGGAATGTCCATTTCAGATCTTTCCCTTTCCCCATCTTCAGATCTGCCTGCCTACAAAAAAGCAAATTAGCTGTTTTGCTTCTGTAGATACTCTCTTTTCTATGAAGAATAGACAGTGTTTTTCTAGTACTGTCTATGTTTGGGTGAGTGAATAAGGTTGTTTAATTCAGTGATACAATTGTAGTGCTTATTATGCAGCTATTAGTTCTAAAATTAGATGTTTTGACTTCCATGTCCTTTATCTATCTCTCAACTGGCTCAGAGTACAGGAAATAAATTAAATATGTTGTATATGCTAAGACCCTCCATTCTCAAATTTATCACTGTATCTATAATATAGGTATTAGAATGGCTGATTAAAATAAAATACACATGTATGCATAAGCATTCACACATACACATACACATGCACCATGGACATACATACGTACATAGACATCTATGTCCCAATCAGTCTATCAATCTATTTACAATGCTCAGTTACAAAGTAAAATAAGAAATGGATCCTTCATTTGAAAAATCCTAAAGAGACAAAACAAAAGTTGGGAGCAGTGAGTAGCATGAGCTAATGCAGTAGAGAGAAAACAATGTCCAAGATGACCACTGACACTCAGGAAGGAAAATTCAACTTCTGTTCCACATGTGACACTGGCTCATTTTAAGCAGCAGCAGTTGAACTTCAACCCCTACTGAATCATTCAGATGAAACCTGGCAACATTATATCCCTCTGTATAAAAAGGCTGTAGTGAATCGAGGTAGAATTCAGTTACCATAAGAAATCAACAAGACAAGGGCAAGCATGGTTGTGTTAAGGCAAGCAGTATTATAAGAGAGAAGAACCAACTCACATCGAAACACTTGGAAAGAGCGGAGAGAATATTCACAGGAAAATATATAGTGTTAAAAGGTTTATCTTTCTAAATAAAACGAAAGACAAAATAATTAGAAGACAGTAATTGCTATAGATAAGGCCAAATTAACAAACCAGAAAAACAACAGTACAGTCTATTAGTTAAGAATTCCTATTCTTGGGGCGCCTGGGTGGCTTAGTCGGTTAAGTGTCCGACTTTCGCTTAGGTCATGATCTCGCGGTTCGTGGGTTCGAGCCCCGCGTCGGGCTCTGTGCTGACTGTCAGCTCAGAGCCTGGAGCCTGTTTCAGTCTGTGACTCCCTCTCTCTCTGGCCCTCCTCTGCTCATGCTATCTCTCTCTCTCTCCTAGAAATAAATAAAACATTAAAAAATTTTTTTTAAAAATTCCTATTCTTTACGAACACTTTTGAATCAGCAAAGCTGTGGTAAGTGGAACTAGAAAAGAGAGAAAAAAAAGGAAAGCATACACAAGCAAGATTGGGAACAACAACAACAACAAAGCCCATAACTGAAGATTTAAGCAAGAGACATAAGAATAATAAGTGAATACTGTGCTCAATTTATGGCAATAAATTTTACAACATAGACAAAATGGTCAATTTTCTGGGAAAAATATACATTTTAAAACTGGCTCAGAAACAAGTATAGTACCTCAAGAGATCAATAATTACAGCTGATATAAAAGGTTGTAAATTTTCCACCTATAAAGAGAGACAGTGCCAAGGCAGTCTTGAAAAAGATTTTAGCAAGCATTCAAGAAAGAAATCATGTTCATCTTTCATAAAATATCCTCTAGAAAAAAAAAAAAAAGAAACAAAACCATGGACACCTATCCAACACAGTTTACAAGAATTACACAGTCATGACATAAATTTCCCTAAAACAAAAAGAGTAGCAATAAAAAACTGACTCACAAACCAACCAACCAACCAACCAACCAACAAATAAATAAAACTATTGGCCAACCAACCAACAAATAAATAAAACTATTGTGAATATAGAAGCTGAAAATATGGAAATAAATACTTGCAAAATCAAAAGAAACTAATATAAAAAAACCCAAATAATTGCCATGTAAAATTCATTTCAATATTATAAGGTTAAGGTAAAAATAATAAATTTACAAAATGTAGTTACCTCCAGTTTAATTAACTCTACTAGCAGTACTTAGTTGATGATCAAACTCTTGAAACACAGGGTTCAGCCAGCACCAATCTTATTTAACCTTCTCATCACTTCTGTGTACCATACTTTTATTATCTTTTCCTATGTGTGCTGTGATGTGAAAAAGATTGGGAAGACTTTATTATGCCCTAGGAATCAGATCGAAATGAAATGCATGATCCTGTATTGTGATAATTATTGTCATTACCATTGCCATTGTGATTCACTACATTCATGAGCACTTATCATATCCCTCAATATGTTGGGCTAAATAAAAGCTTGAGAGAAATATGACCAGACCCTCTCTCTCTCTTTGTGTGTGTGTGTGTGTGTGTGTGTGTGTGTGTGTGTGTATGTGTGTGTGTGTATGTGTTGAGGTCATACAAGAAAAAATCCAAGGAAATATACACTGCTACTCATATCATCTGTGAGACATGTATGGTCATGAGAGATGCAGTAATTGGATATATATGGCTTAAGAAATCCATCATTCTCTCCCTCTTCACCTTTTATATTTCACTGATCAGTATATAACTACTAGTCACATAACCCTCTCAAGGATATGGGACTATACTTTATTTTTCTGATGAAGCTACATAATCTCAAAATCTTTTAAACATCACACAATAAACAATTTTGACAGTAAAGTATACAAGATTACTCTAGAATAGTCCTCAGACTATGAAACATCATATGTCTCTGGGAATACCATGCTATTTTTTGTCCTGTATTCCTTCTTAAAAATAAGTATACTTAAGTGTATACCTAGAAGTAAGATTGCCAGGTCACATGATAGTTTTACTTTTCATTTTCTTGAGGAAACTCTATACCGTTTCCCGTATCATCTGCACCACTTTACACCCCACCCTCAACAACAGTGTACAAGGGTTGATTTCTCCACATTTTCAGCAACACTGGTTATTATTTTTAATATTTATTTATATTTTTTGACAGTGAGAGAGAGAGAATGAGTGGAAGAGGGGCAGAGAGGGAGGAAGAGCAAGAAGCCTAAGCAGGCTCCACGCTTAGCAAAAAGCCCAATGTGGGGCTCAGTCTCATGAACCATGAGCTCATGACCTGAGCTGGAATTAAGAGTCAGTTACTTAATCTGCTGAGCCACCCAGCCACCCCTGTTTTGTTTCACCTCTGGCATCAAGTTATGTCTCGCTGTGGTTTTGATTTGCATTTCACTAGTAATTAGTGATGTTGAACACCTTTTCAATATTTTTTGGCTATTTGTATAACTTCTTTGGGGAAATACTTGTCTCTTTTTACATTGGAATATCTATTTTTTGTTTTTTTTTGTTTTTGTTTTTGCTGTTGCATTGTGTGAGTGCCTTAGATATTTTGGATATTAAACAGATATCAGATAGATCAGATAGATCGTTTGGGAATATGGTCTCTCATTATGAACTCTGCCTTTTCATTCTGTTGATTGTTGACTTTGCTTGTGCTTTCGGTATCTACCTCAAAGCATTGATATTACAATGATGTTCATTGTAGCACTATTCACAATAGTAAAGTCATGGAAACAAACCAAATGTCTATCAGTAGATAAATAGATAATGAAAAGGCAAGGTTAATACTATACAATGAAATATCACTCAACTTTTGAACAATCACTCAACTTTTGAACAAAGGAAGTCCTGACATTTGGGACAACATGGATGAATCTGAAGGACATTATGGTAGATAAAAAGCCAGTCCAAAAAGGACAAATACTGCATTATTTCATTTGTACGAGATATGTAAAATAGACTCAGAGAAGAACAGAATGTTTCAAGGGCCTGGAGGGGAGGGGAAATAAGAAGTTATTCAGCTGCCACAGTTTCAGTTATGCAACTTGAATTAGTTCTAGAGAACTGTTTTTGCACAGTATAGTGTCTACAGTCAACAATACCATGTTGTTCACTTAAAACTTTGAGAAGGTAGACATGTTTTGTATTCTTTCCATACAAAAATAAAAATAAAAGAGAGGGACACAGGGAATTTTTGGAGGTGATGGAGATGTTTATTTCTGAGATCGTGGTAATGTTTTCATGGGTGTGTGTATATGCAAGATTCATCAAATTGTATATGTTAAATATATGCAGTTTTATTTATTTTTTTTAAAAGATTTTTTTTTTAAATGTTTTATTTGTTTCTAGGAGAGAGAGAGAGACAGCGTGAGCAGGGGAGGGTCAGAGAGAGAGGGAGATACAGACTCTGAAATAGGCTCCAGGCTCTGAGCCAGCAGTCAGCACAGAGCCCGACGAGGGGCTCGAACCCACGAACTGCGAGATCATGACCTAAGCAAAAGTCGGACGCTTAACCAACTAAGCCACCCGGGCGCCCCAAATATATGCAGTTTTAAAGACCATATTTTTTGAGGAATTTTAGGTTCAAGGTAAAATTATGAAGAAGGTACAGACTGCCCATATGCCTTGTAACCCTACATATGCATAGCCTCCCCATTATCAACATCTCTTGATAGAAAACTACATTTGTTACAAATGATGTACCAACACTGACACATCATAATCACCCAAAGTCCATAGTTTAGCTTAGGATTCACTCTTGGTTGTGGACACTCTACAAGTTGGGATAAATGTATAATAACATGTATCCAGCTATAGTACCTTTTCACTGCTCTAAAAATTCTCTGTGTTCTGCCTATTCATATATACTCACCTCCAATCTCTAGAATTTGCTGATCTTTTTTGCTGTCTCCATGGTTTAGTATTTTCCAGGTAGTCAAATAATTGAAAACATACAGTATGTTGCTTTTTCAGAATGGCTTCTTCCACTTAGTCACATGCATTTAAGCTTCCTCCATGTCTTTTCATAGTTTGATAGCTCATTTCTTTTTACTACTGAATTATATTCAATTGTCTGGAATTTTACCACAGTCTGTTTAACCATTCACCTTCTAAAGGGAATATTGGTTGCTTCCAAGTTTTGGCAATTACAAATAAAGCTGCTATAAACATAATGGACAAGTTTTTGTGTGGACATAAGTTTTCAACTCTTTTGTGTAAGTACCAAGGAGCATGATTGATGGATCTTACGATAAAAGTGTATTCAGTTTTGTAAGAACAAAAGCAAAAAATGGCAAACTGTCTTCCCAGGTCATTGTACCATTTTGGATTCCACCATTAATTAATGTGAGTTCTTGTTGTTTCACATCTTTGCCAGCATTTGGTGTGTCAGTGTTCCGGATAATGGTTATTCTAATAGGTATATAGTGGTGTCTCATTGTTTTTTTAATTTGCATTTAGCTAATGCCATATGATGTGGAGCATATTTTCATATGCTTATTCGCCATCCATATATCTTTGGTGAGGAGTCTGTTAAGATCTTTAGCCCATTTTTAAATGGGATTGTTTTCTTTCTTGTTGAATTTATGGGTTCCTTGTATATGTTGAATAGCAGTTCTTTATCAGATGTGTCTTTTCAAATAAATTATCCTGGTCTTGCCTTCTTCATTCTCTTGGCATTGTCTTTCTCAGGGCACACTTTTAAATTTTAATAAAATCCAGATTATCAAATATTCTTTTTTCATGGAGATAGCCTTTGATGTTGGATGTAAAATGTCACTGTCATTCCCAAAGTCATCTAGATTTTATCTCATGTTGTTTTCTAAGAGCTTTATAATTTTGCATTTTATATTTTGGTCTATGATTTACTTTGAGTTCATTTTTTGAAGGAGGATAGTCTGTGTCTCAATTCATTCTATGCACGTGGATGTCTATTATTCCAGCAATTCATCAGTCATTACAGCACAGCTTCTCCTACTTTGGTGTTGGTTCCTAGGGTAATCTCTCATGAATCTCTGCTCGGGTAAGCCTGTTACCCCTGTATTCTCCTGGCTGTCTCACCAATCTTGGGTTGGTAGTTTGTCTTATGTTCTCATCTCTCTTATAGATCCTAGAATAGTTATTGAATTTTCACCTTGTTTGGTTTTTTATTTGTTCAGACAGAATGAGGACCTAGCCTATGTAACTGAAAACTAAAATTCCCTGTGCAGTTTTTGTGTGCTGATTATATCCCAACAAAGCTGCTAAAAAAAGAAACGGAAATGTGTGTGAAATGTATTCCTCCTAGTGAGTTATACTGTCACTCTGAAGCCAAGACTACTATTAATAGTAGAGCACAGCAGATATTGTAATGTGACAACTAAGTAAGTTTCCAAAATAATTTCATAAAATTCAACCCACATGCATATTAAAGCCCCATGTAACTGGCGATAAGCTTGTTTATATTTTAAGAGACAGACATGGATATTCACAGAAACATATACTTTATGATAAAGCATTAGAAGCAGTTAATTAGAAGCAATTTACAAGGATATAACAAAGATATTTCACCATTCAATATTGAAATGGGGATTCTAGTCAATGCAATCAGACAAAAAGAAAAAAAAACTAGAAGCATAAATAATTTTATAGAAGGGAATAAAACACCATGGATACAATATAAGGATATTACATGAATGTGATCATGTACTCAGGAAACCTAAGGGAATGAAGCATATTATTTCAGTAGCACATTATTTAAGTGGTTCTTGCTCAGAGACATTCTGACTTGCTAAGGATCTAAGGTTAGAAGTAGAAAATTCTAAACATGGATACATATGTAAAACTAGTAAATGTACTGATCAGGGTTGTATGATACAAGGTCAGTATGCCAACTACATTTTATGTTTAAAAAACAGTTGGAAGATAGAAAGCTAAAATAATAAATATTAAACATAATAAAAAACATAATACTTATGAGTAAAATTTAAAAGTACACAAAACCTCTATACTGAAAACTATAAGAATGACATTAAAGAATACATACATAAGTAAATAAGGAAATATATCATGGTCATGAATGGAAGACTTGTTAGTAAAACATCAATCTTCTCCAAATTGATCTGCAGATTAAATATACCAAATCAAAAAAGTGTGTTTTTTTTTTTTTGGCAGAATTGGGCAGGCTGATTGTAAAATTCATAAGGTATTGCAAATACCTAAAATATGCAAAGTAATATTGAAAATGAAGAGTTGGCGAATTTGCACTTCCTGGTTTCAAGACTTAGTAAAAATCTACAGTAATCAAAAAAGCATGGTATTGTCATAAAAATATAGGGATAGAGCAACTGAACAGAGAGGCTGGAAATAGACCCACACATTTATAGTCACTTCATTTTCTTCAAAGACATCAAAGAAATTCAATTGGGAAGGAAAATATAGGAAAAAAATGTATTTAATAACTACAGAAATATAGGAAAAAACCTTTGATTCCTTACACTCATCATATCAAAAATAAATATAATACTGATCATAGGCTTAATAAAAAAGTAACAATTATAAAAATTTACATAGAAAATTTAGCATGTTTTGGTATCTTTGAGGCAAGATAGTGCTTTTAAGACAAGAAACACTAATTGAAAAGGAATAAAAGTGATACATTGGACTTCAACAGACCTAAGAATTTTTCCACTTCAAAAAAATATCATTTACAAATGAAAGGCAGAGGTTTAGAGAAAATATTGGCAGCAC
Organism: Proteles cristata cristata; assembly: GCA_017311185.1. Taxonomy (NCBI): domain Eukaryota; kingdom Metazoa; phylum Chordata; class Mammalia; order Carnivora; family Hyaenidae; genus Proteles; species Proteles cristata. Next base: position 353,607 of record JAESUZ010004782.1, on the reverse strand, counting down.
ATAGTACAGACAAATGAATACTATGCAGAATATAAAATAAACCCCTAAATATAAAGAACTGAAACAATGTAATAAAAATTGGTGAAAATATGAACCTACATTTTATAAAAAAAGATATTCAAATGTCCATTAGTCCTTGAAAAGATTCTCAACATTATTAATCATAACAGAAATATAATATGAAACCACAATAAGATATGATTGCATTCTTTAGAATGGTTAAAATTAAAAATAATTGACAAAATTTTGGCAAGTATGTAGGACAATTAGAATTCTCATATATGGATCACTGGTATATAAAATAACACAACCACTTTGACACATAGTTCAACATTTTCTTATGAATTTCTTATACATGCTCTTATGTATTTATCAAAGACAAAAGCATATGATCAAAAACTATCTATATAAAAATGCCCATAATAACTTAATTTAAAATATTCCAAATTTAGAAACAACAAAGAAAGGAATGGATAAACTTATTATAGAATAACACTCAGCACTAAAAACGAATGAGCTACTGAGACAAATCTCAGAATGATAATGTTGAACCAAACCCAAAGAGTTATACAATGTGATTCTATTAACATACACTTTAAGAGAATACAAATGTAACATATGCTACTTAAAATCAAAACAGAGTCTGCCTTGGGGAGCAGATATTGGTACTGATTAGGAAATGGGCATGAGAATATTTTCTCAGATCTCCAAAATGTTCTTTATCTTGACTGCAATGGTAGTTACTTCGTGTATATTACTCAAGTTTCCCACACTCTATGACTAAGACTTGGACATTTCATTGTGTAAAAATTATATTTCAATATAAAAATAAACAACACCAAAATAATAGAGGGATTGAAAGTGGAAAATGTGTTAGAACAAAGACAAAAGAAATAAACTGCCATACTTGTCCCTAAAATGTATGCAAAGTTATATATAAAGTTGCTCAACTTCAATTACACTAAGATAAATGTAAATTAAAACTACTTTGAGATAGATATTTTTCACCTTTTACATTGGCATAATTCCAAGAGCTGATTAAACAAGGTAACACTGACAGGACAGTAAAACCTCACATGCTGCAAGTGAGTGATGGTGCAATCCCTATTGAGAAAATCCGAAAAAAATGTTATGAAATACATTTTTTGGCCTTTTGCCTGGAAATCTCATTTCCAGGAACTTATTCAGAAGACACACATTCACTAACTTGAAAATAAACAATGATGTAATATCAACAACAAAATGAATGCACAAATGTATTCACAAATACAATTTTAATAGCAATATGCTGGAAATAATCCAATAGCATATAAAGTTTGTAAGTGAAAAAATGGGGTGTGTCTAGTCATTAGAATACTATGCAGCTGTAAAGAATATAAGAAAATCTCTGAATTTATACAGAATACTTTTCAGGCTATCTTATAGTTTAAAAAAATATGTATAAGAGTATATATAGTATGCTACCTTTTACATTAGAAATGAAGATATTTTTGGAAGACTTTTATACAAGAAAAACAGCCTTTGAAACTAAGAAAAATAGTTACTTACAGATGGTGAGTTTGAAGTAATTAAATGGATTCAACTTTGTGTATATACCTTTCACTACAGTTTTGAATTTTGAACCATGTTACTAGTTTACACATCAAAACTTAAGTTAGATTTGCTTACCAGAGTAATAAGTAAATGAGTAAATGTATATGTATTCTTAGGAGCAATTGCTCTTATGTTGGGTAAAGAAAGATCTATATTTTCCTCTAGAAATAAGAGGAGGAAAGAAATCATGTTGAACTGGAGTTACAGACACTGGGTCAACTCATTACCAGAAAGCTGACCCCTTATTTGCAATAACCACATTTCATACGCACCTCAGATACTATTCTCTAATGAAAACAAAACAAAACCAACGAAACAACAAACAAAAAAACACACCAAAACCCCCCACAAGGGCTTCTCATAGAAATGACTGGGTTCAGGTTTGGGAAGGGGAAATTTCAAAGGAAGCTGGACTACCTAAGTTTTCAATAAAGTCAGAAAATGCTTCCAGACTAAGCTGGCTAAATCACACAGAAGCCAGATTAAACAGCTCTCACTGGCAAAATGTTAGCTTTAAAGTGAATAATGATGTAAGTGAATTCTAATATATTGATTTAAAACAGAAAAGAACATACAGGTACATACTTATACTAAAACAAAATAATAATTAAAAAATGAGAGAGTAGCAAAGGAAAAGCGTTCCTTCATAAAATATTACTACTCAGTAAACTGAGGACTTCTTTGCCTTCAAATTCAGTACATATTTTATAGTAGACATCCATGGGCATAAGTCATTTTACATAAATAAATTTAAAAATGAATATTCTGAAACTTTGTATTTGAAATTTCTTATTTATTTATGAGCATTTATAATGACTTATTTAAAATATTAAGGCATAGTGACACAAGCTCACGTGGAAATTGTTCACATTTTATGTCACAATTTCTTTTGCAAATTCTGGATATATATTTTCAGTTTATGGACAAAAATGAGTATTGCATTTTAAATATGCATAGCATCATGTACAATGGACCGTCAAATGTATTTTGTAATATAGCAAATGTAAATAAAATTACTTAAAACACATCATAGTTTCCTACTGAAATTTTTTTAAAAAATCCAAACTTCTAACCCGCTCTGGCTGGTCCAGCGCTTCTGCCCCTTCCCCTGTCTTTGCTGCCACACCACCTTCCATCATATGATAGAACGTACCAAGCTCTTGCCTATATGAGAGGCTATGTGCTTTTGACTCTATCTTCAATGGTCTCCCTCCAATGGTTTTTGTGCTTTTTTTAAAAAATAATTTTTCGTTGACAAATTATGCTTTCCTGATGGCCTCATATTTTCAATTGCTTTATTTTTTCTCATTAGACTATTATTTCTTCAGATGACTTTTTAAAAGTCGTCAACATTTATTTTTGTATTTGTTCATGTGTTGAGTGTTCATTTCCTCTGCTAGATTGTGAATTCAATTCTCCTTATAAAATGTTGTATTCACTGTCAAGTTGCCTAGGGCCTAGTATGGTGCATATATCCAGGGTGACAATGCAGATTTTTTAAATACAGAAATGAATCAATGTTAGGTATTATAATTGAAAAAATTGCTTTATTCTCTAAAGCAATTTTATTTAATATACAAACTTTTATTTACTTACCCATATATTAAGCATAGTTATTCGGATGGTGCTTCACAAATAACCAAAGTTACTTTAATGTGCAGCAGACACTTCCAACTTGAATCTATAATGCATGTCTAGAAGGTCATGGTGAACCACCAGTATTTGCTTTGTATAAAGAATGCAAACACACTTCTCGTGGGAGGGTATTGGAACTGGATTTAAGTAAGAAACCATCAAACAAAGCCTCAGGGGTCAGAAGCTTAATAAAGCTCCCTCGAGGGTCAACTTTCTCTCTTCAGAAGGTTTAATGCTTAGTGTTTCTAATTTAAATGTATTGTTAGCCCAATACCAGGAACTCATACATGAATGCTTAGAAGAGAAAGACATGTGCAACAGCTTAAAATGATGCAACCATCTTCAGACAAACTTCTCTGAGACATTGGAATCAAAAAGTAGAAGTATTTGGGCAACATTATAAGAGAGGATAGAACCAAGATTGGGAAAAGTAGAGGCAGTTTCTTTGTGTCAGCCCAAGGCGGGCTTAGCGACAAAGGCAGAGAGCTACAAAGGCAGAGAGATGGCCAAAAACCATATTCTTTCTGAATTATAGGCATCCTGACCATCAAAAGAGAGTAGAACTTCAAGTCTTCTCATGGTACGCACTAGAAAACCACTTTTGGGCTCTAAAAGGTAAAAAAGAAAACCTTGAGAGGTATTAGTATTTGTAATAATGGATGAGAAAGAAAACAATTTACTTATTACAGACTCCATTTTATTTCATGGTCAGCATGACCCAGAGTTACACACAGCCCCAGCTTTTATGGAGTTCATAGACAAATTTACCTACCAGTATAGAGTTTTTGAAGCCAAAGATGTACAAGTTTTTGGAGACCCCAAATATTCATATAATAAGTATTAGCCTTACAATCTCTTTTAAGAATATTTAGAGAGTATAAATGAAAAAAGGAAAGTGTGATAAATAAGGCAGTACTTAAAAATTTAAAAGATAAACCATTATCATAGCGAATAGAGAGGTACTGTGGAGAAGCAAATTTTTAAAAAGAACTTAAATAAAAGGACTGCTGCAGAAGATCCTCATTTGTATCAAAAAAAAAAAAAAATGAATCATGCGCTTACTGAACTCCTTGTAGTTGCTGTTGTAGATTGACCTCAAGCATAGTTAAATACTAACATGCTATTTCTGCTTCTGTAAATCTGATTAGCAAGCTTGTGCATCCTTGTTCCGGTTAACCACACCCTGTATGCAAAGGTTACAGAACACCTTATTACCTTTCAGCATCAGATGGTCTGTCACTAGACACTACCCCATGGTTTCTCAAATGTCTAACTATGATTGGTCATCTCAAACCCTCTTAAGACAAAGAACTTTAAAATGACAGGTTTCCGCCAAAACTAACATGTGTGTCACGATATAATTGGCTACCATGAAATGCTGTAAATTGTAATTGGTTAACTAAATAATGACCTAATCTGCCTTGCTGATATCCATCTAAGCTCACTGCTACTTTTGTTCTGGGCCATTCTCTGCATTTTTCTCCTTAAGATCAGGAGATCAGGTTTGGCGAGGCCCTGAATAAAATCTTGCCTCGCTTCTATTCAGCATTTGGTGGTCTTTCTGACATTCACCCTGCTTCAGTTGCCAGTATTTTTATCAGAAAGTTAAAAAAATATCCTTTTTATTCAGCACCTATAAATCAGAATCAGCAAAGACCACTTAGAAATACTCGGACCTTTAGTTTGAAAAGAGATTAAAGAGTATAATGCAGAAAGCACACACTATTTAAAAAACAAAGTTACAATTTTGAGAACATATTTTATTATTTTGACCTCTACTGACTGAAATTTCTTAATGAATAAAGTTCTTATATTGCCTCAATGATTTTTACTTTACGAATTTTCTACTTGCAAAGAAACATAAAGTGTAGGATTAACTGTCAGTGTGTTTATAAATACTTATTTGTTATAATTATTAAAGTAGTAGAGTTTCACATTACAAATTAGACCAGGCAAATATAATTTAAAAAAGGTGTTTCCAAAATTTTTCTATGGATATACACACATAAAGTACAATTAAGTTCATGGTCTGAGGCATAAATCCTTGCATTCACTTAACAAGATTTTAAAATAATTTCTATAGATCTCAATAGTCTCTAGAGGTTAAATTGGGTGGCATTCTAGGAAAGACCTTAAAGATGTTATTCCTGTACCATAAGTTTTTAAGATTATTTATTTTGATGGAGGTGGGGAGGAGCAAAGAAAGAGGAAGAGAAAATTTCCAACCAGGCTCCCTGCTTCAGCACAGACCCCTACATGGGGCTCAATCTCAGGATCCTGAGATCATGACCTGAGCCAAAATCAAGAGTCTAACCCTTAACTGACTGAGTCACCCAGGGGCCCCTGTACCATAATTCTTAAGCACTGAATCTATTCTTTGTGCTCTCTGTAACTTTATTAATTATATATTTTTTCCATGATTGGAATTGTTGGCAATATCTGTTGTTGTGGATTTTTTTTGTTTTGTTTTGTTTTGTTATTTGTTTGGAGCAGGAGGTGTTAGACATTCTAGCCTGATGTGATACCATTTGTTCTCTGTGAAATATGGTTAGTGTCACCTTGCTTTTTTATTAAGTGTGTATTTATAACCTTTAGAAGTGAATGTACTCCATCCACATGGCTAGCGTTTATTGTTTTATGTTCTGCACGCAAAGCTGCTTTTCTTAATAATAAGAAACAGCTGTTGTAAGCACAACAATGAATGCAATGGGTCATACATGCCTAAATTAGATACAAAGGGAGCCAAGCAGGGCTAAACTCTTTAATTCTGTCTCACTCTTCCATGATTGATGCACTCTAAAAAGAGCAGTTATACACTGCATTGAGATTTAACAGATGCTAAAAGCAGTCCATTCCAGTGTACATTTGTTAGGCAGCTGTGTTTTACACCAGCAGTGATTACAGTGGGGAATCAATGTTTCCATGACAGTAAGACTGACAGAACTTACACATAGCAACACTAAGGTAAAATAATGGAAAATATTAGTGCAGTCCACAAATGCAATCAATCATTTCTATGCTATATATGTGTGAGTGATATATATATAAATTAACAAAGTTAGTGATCAGTTCATTGGTTTGTTTTAATATCAGTTTATATATATATGTATATATATCTCACTTATTAAATCTAAAACTCAATTCTTTCCATAAATGGTAGCTAAGTTACTGAACTATGTAGAGTGGCAGTTACAAGGCTCATGGAGCTCTCTATAATTTGAAGAAAAACAGAAATAAACAGAATCTATGGTATGTGGTACATAAAGGTAGCCAAAAATTTACTTCTATTTTAACCTCTCTTTTTTTTTATTACGTATTTCATAGTTTAAACTTTAAATGTTCATATTAAGAAAGATCTGACATAAAAGGAAGTCATTTGTGATGCATTTATTTACTTATGAAAGAGGCAAAAAAACTACATATAAAATAACGTCTGTAGTAGATTTACATACCATGATTTCAAAGAATGTACAGTTAAAGATATAGAATTATTTTCATCTTTTGACTATTATAAAGCTGCTGTGAACATGGGGACACACATATCTTCTTTGAGATCTTATTTTCAGTTCTTTTGGATAAATATCTGGTGGTAGGATTGTTGGATTTTATGGAAGTTCTAGTGTTAATTTTTTTGAGGAATCTTCATACTGTTTTCCATAGTGGCTGCATCATTTTATATTCCCACCAACAGTAAATCAGAATTCTTATTTTCCACAACCTCGCCACCATTCATTATTTTCTTTCTTTCTTTCTTTCTTTCTTTCTTTCTTTCTTTCTTTCTTTCTTTCTTTCTTTCTTCTCTCTCTCTCTCTCTTTCTTTCTCTCTCTTTCTTTCTTTCTTTCTTTCTTTCTTTCTTTCTTTCTTTCTTTCTTTCTTTCTTTCTTTCTTTCTTTCTTTTCTTTCTTTCTTTCCTTTCTTTCTTTCTTTCTTTTCTTTCTTTCTTTCTTTCTTTCTTTCTTTCCTTCCTTCCTTCCTTCCTTCCTTCCTTCCTTCCTTCTTCCTTCCTTCCTTTCTTTCTTTCTTCTTCTTTCTTTCTTTCTTTCTTTCTTTCTTCCTTCCTTCCTTCCTTCCTTCCTTCCTTCCTTCCTTCCTTCCTTCCTTCCTTCCTTCCTTCCTTCCTTCCTTCCTTTCTTCCTTCCTTCCTTCCTTCCTTCCTTCCTTTCTTATGGTTTTCCTAACAGGTATGTTATGATATCTCACTGTAGTTCTGATTTACATTTCCCTGATAATTAGTGATGTTAGGCACATGTTTATATACCTGATGGTCATTCTTATGTCAACCTAAGTATCCATCATTGGTTGAATGGGTACAGAAAATGTGATTGTACATACAATGAACTATTTTTCAGCCTTTAAAAAGAGGAAATCACATCACATGCTACAATATGGATGCGTCTTAAGGACATTATGCTAAGTCAAATAAGCCAGTCTAATAAGTGAAAATGAATAATGCATGAACCCACTTATATTAGTTATCCAAAGCAGTCAAATTCTAAATCAATCAATCAATCAATCAATCAATCAATCAATCAATCAAATAAGGTAGTCAAACTTAGAAGGAGAAAGTAGAATGGTTGTTGTCAGAGGTTTGGGAAAATAGGGAGAAAATGCGAGTTGCTGGTCAGTGGGTTAGGGTTTCAGGCAACTGAAATAGAAAAGTTCTAGAAATATACTGTACAACAATATGCATATAGTTAACATTACATACTTGTACACTTAAAAGTAAGATAAGAGCATTGATTTCATGTTATATAGTATTTTACAAAATAAAGAGAATATAGGGAAATATAATTTTGCACATATTTCCATTCATATAGTCAACTATTAGCAAAGTCATCATCCTTTTAGTTTTACAACATTTTCTAAATGTGTATTTCATCTGTTCAAGCCTCCATAACAAAATGCAACAGACTGGGTGCCTTAACCAGAACACATTTGAGGCTCCTGGATGACTGTCGGTTAAGCAACTGACTTCAGCTAAAGTCATGATCTCGTGATTCAATTGTTCGAGCCCCACATCAGGCTCTGGGTTTACAGCTCAGACTTATTTAAACTCTGCCCCTCTCCTGGTCACTCTCTCTCTCTCAAAAATAAATAAACATTAAAAAATTAAAAACAAAAACAAAACAACAAAAAGCAGAACAAAACACATTTACTTTCCCACAGATCTGGAGGCTATAAGTTCATGATTAAGGCTGGCAAATGCGGTTTCTGAGGGCTTTCTTTTTGACTTTCATCCCAAAAGTCACTGTGCTATCTCAAAGTGGACTAACAATGATCTTATAACATTTCAGGCTTGTTTCCAAGCTCATCTCTTCTCTTACCCACTTTAACTACTTGTGTACCTTGGTTTCATTATTTTTTTCTTGCTGAAAGTATCTCTACACATACAAAAATCTCTGAACAACATTTAACCTATTTGTCCTGTTTCATTAATGATGTCATACTACAAAAATCTCTTTACAATGATATCTCCCCTTACTAGTAGGTTTTTGATATTTATTCATGTTGATACACATGCTCTAATGTACACATTTTAATTGTATTATATTCCATTGCAGAAATACAACAAAATAAATCATCATTGTACTGTGAATGGACATTTAGCCTCCAAGATTTAACTATTGCATATAATGCTGACATAAACATTTCTGAACGTTTTACCTTGTTCATGTGTAGAAGCTTCTCTGGGGTACATACTTAAAGTGGATTTGATGCACAGAAGGGGAACTTACTCTTCGTCGTAGAATTAGTTTGTTTTCCCTGATGACTGTTCTAATTTATACTCCCACCAGTGATATATAAAACTTTGTATGGATAAGTGGCAGCTACTTGGTGTCATCAGTATCTGGGTAGTTTTGTGTGTGTTTTTGTTTTGTTTGTTTTTTCCCTATCTAAACAGCTGATGTTTCTCTTCAGTTTTAATTAAAATTTTTATAATTACTTGTGAGCTAAAAACACTTTCATGTGTTTATTGGTGGTTTGTGATTCCTTAGGTATTTTCTATAGCTTTTGTCTAATTTCTTATTGTGATTTTTTTAATGTTTTAATTATTTTAAGCATTCTAACATATTCTGGATACTAATTTGTTGACAGTTATATGCACTTGGGAGAACCACACTGAGTGGCTTTCATTTTCATTTTGTTTTTACTAATTTTAATGCATTCAAATTTAACTTTCATTTCCTTTATGTTTGTGTGTGTATTTGTATACTATAATATATATATGAAGACATTCTCCCACATTGTTAAGTCTTTAACACTTTCATTTCCTAAATAAGATTTTAATTCATATGGCAATGGTTTTAGAATAATTTTGTTTTTCTTTTTTCAACATGGATATTTTGTTTCCTGATACAATTTACTGAATAGTCCATTTTGTTCTTCATTAAATTTTAAAGAATTTTATTATGAAAATATAAAATCTACTAATATTTGAAAGAAGAATACAGTGAATACTTAACATATTTTTCTTTTAAACTTAACAATTTGTCATTGTTTTATAACATTTGTTTTCTTTCTCTGTGTGAACTTACACATGCAGAAACACTCATATACATGTTTATGTATATTGTTGATGGCATCATTTAATGCCATCATTAATATGGTGGCAATGGTGGGGGAAAGGGAGAGAGGCAAACCATGAGAGACTCTTGAATGCTGACAAAAACTGAGGACTGGTGGATGTGGGGGGGAAGAGGGGTGGGCATGGAGGAGGACACTTTTGGGGATGAGCACTGGGTGTTATGTGGAAACTAATTTGACAATAAACTATTTGTAAAAAAAAGAAAAAAAAGAAAAAAAAGAAAATACGGTAGAAAACCCCCCCCCAAAAAAAAAAAGTAACTTGCAGGGGCAACTACCTGGCTCAGTTGGTTAAGCATCCAACTCTTGATTTCAACTCAGGTCAAAATCTCACAGCTCATAATATCCTGCCCCACATGGGGCTCTGTACTAATGCTGTGGAGCCTGCTTGGGATACTCTCCCATTCCCTCTTTCTCATTGTTCCTCCTCTGCAGAGGGAAAATGGACAGAGAGTGAGAGAACTCCAAGCAGGCTCCATGCTCAGAGCGGAGTCAGATGTGGGGCTCCATCCTATGACTTTGGAATCATGACCTGAGTTGAAATCAAGTCACATGCTAAATCAACTAAGCCATCTAGGCAGCCTGAACTTTAGTATTTGTAAAAGCAAGAGAAGTATAAAAGAACAATAAAAAGTTCCAGAATAAAATTTATTGTGTTAATGAAACTATGTACCCCGCCCTTTTTTTATGTAGCTGTAGCTATGCCTAGAAGAAAAACAAAGTCAGACTAATTTGGTGGATTCAATCCAAAAAGATACAGAAAAGATCCTTTACAAAATTAATAATTGCTAAACAATATTGTGCTTCCTATTTGGATCAGGACAAAATCTGGATAAATTAAAATAAAATAAAATTTAAATAAAAATTTAAAAAATTAAAATAAAAAATTTGAACTAAATATTCAAATGTTTAATTGCCCATTGTTTGTAATGGTGGCCTGCACAATGTAATCACCCCAAATTTACTGCATTGGGCTATATACTGAAAAATGGAAGAGCTAAAACTTTATGCCATTCAAATCACTTCTAGTTTCAAATACTGGAAGAGTTAGGTGAGTCCTCTCTCTTCAGCAATGTTCTTTAATACAGGTATTAGGAGATTAAGATCTCCCTCTTACTCACAACTGTGTCCTAGCATTGTGGAGAATTTTCAAGTCAGGAAGATTATCTTTGCAAAATGCTGTACTATTACATAAGTCAATATAGATGTGAAAAGACTGGGTGTTCCCCTGTATCTTGCCAAAATGTCTTTGCTTATGGCAGGTCCATTTCTTTGCCAGGTAGAACTTCCCTAGGCATAAAAGTGTCTACTGCCTGCTGTTCTTCACTCACTGTACTGGTTTGTATCACTATTGCAACAAATTACCACACCTGTACACCATTGACACAAATTGAGTGATTTAAGCAGCATAATTTATTGTCTCACATTTGTGGAAGTTTAAAGTCCAAATCAAGGTAGATAACAGAGGGTTCTTTCTGAGGGCTATGAGGGAAGAACTGTCCCAGGCTTTCTTCCTTGGATTGGGAATGACCATCATCTCTTTCCATCTCTTCACATCATCTTCCCAACATGCATGTCTGTATCTATGTCCAAATCTCTCCCATTTATAAGAACACCAGCCACATTGGATTAGGGCCCACCCTAATGACCTTATCTTAACTTACCTAATTACATCTGCAGTGTCCCTATTTCCTAATAAGTTTACATTCCAAAGAGTTTGGGAATTAGGACTTCCAAGTATGAATGTTGGGTGAAGAATAGTCACAATTCAAGCAAAACTCTTACCTAGAAAAAGCTCTTTCCTTTCTGAAAGTGAGTTAAATTGGACTTTGTTATGTCCACAGCTTTTGACAGTGTTAGGAAAGATTTTATATATATATTGGGTTCCTTATGCCTGAAAGTGGCTAATGTTAATTGTATATCTATAAATTGTATAATTTTAAATATATTTAGTATATTTAAATATATATACTTATATATATTACACATTATTTATATAATTAATATTTTATTGGTATTGTTATTTTCAAAGAGGCCTTTGGTAACACTTTGAAAACAAGATTCCCACAGGGGTGTATTTTTCCTTATTTAAAATTTGTCACTGATATTTGAACACACTGCAAAGTGAATTAGTCAGAGTAACTAAAAAGTCATTTAAAAGTTAATTCAGCTCCCTTCACTAACTCTTTCAGATTTTGACATTTATTTTTTATTGGAGGTTAACATATATTAGCATTCAACAATCTCAAGTATATTTATATTTTCTTCTTTAAGGATGAAGAAAAATAAGTCTCATAATGAGTTGGTAATTTGTCTGAAGATTAAACTGCCCGTAAATGGAGGAGTTCAAACTTGTGCATATATGACTGAAAGATCATACTCTTCCAGGAAGCAGATATAAATAAAATTTGATTCTTGCTTCAAAAGTGAGCTCATGATTGAGCAGGAAAAAGTGAGTTTATGTTTTTCAGGCAATAAAGACATAATCCAGGACAAAATTTCAAGGTTTTCTAGGAATAATTGATGCTGCTTGGATTTGGACTAAGGATGCCTCACCTAAGGAAATAATATTGATTAGATCTGCAAGGATGATAGGATTTGGGCAGTTGGAGATAGCAGAAAACTACTTGAAAATGAAAATAACATGCAGTGAGGGGTGCTGTAGAGAATTAGACATTTTTTTTCTAAAAGGGTCAACAGTTTTCTCTTCCCTTTTTCCTTCCTTCCTTCCATCTTTCTTTCTTCTTTTTTTAAAACTTTTGTACTTTGAAAAGCTTTTTTCTATTGATTTTCAACCTCTACTATTTCTGGTGAAGAGTCAACAGAATTTATTATTTCAGTTACCCTGCACATAACATACATAGCAACACTGTTTCTTCCTGTGGATCTTGTTGAGGTTTAGTCTTAGGCACTTTAGGGGGACAGGTTGAGAGCAGAAATAACTCTAGGATAGTGTTTCTCAACCTCAGCATTGCTGGTATTTTGGGCCAGATAATTTTTTTAGTGTGGGGACTGTTGTATGCAGGGAAGGATGGTTAGTACCATCCTTGGCCTCTATCCACAAGATGCCAGTAGTAAGTACTTCACTATTTGTAAGGATCAAAAATGCCTCCAGACATCACCAAATATTGTTCAATCCAGATACTGTTCAGTCATTGACAAGCCCACCTGATTCTCTAACTCTACCATTAAGAATCACTGTTCTAGAACATGGTCCCCACTCCTAATATAAGGTGGTATTTCTGCTATCTCAGCTGGATGCCATGAATGTGTTAAAATTAAATATAAAATGGAGAACTGACTTGAATGTTTCCATAAAAGACAAAACCATTTAAGTTACATAAGCAAAATTTATTTCATGAACATATGTAAAATTTAACTTAGGTTTTCTTGTAAAAGAAAAGCTTCTTTCATAAGCATAAAAGAAACTTAAGTTATTTTCCTAAAAATGGTACAAGATAATCGCTTTTAATGAAATCTCTAGCTGTCAGGAAATCCCCATTGTAACAACCAAACATTGTAAAGCTTAAACAGCTTCCTCATTTTCACTTTATAAGTCATCCTATATGTCATGAGATCATAACCTAAGACTGAAATCAACAGTCAGACACTTAACCAACTGAGTCACCCAGGTACCTCCCTCTCTCTCTTTTAAATTTATGACTCTGTTCTCAGTGATAAATCTGGCTCCCATTATATACAAGGCACTTATGTATCTAAATGGCTCTCCTGTACATAGCCAAATTCTCATTATTGCCTTACTATGTAGAGGTCCTTCTCTCTGTTTAGATTCTGACATCTTGCACCAGACTGCTACTTCATATGTGAATACACTCCTTAGCTCTCTCTGATCCCCATCCTTTACCCCAGGCTGGGCAGTCTCCCATATACCACTCTAGATCTCTGCAGCTCTTAAGCCTGTATCATCTGCTCTTCCATGAGACAGCTTTGTCATCTTGCTCAGGCTCTGACTCTTGTGCTAGGCCACCCCCACTTTGGACTTTTTCCTCATTTGAGTTAGCTGTGGATTAATATTCTGGACTACAGTGATTCTCCTAAACTGAAATGCATACAATGGCCAGACCTGCTAAAAGGCTTTGGAACTAAATTGTTTCATAAGGAAAAAGAAGAAAAACAAAAGAGAAGGAAGTAAACAAAAAAGGAAAAAAAAGAAAGAGAGAGAAGTTTCAGTTCATCTTTAAGCCATCTTTTTTTCTAAAAATAGGAGATTTGTACTAACTGCCTACATTAAATTCTGAAACACCTATTCAATCATTCACTTAACAGATGTATGTATTGATGACATCTTAGGCAATTGTTTACTTCTCTTGCAGAACTTATAGTAAAAGATAAAATGTGTTTATTAGAAAAAGGGCATTTTAAAAAAATTCCAGAACAACTTTTAATTATTAATTTTGAATCCATTATAGTTCAAGTTTTATTTGTGTGTATGTATGTTGGCGAATTAAATAATATGCATAGCTATACTATGGAATTCTGTTTAGCTACATGGGATTCATTTCTTAGACATGATAGAGAAATAATTAGATGCTAAGTATATATACCCCATGTTTAGTGCTTATTATATTCCACACACTTTTAAAAAAGTATTTCTTTATTTGTTTTGAGAGAGAGGAGAATGTGAGCAGGGCAGGGGAAGACAGTGAGGGAGAGAATGAAGCCCAAGCAGGTTCCTTGCTGTCAGCACAGAGCCTGACGTGGGGCTTGATCCCATGAACATGACCTGAGCTGAAATAGTCATATGCTTAACCAACGGAGCCATCCAGGTGCCCCTATATCACACACTTTTAAAGATATGCTCACTCTGTCTCTCTCTCTCTCTCTCTCTCTCTTTCCTAGAAATGAATAAAACATTCAAAAAAATTTAGGAAAAAAAAAAAAAAGCGGGCGCCTGGGTGGCTTAGTCGGTTAAGTGTCCGACTTTCGCTTAGGTCATGATCTCGCGGTACGTGGGTTCGAGCCCTGCGTCGGCCTCTGTGCTGACTGCCAGCTCAGAGCCTGGAGCTTATTTCAGAGTCTGTGACTCCCTCTCTCTCTGACCCTTCCCTGCTCACTCTCTCTCTCTCTCTCTCCTAGAAATGAATAAAACATTGAAAAAAATTAAAAAAAAAAGATACTTTAAATTCACTTGTTTAGGGGTGCCTGGGTGGCTCAGTCAGTTAAGCACCTAACTTTGGCTCAGGTCATGATCACAAGGTTCCTGAGTTTGAGCCCCACATTGGACTCTGCACTGACAGCTCAGAGCCTGGAGACTGCTTTGGATTGTGTGTCTCCCCCTCTCTCTCTCTCTGCCTCTCCAATGTACGTGCTTTCTCTCTCTCTCTCTCTGAAAAATAAATATTAAAACAATTATTTCAATTAACTTAATCACCACAATGAACTTATGTGTAAGATTGTATTTCTATATTCTCTTGTATATGTAGAAATAGTTTCAAATTCAGTTTAAGTAATAACTTTCACTTTTGGGAAGAGGTAGTAGACAAAACTTTTCCTATTCCTACCATTTATTACAACAGAAATCCATGACCATTGTATATAAAATAAACATAAGAAGACTCTAAAGGTGAAAAAAAATGAAGTAAATTTACTAGGTTCTTTAGGATCTGATGAACGACATAGTGCTGAGTTTCCCAGATTTTCTTTTTGCCTCTTATATGTCAAATATGCAGCTGAAGAAGTCAGCCATACAGAAATGCCAACAGGAAGAGATAAAAAAAAAAAAAATCCTCCCTGAGATTTGCTATCTCTAACCAAACATCCAGGAAACTTGTGAACAATAACAGCTGTACTCCATTCAAGCAAAGAACAAAATGTGGCCCCACAAGTATACATACCAGAAAAGGTTGGTGATGAGACTAGAAATTCATTCTTTCAAGGCTGTAATAACACACCCTAACTCAAAATGGATCGTCGACCTAAATTCAAATCATAAAATCATAAAACTTTTAGAAATATACAAAAAACATCCTTGAGATCTAGGAATAGACAAGGAGTTCATAGGTTTGATATCAAAAGTACAATACATAAGAAAAAATTACACAGCAAAGGAAACAACAAAACAAAAAGGAAACCTACTAAATGGGAGAAGGTATTTGCAAATGATATATCTGATAAGTGGTTATGATCCAAAACACAGAAAGAACATATGCAACTCAACACCAAACCAAAACTAAAACCAAACAAAATAAATAATCTGATTGAAAAATGGGCAGAGGACCTTGAGACATTTTTCTGGAAAAGATATACAGATGACCAACAGATGCATGAAAAGATGCTCAATGTCACTAATCATCAGAGAAATGTAAATCAAAACTACATTGGGATATCACCTGATGCCTATCAGAATGGTAGTATCAAAAAGACAAGAAATAACAAGTATTCACAAGGCTGTGGAGAAAAGGGAACATTTGTGCACTATTGGTGTGAATGTAAGTTGGTGCAATCTCTGTGGGAAACAGTATGGTAATTCCTCAAAAATTTAAAAATAGAAATGTCATATGATCCAGTAATTCCACTACTGGGTATTTACCCAAAGAAAAATACACAAATTCAAAAGGACATACACACTCTTATGTTCATTAGCAGCATTATAAATGAATATATATGAATACACACACATAATGGAATATTATTCATCCATAAAAAATGAATGAAATCTTGCGTTTTGTGAAAATATAGATGTACCTAGAGGGTATTGTGCTAAGTGAAATAAATCAGACAGAGAAAGAAAAATACCATGTGGTTTCATTTATATGTGGAATCTCAAAAATAAAACAGAAACAGACTCATACATAAAATGAAAAAAATGGTGGTTACTAGAGGGAAGGGGACAGGAGAGTAGGCAATATAGGTGAAGGGGATTAAGAGGTGTAAACTTGCAGCCTTAAAATAAGTAAGTCAGAGAGGTGAAAAGTATAGCATAGGGAATGTAGTCAGTAATAGTGTAGGAATGTTATTTGGTGACAGATGATAACTACACTTATCATGGTGAACATTGTATAATTATCAAATCATGTTGTGCACCTGAATTGAATAAAAAAACAATGACATATCACTAAACACCTATCAGAAAGGGGAAATGACAATTTTAAAAAATGAATTGACAGTTTCCTAAAATATACATACATAAATACATACATAGAGATACACACACAACTAATGTACAACTGAGCAATTGCACTGCTGGACATTTTCCCAAATATAATGAACATTAATAATAAAAAATAAAATGTAAGTGAGTAGTAGAGTTGTACTACCTGTCTCCAGGTCGCACACTCTTTAAAAAAAATAATGTCTACGTTTGAGACAGAAAGGGGGCACAGAGTTGAGCCAGAAAGAAAGGGAGACAGAGAATCCCCAGCAGGCTCCACAATGTCAGTGCAGAGCGCAAGGCAGGGCCTGAACTCATGAACTGTAAGATCTTGACCTGAGCCATCAAGATTCGGACACTTAACTGGCTGAGCCTCCTATATGTCCCAAGGTGCCACCCTCAACACTACACTGTAGTAACCTGCAATGTTTTGTCCTCTTTCTGCATGGTCTCAGTTTCTAACTGAAAAAGTGCTTTTCAAAAAAAAGTTTTTCTAGTAGTATGATGATATTTTCTAGCATTTTAAATTTAGATATCCCTTCCGCTTAAGTCCAACAGCACACAACTATAAAATGTTATGATTTAATGTGTACGTACTGTGGGAATTTTGCGGAGAAAGGGTTATCTTCCGAAGAATTCACGAAAGTTAAAATTGGCGGGCAATGAGTTACCCCATGTGAGACAATCTCAGCTTTCTTCAGACTCATTCATGCCAATGCTACTTGCAAACAAGTAAAATACTTTGGAACAATACTTGGGGTGCTAACTGCTAACTGTATTTACTAGAAAATTTCTCAAATTTAATAAAGAAAAATCATCACTTAAAAACTTGGTTGTTTGTTTAGAAAAGAATGAAAATGTATGGGGCGCCTGGGTGTCTCAGTTGTTTAAGTGTCCGACTTTGGCTCAGGTCATGATCTGAAGGTTTGTGAGTTTGAGTCCCACAACAGGGTCTGTGCTGGATCCTGGAGCCTGCTTCAGATTCTGTGTCACCTTCCCTCTCTCTGCTCCTCCCATGCTCATGCTCTCTGTTTCTCTGTCTCTCTATCAAAAATAAACATTAAAAAAATAAAAATGTAGACATCAATATATTGTCTTTTCCTCTTCCCAAATTAAGAAAATGGGTTGGGTCCTATGCCTTTCATTTTGTTAATTTTATAAAGCACCTCTCCAAGTTGGCAGAAAAGAGCAGTTGGCCCTTTTCTCTTTGCTTTTACTGGGCAGGCAGGACTCCCAAATTACCAAACAACATAGGAAAAAGTTTCACGAACAATGAAGTCAAAAACTGAGGAATCAGTGATTTCGTCAGGTTTCTCAAGAGAAACATAAAGAATAGGATGTGTGTGTGTGTGTGTGTGTGTGTGTGTGTGTGTGTGTGTGTGTTTAAAGATTTGTTTTTAAGGAATTAGCTCATACAATTACGGAGGCTGAGAACTCCAAAATCTGGTAGGGTTCACAGGCAGAAAACACAGGAAAGGGCCAATGTTGCAGTTCAAGTACAAAAGACCCCTCCTTAGGAAGAGTCAACGTTGCATGTGAAGCCTGGAAAGTTTGCTGGAGAATTTTCCTATTGCTCAGTGGAGGTAACACCTTTTGTTCTATTCAGGTCTTCAGCTGATCAGATAAACTTAATCTCCATTAGGGACAGCAGTCAGCTTTCTTCAAAGTCCACCAACTTAAATGTAAATCTTATCCAAAGGTATCCTCAGGGAAACAAAATTCTGGGCACTCTGGTCGTGGACAAGTGACATATAAAATTAACCATTGCACAGGCAATTGATTTAATATAAGAGGATATTAATACTCAAAAGAAAATTGCAGAATATTTCACTTTACTCGGGATAGTTAGAAGACTGTGTGAAGGATTAAGAAGAAAGGGAATCTGTAGGAATTCATAGTGTCATATTTGTAGATGATATAAAACAGTGAATAGAAAATATGCTCTGATCTGCAGGACAGAAAATTCTTCTCATTTTTCTCATCAAGTTTAATTTTATGCAGCAGTATTATCAGCAAAGCTATAAAACCCTTACAATATGCCAAGCATTCTCCTAGGTGTTTTATATATATTAACTGATGGAGTCACAGTAATACATTAATAGGCAGAATTTATTATCAACATTTTTTTTTTAAAGATGAAGCAATGAAAGCATGGATAGCTTACAAAATTTACCCTAGGTCACAAATTTAATGAATTTCAGATTTTAATTTGAACACAGGCCATCTAGTTTTAGACCCTGTGTCCTTAGCGACTACTCTTAATGGTCTTCATTAATAGAACAGAGATTTTCACACTGAATTTTAATCCACTATTTTACTAGCATGCCAGCAGATTATTGTGTATGGGAGAAGCTCTTGTGCGGTGAAGTCAGAATAACCATCTGATTCTATCTTCTCATTTGTCAAATGAGAATAATTACTGCACTGGGTTAGTGGAACGCAAGATAAACTAACATCACAGTGCTTAGTATAAAATAGAACACAATGATTTATTGCCTTCTCTTCCTCCCACCTGCCTTCCTTATAACCACTTAGACCTTCTGCCCAATCTTTCTGTAGATGTTAAGTAGGTGTTCCGAGAAAAAAGTATATATTAGGGAAGTCAGAATTTCAAAAAGAAAGACTAGAGAATGGGTTTTTGGCTAGGACATACCTGACACGGGAGTTCTATATTATTATTGGAATAATATGACTTAAGATAGTATTAAAAATGTTAAGGATATGGAATGAAAAATGCTATGTTTTATCTGCAGATTACTTACCTCCAGTCTCAAAATGAGCATTAATATGATATCCTGTAGGCCTCTGTCTTCAGCTAAATTAACACAATGAAGGCTTTAACTCAAAAGATTGACACTAATTATGTAAATGTATTTATTACACCTCAAATAATTTTTTATTTGACTAGAGTAAAGCCATAAATATGTGGATATTATATTTAGCATACACACTAATATACATTAGTAGATAGATATGATAAATAGACAGATGGGTTGATATATCTCTGTAGACTAGCATATAACAGTGACATTATTTATTCCTTGAAAGTTTGAAAGCACTTCCTGGCAAAATCGATCAGGCCTAAAGCCATTTTCATCTAAAACTATTTCTCATTTTTCTCCTCACCATGATTTATTTTTTCCCTCTAAATTTAAAGCCAATTTTATATTTTAATAAAAATGCTATTTATTCCCACCAGACATTTCACAGTATTTAGCATAGTTTTATATAATTAATAATTGATAAAAATTCATTTATTTTTTTAACAGTAGACTTATTTTATTTTTCATGTAGAAAAGGAAAATTTTATCTTGAATATCTTCAGAATGGAACTGATGAAAATATAAACCAACACTTTGTTTACAAAAATAAGGATAATCATGGAAAATGAAAATCTCAAGTTTAAAAATTGGTTTTTATTATTAGAAACATGTAGTGTGTCTGGAAAAAATAGCATTTTTACTTATTCTCACCTTATCTACTTATACCTCTTCCAAAAGTTAGACTACTTAAATTAAAAATGCACATGACTTTTATTTAAAATCTTTAATAGCATTATTTTCTAACCTCAATTTAGTTACTAAAATTAAAAAATATATATACAATTAAAGTCTGTTAAACAGAGATCCTTGTACTATACACAAAACTATCTTGGTAAAATAAATTTATTTTTAGTCACTCTGTTATTTGGAACCAGCCTTTCCTTTGATTTGCTTCAAATTGAACTTGATCTATAGACAAATTTCCTTAAGGTTTCTGCCATATGGATACATGATCTCCTATTTCATTATTCAGTTGGGTCAACTGATTTCTGGAAAGCAGTTATATATCTATACCTATATTGCCCTCTTCTCTACAGTTTCTCTCACTAATTCCTTCCTATCTCTTTAATTTGTTTTTGCTTCTATCATCATTAATATAGACCTTCCTCAACAATTTCTGTTCTTTCTCAATTAAAGTTTTGTTTCATTTTTCTTCCTTACAAGGTACCAAAGATTCCCTTGAACCAGCTCAAGCAAGTGGTTTTTATATGGGTACGCACTGTAGTCTCTCAGAAACCCACAAACAGGCCAGAATACATCCAGGCCTCTTAAGGAGTGCAACAGGGAATTTAAAAGCCATCAGAAATTCAACTTTCTATTTATTATGGGCCAGAACTTCTCTCAAATCATTAAACCTCTGCTCCTTTCTGGGGTCTGAACTCTTTATGTATTTCATCTCAAGTCCTCAATAGAAACTGGCTCTGTCTCCTGGGTTTCAAATTCCAAGTTTCCAAAAACATAAATTTAATTGCCCTAACTCATACTTTTAAAAGGACTTCCAAAGTCATAGAAAGTGAAGCAGTCTTCCTTTTCATCGTACTTTACATTAAAAGACCTATGTCCTATGCATTTTGTATGTACATCAAATATACTCTTCCTCTCTTGTCATATTTATGACATTTCTCTACTCTAGATGTCCATTGTCTTTGGCCCAACTATTAGAATGCTTTCCACCTGTTTTTCATACCTGAACCTTCTCACTGCCTCATTGCATTCTCTAAGATGCCATAAATGTAGTTTTCATAACTTTAAGAAATGAGGATTATATTTCTGTAGGATATTGAAAGAGTAGGAGAGAAGAACAAAGACAAATGATTGGAAAAATTGTAAACATTGGATTAAATAAGCTAGATCTGGAAAATTGGCTTTTTCATGAATTATTTACCACTAATAATGTTGCTTACTTTCTGAATGCTTTAGGTTCTTTATCTTAAAAATGTATAGTTAGGCAGTTAGAGTACCAACAATTGCCCAAGGAAAAGGCCAAGAAACCTGACAAAATCCCATGTTCCTTCATGAATTTGCAAGACCCCAGAGACTGACTCTTAGCCTCATAGCTAAGAAATTTGATTTGCCAGTACAGTCAGAATGATATCAGTGTGACTCCTTCTGTAATATTATTGCTGATTTTTCAAATAAGTTCTTCTTTTCACAATATTTACTGAACATGAAAATAAGATCTAAGTGCCAAGTAGGAAAACTATTGTTACAGATATTTACACTAAAATATTACATTTTTGAGTACCGGAATGCCACTGAGGTTAACTGTCCTATCTGTTTATCATTGTGAAAAAGTATTTTGAGCCTGGAATGAGAACAAAGCTGTCTTCAGAGTATTTCCAATATGGGTATGTTTTGTGCCATTATGGCATTTGAACAGTAATATGCTGTGGTTAGTCAAAACTCTAGTGGCTGTCATCAGTGGGAAAGGTGGTGTAGAGGAAATTAACTTGGGGCAAGGAAATAATAATGGCCTGCAACTTGGATTTTCATTTTATTTAGACAGTAATTTTCTGAGGCAATAATAGCACTTGTGGTGCCATTCATTGGAGATTTGGTTTCAACAAAATTTCCAATTACAGATGTTATTAATTTCCCTCAGAAGCCACAGACAACAACATATTGCAAGACTGTTGATTTATCTCTCTCATAATATTTTATATCATTTTATTTTGAGTGAGGAAAAGGCAAAATAGAAAATCTAGAAACAAGTGATCGCCATGAAAATGGAGTACTTATTCTTTGTTGCAAAATTTTGCTTTTGAATTCAAAAGTGATTTTTATGTTAACTGTAAACTAACAATCAAAATGTGTTTTCTCATGTAGAGCCTTACATATTCTTTTCCTATTTATGTAAATTTCATGTAGTTTTTGATAAAATATTTACCAGTTAACAGTCTAGAAAGTAAATTTTTTAATGTTTATTTATTTTTTAGAGGGAGAGAGAGACACAGCATTGAGCAGGGGAGGGTCAGAGAGAGAGGGAGATACAGAATCTGAATCAGGCTCCAGGCTCTGAGCTAGCAGTCAGTACAGAGCCCGAAGCGTGGCTTGAACTCAAGAACCATGAGATCATGACATGAGACAAAGTCGGACGCTTAACCAACTGAGCCATCCAGGTGCTGCTCTACAGTAAATATTAATTTCTCAAAATTTACATTTAAAATAAGGCAATTTAAAATTTATGCAGGAAAGATCTTTAGAAATATTTATAAAACTTTTAAATTTAGTTTTAAGTAGCAAATGTTAACTTACATGACCATAAGAAAAAAAAATCTTGCCTACATTTTTCAGAAAAGCCACTGTCTCTGACACTTCTCAATATCAGTCATATGTCTATCAGCTGTCATTTCTATTCATCTGTCTGGTGTACCTTGACCAGGCTTATGTCTAGAATAGAGACCAACTGTCAGGACATCTACTTCATGTAAATTTGTCTTTTGGCCATTGGGTGTAACCAAACGGATGCAACACCTGGTGTGGAATTATTTTCACTCAAGGCAGGGAGAGATACTAACAAAATGGCCTCAGGGAATCTGCATAAACACTTAGAATTCTGGAACTGTTAACTGATTCTATGAAAAGATAATTTTCTTATGTACTTGAAAGTTCTAGAAAATGCAAAGAAAGCATGCAATGTCCTAGTATTGAATGGAAGGTGTTAAAAGAGAGTTTTTCCAAGTAAAATTGGAGTGGCTATGTGTCCCTATAGATCGAGCTTCAAATTAAACAAATGTCCAGTGAAGACATTAGTTGGAATGGATCCATCAAAGTGAGATTAAAATCCAGGAGTGGAGAAAAGAATGTCTATGATCCATGCATTCTTTATTTTGGAAACAGTAAATGGTGTGGAAAGAGCTTTCAAGATACAAGCATGTGTACTGGGAAGTCCTTACACCCCTTTCTGACATAATTGGAAAAGTATAAATGATGAAGACAGATTGATAATGACATAAAAGTTCAGTGGAAAGAAAAAGTGTATTAAATGGAAGCTATAGTATCAAAAAAGATGGTGGGAAAATCTTAATTACAACACCAAATGAAAGATTGAGGATAAGTTCTTATGGTGTGGGTTTATTTAAATGCTATAGGCAGTGAACAATCAGGCAAGAGGGAATAGCAGTAGATTTTATAAAAAATTAGAAAATAATAATAAATGCTCCACACCAGGCAAGTGAAGGAGTTAAGTCTGCCTAGGGATTTAAAGAGACCTATTTAGTGACTAACCCTCATTTTAGCTATATAACCTAGTCCATGAAGGACTAAAATATTTTACTTGGACTGTTGAAGTTAGCCACAGAGAGGGTATAATCTTTCTGGGATTATGATTTGCCTGAATAATAAACTATTGGAAGTGATGCAAAAGTGAAACTGGCAATATTGTGTTACTTCTTCTTCTACCTCCCCTATGATTTTATTGTGCCCCTGTAATTGAGGTTTACTTTTTTAGTATATCAACTGAGTTTGAATATGTTATATGACATCTCTCAGGCTGGCAGTAATATTGAATATTTAGACTGGACGGTAGGCAAGCTGTTCTCCCTGGTTTCACATAAATTTAAGATTTTACATTACACGACATAAGGCGGAATGTGTTTCACATTCATACCTGATTTTCAAATTTAGAGTCAAATGACACCTTAGTAAGTACTTTGTTAACTTCTGCTTAACTGAATTTTCTTCTAATTTTTTAAAAAATATTTTTATTTATTTCTAGAGAGAGAGAGAGAGAGAGAGACAGTGTGAACAGGGGAGGGTCAGAGAGAGAGGGAGACACAGACACTGAAATAGGCTCCAGGCTCTGAGCTGGCAGTCAGCACAGAGCCCGACGCGGGGCTCGAACCCACGAACCGCGAGATCATGACCTAAGAGAAAATCGGATGTTTAACCGACTAAGCCACCCAGGCGCCCCTCTTCTATTCTTTAATTTTGTAAATTGTATTTTTGCAGTATTATAGATTTTGAAGTCTTAGCTTGGATTCTGGGTTTCTTAAATTTATACATTCTCCTTTTAAAATTTGAAAAATGTATAACCACAGTTCATAAAATTGTAACATCCAGGATATGAAATAATTGTATGTTCATGTTACTACCATGTTTGACTGGAAAGAAACTTGACACCTGTCAAAAGTCCCTCATATGTTTCTGTTTGATCTCACATTCCATCCTCAAGAGTCACAATTTATGGTTAGTACTTTCATAATTTATATTGTTACTACCTACTATATATCCTAAAAGGATCTTACAAGTAACACATATGCTGATTTTGATGATAATTAAGCCTTTGTTTTCATTCATGTTTATACCATCTGCTATAGACTAAATGTATGTCTGTCCCAAACCCCACTGTTAACAGTACTATGAAAATCCTACCCCCCAATGTGACAGTACTATCGAGTAGGGCTTTGGATAGATGATTAAGTCTTGGAGACAGAAACCTCATAAATGGGATTAGTGCCTTTTCAAAAAGATCACATGAGGCGCCTGGGTGGCTCAGTCGGTTGAGCGACCAACTTCAGCTCAAGTCCGGGTCTCACTTGATTTCATACACTAAATTAACAAACATACAGCAATACCGGATCTCACTTGTTTGTGGGTTCAAGCCCTGTGTTGGGCTCTGTGCTAACAGCCAGCTCAGAGCCTGAAGCCTGCTTTGTATTCTGTGTCCCTCTTTCTCTCTGACCCTCCCCTGCTCATACTGGCTCTATCTCTCTCTCAAAAATAAATAAAACGTTAAAAATTTTTTTTTAATAAATTAAAAAAAAAGACCCCAGAAAGCTCCCTTGTCTCTCTGTCTACAGCAAGGACACAGCCAAGAGATACAGTCTATGAATGGGGAAGCACGTTCTCACAAAACAGTCTGACCAGCACCTTCATCATGAACTTCTCAGGCTCCAGAACTATGAGAAAAAAATGTTCGTTGTTTAAGTCATCCCATCTAAAGTATTTTTGTTACAATAGCCCTAATGTTCACTATTTAATGCACATTTCCCTACATAGATTTAACATAATATTGTATTTTGACCTTTTTATGAATGTAATCATATTGCATATTTTAACATGTTTGCATCTTTCACTCACTATTGTTTTTATGATATGCGTATATATTTACATGTGGCTGGAATTAAATAACTTTAATTGCTGTATGTTTGTTAATTTAGTGTATGATTATATAACAATTTATCCATTCCACTACCAATGAGCATTTTAATTGTTTTGGGATTTGGCATAATACTAAATGACTGCTATATGTATTCTTAACATTTATTTTGGTATACCTGTGTACGCATTTCCCTAGACTATCCATCCACCTCTGAATGGAATCGTTAGGTCATGAATATGCATATCCTGTGATTTACTACATAAAGCCAAATGATTTTCCAAAGAAGTCATACTTATATATACTTTTACCAGAAGTGTTTCAGCAACCTTCTCTCAATACTTTATCCAATATTTATTAGTTCCAGCCTCTTTAATTTCAGGTCAAACTGTGGTGTTGTGTTGGAGAATTACATTAAATTTTCCTGATTACTAGTGAATCTTATTGTCATTTCCTGATAATGGGTCAGGAATAAAAAAGGTGATTTCCACCTTTCTTTAATTTTGAAATAATTTTAGAATTTATGGAGTGTAGAGTTCTCACATAATATTTAGCCTGTTTCCCATAATTTTAATATTTTAAATAGCTATATAAAGTAGGAAATAAGTTCATGTTGGTACAACAATATAACAAATTTTAGACTTTATACGGATTTTTTTACTAACACCATTTTTCTACTGAAAAATGACACTGGCTCATATCCCAGGACCCTTTCTTGCATTTAGTCATCGAATTTACACAATCTGTGACATTTTTGCAGTCGTTCCTATTCTTTTTTTTTTTTTTATTTCTAGGAGCGAGAGAGAGACAGCGTGAGCAGGGGAGGGTCAGAGAGAGAGGGAGTCACAGACTGAAACAGGCTCCAGGCTCTGAGCTGGCAGTCAGCACAGAGCCCGACGCGGGGCTCGAACCCACGAACCGCGAGATCATGACCCAAGCGAAAGTCGGACGCTTAACCGACTAAGCCACCCAGGCGCCCCAGTCGTTCCTATTCTTTTAAGTGACTTTTACACTTATGAAAAATTCTGGTATGATATTTTATGGAATTCCTTTAATGTTTGTCTAATGTTTTTTCATGATTAGTCTTTTTTTTTTTTTTTTAATTTATTTCTGAGAGGAGACAGCCTGAGCAGCAGAGGGTCAGAGAGAGAGACACAGAATCTGAAACAAGTTCCAGGCTCTCAGCTAGCTGTCAGCACAGAACCCAATGCGAACTCGAACCAACGAACCGTGAGATCATGACCTGAGCCGAAGTCAGACCCTTAACCGACTGAGCCACCCAGGCGCTACGAATTGTGGATAATAACAGAGCAGAGGTGAAATGTCTTTTCAATTAAATCTTTCCAGAGGATACATAACATCAACATGGATGGTGTCTGGCAATGTTAGCTTAAATTATTCCATTAAGTTGTTGTTTGCCACTTTTTCCTTTTCCTTTTTTTTTTTTTAATTTATATTTGAGAAGAGAGAGAGAGAGAGAGAGAAGAAGAAGAAGGAGAAGGAGAAGGAGAAGGAGAAGGAAGAAGGAGAAGGAGAAGAAGGAGAAGAAGAGGAAGAAGAGGAAGAAGAAGAAAGAAGAAGAAGAAGAAGAAGAAGAAGAAGAAGAAGAAGAAGAAGAAGAAGAAGAAGAAGGGGAAGGGCAGAGAGAGAGGGAGACAGAATCTGAAGCAGGATCCAAGATCCAAGCAGTCAGCACAGAGCCCATCGTGGGCTCCAAACCACGGACCGCCAGATCATGACCTGAGCCGAAGTCGGACGCTCAGCCGACTGAGCCACCCAGGCACCCCTGTTTGCCACTTTTTCCATTGCAAAGTTAATATCGTTCACTTTCTATACTCTATTCCATGAAAAACTAATCTTTGAGTGTCGTCTACACTTAAAGGGAAAGGAATTAAACTCCATCTCTTAGAGTGATTAAAACCACCACAATGATTAATAATGACACTTTGAACCTATAAAAATATTGATTCTTCTTAAACTTTCATCCACAAATCTTAGCATTCATCAGTAGATTTTACATGTGACCATTGTAACTGTGGTTGTCTAATGACTATCATTTGCATTTTTATTTCTCTATTTTTATTATTTGGAATTGTTCTGTTCAGAAAATATGTCTCTTTCCTCTTATTTAATCATTATTTATATCAATATGAACTTAGATATTTATTTTTGTTTTTTGATTTATAACGCAAATATTATTTGTTTGCTCAAATATTTCCAACCTTGATCAGTGGGAGCTCTTTCAGTTTGGTCCTGTGTCCCTCTGACATGCTCTTTCCTTCTGCTCCTTTTTCAGCTTTTCTTATTGTTTGAGAATAAAAAATACTCAGAAATGTTTTATATTTTTTCTATCCCAGTCCTAGAATCAACTATTTCTCCAAGAAACTTTAGTTCCCTTTATTGGCTAATGATACTTAGAAACAGAAGCTTTAGTACTTTATGTGCTTGTTGCTACCAGAGTGCTTCTAAACCATCTCAGAGACAGCAGTAAATACATATGCTAACCCATGTATAAGCACTATTCTACAATGGTCTCTGCATCTACCCGTCCATGTTTGTGTTAAACTAAAAATGACTTTATACTGATGTCAGAGACAATTTTTAAATGTTTTGGTAAAGCAAACCTCTGAAGGAGATTTAACACCTACTTTTAGTGCAAATAATAGTTAAAATAGCAAACAAACATTATAATAAAATATATTATTAGCCACTATTTACTGTATTAGCCACTATTTACTGTTTAATTTATTAAACACTTTAGTATAATAGCAAGTAGAAAAACACTATTAGTAACATTTTGAAAGAGGAAACATTTTAAGCAAAATTATAACCATAAATTTAAGAGTAGTGATATCAGATGATGAAGAGGATATATTATTATATATCCTGTATAGCACACACACACACACACACACACACACACACACACACAGAGGCACACATAGATATAATTCAATCATTATCTATTAATTGATCTTTCTTTACTTAGTGAACCTTGGCTTTGTCAGTGGTAAAAAAAAAAAACTATTAAAACTTGTTGATTTGAATTAAAAACACAAGTGTTTGATACATTAAAATTATACTGTTCCTCACAGTTGTTTATAATTATAAACATTTTTATGAACATTGTGACAGTAACAGTTGGCAGAGTTTCTTTACAGCAAAGTATATTTAAGAGCTCAGGTTACTACAAAATATCTCCATCTGAAGTAGAGTGACAATTATAAATTACTGCTAATTAAACTTAGATTTAATTTTATAATAATTTTAACAAAAAATCCAGGGACACTGCTCATATTTCTTTCATTTTAGAAGAAATAAACCTGTGTTCATCAATAGATGAATGGATATAGAAAATGTGGTATATATAATGGAATGTTACCCAGCCATAAAAATGGGTGCATGCAAATGTTGCCATTGGGAACAACATGGATGGACCTAGAGGCCATAATGGTAAGTGAAATAAGTCACACAGAGGAAGACAAATACCATATGATTCCACTTACATTTGGAATTTAAGAAGCAAAGCAAATGAATAAACAAAGAAAAAGAAGAGACCAAAAATATCTGAGTTAAAAACTTCAGTTCCAGGGCCTATTAATCTCCAATCTCAGTTTCTACATCTGATCAATAAAAAATCCATCAAATTAGAAATGTTTAATAAGAAAATAAGGACTAACATATTATTTCTCTCATTTCTTAGTAAGTCTTCCCTAAAATGCACAAATTATGCATAAAAAAGAGAAGAAGAGAGAAAGAAAGGCACAGAAGGAAGAAAAAGGGAGATTTTGCAGAGGTACTGAGAAGAGTAGAGTGAGGAGTCGATGGTAGGAGGTGAGCAGATAGAGATGGTAATCACAGCCTCATGCACTGGATTTTAGCCTTGATTAGAAAGCTCAGATCACAGCTGTAAGTAGATTTGCAGACAAACCAGAGTACCAGCACTGTTTTGAGGAGGGTCTTTTTCCAAACTCTTTATGGAACCCATTAACACTTTTTAAATGTTTATTTTTTCAATTAAGATTCAATAAATTTTATTATTTAAATGATAAGTCATAGAAAATGTTTTAAACGTTTATTTTATTTATTTATTAAGACAATCTTTTTAATGATTATTTATTTTTGAGAGACAGAGCATGAGTGGGGGAGGGGCAGATAGAGAGAGAGATACACAGAATTCAAAGAAGGCTCTAGGCTCTGAGCTGTCAGCAGAGAGCTTGAGGAGGGGCTAGAACCCATGAGTGTGAGACCATGACCTGAGCCGAAGTCAGATGCTTAACTTACTGAGCCACCCAGGCAGCCCTAAAATTTATTTTATAATGCCAAGTTTGAAGCATCCCTTGTAAAGGAACCTTGTTGACTATGTGCAATTCAGTAAATACCCCAGAAATGCCAGGCTTTTATAGTAGGCTAAACTGGCAATAGGCTAAACTGTAGCCATAGAATTATGGCTACAACAGACATGAGTCTCATAAAAAAAAAAATCAAGCTGACTCACAACTAACTTATGTATCAGCCACAGAAAATAACAATATCCAACATAAACAAAACTTTTACTGAAGATGAAGAAAGTAGAAAATACAATCTATAACTTAGGATAAAATTAATGTAATTTAGAAATTATATAAAGGAAGATCAGTGACCTTTAAGATACAACAATATAAATGATCAAAACTGAAGGTCAGAGAAATATAACACTGAAAAAGTAATAATGTGAGATTCAGTGACCTGTAGAACTATATCAAACACTGTGAGAAAACACTTTTAGAGACCCAAAAGTTGGTTTGCAGAAAAATAATTTGAAAAACAAGGACCTCCTTTATCTGTTGTTTTTCATAGCTCCAGGATCTACCATGTGGTTAACAATGTCTTGCTTTCCTTTCTTTCTTTGCTCTAACTTTACTTTGAGTCTTCAGCTTTCCAAGTGGGACAAGAGAAATATTATATTTTATTTTCAGTCAACTTGGATCCCAGTCCACAAGCAGAAAGCCTCATTTATCCAAGTTATTACCTTATCTTTTTTCTTTTAGAGAAGTTCCCATGATACTAATTATATTTCTGTGTTTGGAAACATAATGAATGCTTGAAGAAGTAGACAACACAGATAATCCATATTTTCCTCTGTAAATACATTTTACTCATAATTACATTGTCTTCATCAGTATGTGTGCCCCAACATGCAGTAGGCCAGAGTTTATACCCAAAAGGAAACAAGCCAAAAAGAACTGGGCACACTCTCAACTCACTTGAAAAGAGTTCTGAATGATCATTAAGCACATGAAAATATTTTCACCATCATTATTCATCAAGGAAATACAAATCAAAACCATAATAGAAAGTTTGAAAACATCAAATGGTGGAAGATGGCAAGTTAACTTAAAGTCACATTATTCGTGACAGTGTAAAGTGTTATAACCATTTGGAAAGATGTCTGGAAGTTTCTAATAAGATTAAAACTATGAGACAGCCATTCCATTCCTAAGTATATGCTCAAGAAAAAGGAAAACATGTGTCCAAAAATACTGTACAAGAATATTCATAGCGGCTTTATTCATAATGGCCTTTAACTGGGAACCATTCCATTTGTCTATCAATAGGATAATGGATAAAGAATAAAATGGAACACTACATAGAAATAACAAATGGCTGGTGCATACAACACCATTAGTTAATATACAAAACTGTATAAGTGAAAGGAAACATAAAGAGTTATTTTACTCTACTCCATTTTTATGACATCATAGAACAAGCAATCCTTATCTATGGTGGACAAAATTCAGAATGGCCATTGCTTTCACACAGGTGGGGCAGGAGTTGATTGTAGAGGGTATTAAGAAAACTCCAGGTAAAACTTCTGGTAATGTTCTAAATCTTGGTAACATTATGGGTTACATAGGAGTATGCATTTCTCAAAACTTAGCAAACCACACTTAATATTACATTTTTTTAAGAACAAAACCAGTTCTATGATTAATTTTAATCCTTTTTACTCTTAGAAGTTTGTGAAATATATTAGGGCTCTTTCTCCAAATCATTTAGCTTATGTGTTAAAAATATGGATTCTTACTCTTTTTTAGAATATTCTGATTCACTAGGTCTGAATTGTAATACATCATTTTTATAAGTCTCATTGATAATTAACTTTAGAAATTTGGGAAATTTTGCTAAAAGAAATACACAGTATTTGCATCCATAAGCCAATATTTTGAGGCTCACTGGCCTTTACTAGTCATTGGCACATGAATATACATTTGCTGTTTTTATTTTTCCCTTCACCACTGATATTCAAAATCAATTTTCATAATAGTGTTGATATTTATAAAATATGTGGTTTATTATGGTCTTCTTTTCAAAGAATTAGTCATAGTCCCTAATTGCAAAAAGTGATGGCATTATGAAACAGATGATAAACTAAGATTTTTAGAAATATTTTTTAAAATCTCCAGGAAGACCTATTTTTCAACATTACTATGCAATTAGAAAAAATGTGTTGTTATTAATTCCAGGATTTGGTAAACAGCCACTTAACAATTGGTGACATTAATCCACCAGAACATTTTCTCTTAACCATAAAAAGATATAGTATTTGCCTATTAGTTGGGTATTGATTGAGAAATTCTGTGAAAGGATAGTTTTGTAAACTGTTAATGATTCACAAGTGTTAGCTGGACAGTTTTGGAATTTAAAAACACATATAACTTTGAAGAATAATGCAATAGAGTTAAACAGAATACATTCAGAATATAAATATTGGAGGGAGGTATGATTAGTTAGGGGGATTTCCTGACAAGTTTGAAAATAAAGGTCTTACCTTTGCTATTTCTCATCCAAAAGTATGGGTCAGTGTGTCAGTGTGTGTGTGTGTGTGTGTGTGTGTGTGTGTGTGTGTGTGTGTGTGTGTGTATTAATTATTTCTTACAGTTTGAATCCGTTCTGTCTTACAGCTGACATGTGTTCATTCAAAAAGGGGGAGAGAAGGGGGTCCCTTTGTTCACATCACCTATGCTATCGTGTGTATGTATGTTCTGCTGTTTTTCAAATTTACACTCAGGATTGCTCCAGTATGTTTTTATTGAACTTGCCTCAACCTCAACTCCAAGCGCCCTGTGACTTTTCATCTAGACACATGAAAGCTGAGAGTTGTCAGGAACACCTGTATGTATGCGTTAGCTTTCACAAGTAACATCAAGTGTTCAGGTGAGAGCAGAGGTTAGCTTATTTAATATTTTCTATCACATATATATAAAAATAATCCTTCTGGATGAAAGGCAGAAGTGAGCAGGCTATTATTGTTACTAGAAGGAATTAACTGCTGCTATCAGAAAGAAGATAAATTTTGTGAATACAGATATATTGCAACAACCAGGGCAGACAGTGTTTTTAGAGCAAATGAAAGGTCTCCTACATGTTTAGTTTCTGCTATTTTGATATTTGTAAGCATCTCATTCTCAACTTGACATCATTTGTTTTATTCTACAATAAAAATTTATTAACCAAAGGGTAAAGCTTTCAATGAAATAGTTTTTTTGGCAAAAATATCAAACAGCCAGCTAGATATTGTCTATTTTGACACCAATTAGTCTACTCTCAAAGGCAGTAGTTTTTGAGAAGTTTAGATTCACTCATTCTGCTTTGTTAATTGAAGAACACTTGTTAATTAAACACATATTACAAAGGAAACTGTTCCTTTTTAATTTCAATTGGATTGGTCTGTTACCAATGAATAATTATGGTTATGTTCTTACATACTTCATGTTTTACCGTAACTGCTATTGTATTTTAACAGAATGTAATCACACATGCTTTTTGAAGGCAGTGGGATATAATGAAACAAGAAGTGATTTTTAAGTAAAACATAGCCCTTTAAGAAAAATTTTATTTTCTGAAAATACTAGTCTCAAACTTTCAATACGTGGCTACTGATCTATGAAATGGCCCTGATGTACAAAATTTAAGACAAAAAAGATACAAACTTCTAATTATAAGGTAAGTATAGAGATATAAGGTACAACATGATGACTATAGTTAACACTACTCTTTGATATGTAAGAAAGTTGTAAAGAGAGCAAATCCTAAGAGTTGTCATCACAAGGAAAATTTTTCTTTTCTTTTTATTGTATCTATATGAGAAGATGGCTGTTAGCTTACACTATTGTCATAGTCATTTTACAATATATGTAAATCAGTAGATCATGTTATATGCCTTGAACTATACAGTGGTATATGTCAATTATTTCTCAATAAAATTGGAAAAAAGTGAACAGTATTGTCTCATGTTAGAAGAAAATAATGCTTTTAAAAGGTATTTAATTTTATTTGATTAGTGTGAATTAAAACAATGCCTGTGCAAAATTAAAAAAAAAAAGTCAGGGGCGCCTGGGTGGCTTAGTCGGTTAAGCGTCCGACTTTCGCTTAGGTCATGATCTCGCGGTTCATGGGTTCGAACCCCACGTCGGGCTATGTGCTGACTGCCAGCTCAGAGCCTGGAGCCTGTTTCAGTCTGTGACTCCCTCTCTCTCTGACTCTCCCCTGCTCACACTGTCTCTATCTCTCTCCTAGAAATAAATAAAACATTAAAAAATATATAAAAAAAAAGAGTCAGAGGTAAAAATCAAATAGTATTTAAATATTTGTCTTTAAGCAATTCCCAAATTCTCCCATGCTTTGGTGTATGATTCCTCACCTGACTATGCACATCAAGAATCAAGGTAAAGTAGGTGTCTTGTAATGATCAATGCCATTAATTATTCAGGAAAGTTCTTTTTATCATTTTAACTTACAAGGTTCTCTTATTCATTGAATTTCCATCAGAATATTAGCTAAAGTTATATAATAAAAACAGGAAATTCTTAGAGCATCTTTGTGTATAACTGAATCCAGGAAACATGAAAACATTGAAGCCACCTAAGGATCCTCTGAGTGTCTTTTCTCTTGTTTCAATTTCACTTAAAATCTTTTCAACTTTGCTGGATATGTTCAAGTTATTTGATCACCCATGATACATTTTTGTAAATAATGCTTTTAAATTTTTCTATCTTTATGCTGCTTTTTGTTAAAATCTGCAATCAAGGGAACAAACTTACACTGGCATTCCTCTCATGAATTCTGATTCTATAAAGTTTAGAGTATAGGATACAGAGTTTATAAAATTTTGAGGTTTACCTCTCCTTTTTTTTCCTGTTTTTGATTAGTTTTTGTTTTTTTAGTTTTGCTGGTTTCTGTTTGTCCTTGCATTAGCCATGCTGATTCTTCATAAGCTATTTTCTTTTTCTTTCCATAAAACCAGTCTGGAACAAATCAAGGTATATACTTAAAACAATCTTTTATATTCCCAAATCTATACATCAAGTTTTAAAGTTTGCACTTTCTAATCTTGTGTTTTCTTGTGTGTTGCTTTGTCTTTCCTTATTTTACTTTATTTAGGGTGAATTTGAATGAAATCAGTGCCACTGACATAAGTTAAGAGTATTGGTGTTCCATGTGTACTGTCTCTACACTCAAATCTCTCAGTTCTTTTGAAAGCACAGAAATTAGACTCCTGTTCCTACTACTGCATTGAAGCCAACTAAGTCACTCTCACTAATGAGTTCTATTTTCACAAATCCAATTATAAATTCTTTTGTCCTAAAGGATCTGACCTAATACCCACATCTGCATAGACCATCACTGCCCTGTTTTATATAGCTATGTAGAAGAATTCCTAACCATTACATTATCTGTTCTTTCCTTCCTTTGTAGTAATAAAGTTTTTATCTGGCCACATTGCCATCTCTTTAAAAATGAGTTTCAACTTCTGCAGCTGCTAGGCAGGGACATGAAATTAGGTACTTGTGTTAGGAGGTGTGTAGAGGTTATACATGCTGCTTCTATGTCGTGGCCTTTAAAGAAATAGGAGCGGATTCCCTTTGTCACTTTTCTCTTTCCCTCCACCTGGAAGATGATTGATTAGAACAAGAGTAGACACATGGACCCAGAGAAGGGAGACACACTGTGAATGACAAAAACCGAATGCCTTAATAGCCTGAATTGTGAACTTGTGGCCTAATATATTAAAATTATTTTTCTATTTAACCCAGTGTGTTTTTAAATCTTTGTCTTACAGTACCTTAGCTCCCACTCTATTAATACAAAGCTCTTCACTACATGTATAGGACTGCTTATTGTCCTGGCTTTACTGCTATTTATTTGGTCACTCAGTCATGTTTCCTTTATAAGAACTTCCTCTTTATTTTTGCTAAAATATTCTAGCTACCCAGGGGTCAGTTTTCCACTCCTTTCTCTACTTTATATAATTTTCAGCATGGACTAACAGGTGGTACATCAAATGTTCCCTGTCTGTGACTTCATTTCCTTCGGTTCGTGGCCTTATCTCACACTGTTAAATCCACAGTGCATTAGAGCCCATGGCTATGTATTGGTCATAGCTCTCATCACTGACAGATTTTATGTTACTTGTTTGCCTGTGTGATAGATTTGTGTGTGTCTATGCACATCCATGTAGTTGTGTTTCCACCCATTGAATGGTAAGTTCTTGGAGGGCAAATCTTTATTTTATCACCACATTCTCAGAGTCAGCTCTATAGTGCCTAACAAATATGAACAATCACTCTGTGATGAATAAATATTTCAATGAAGAAATAAAAACGAGTTAGATGTAGCTGAGTAGTTGAAAGCTGAAACATATTGACACAGAAAAGTAGAGAGACAAATGCAAAAAGGGGCATATGCAAAGTCCTAGATTGGATAGCACATTCAAGAAACTGAAAGTGCTTATATATTGCTGGACACACATGATACTAGTTGGAGAGATACAAAATGTCTCTGGTAACAAAGAGACTGCTGATACTTATTAGAACATTGTATTTTATTGTAGGGGAACTGGGAAGCCAGGGAAGGATTTCAAAAAATGATTCTGAATTAAGCATCTATAATGTTTAAGGCTTTACATAATGTATTTTACATATATTTAAATTATTAAATTATAAGGTACATATTATTCTTATTTAGTAGATGACATTGAAAGCCTCAGATCCCAAGGGCATGGCTTCTAGTGGTAAACCTAGGGTTCTAAATCAGATCAATCTGACTACAATCTGAAATTACAAATCACATGCTTTTATGACTGTATTTAATCTTGAATATGCAAAAGAAGATCTCACATTATTGCTTTGAAGACTAGACAATTATTTCAGTTACATATACACATTTTATGTATTTAATATTTCATAGTATAACATGAGTAAGCAATTCCATTTTTTTAAATATTTTTATTTATATCTAAGAGAGAGAGAGAGAGAGAGTGAGCAGCGGAGGGTCAGAGAGAGAGGGAGGCACAGACTCTGAAACAGGCTCCAGGCTCTGAGCTGTCAGCACAGAGCCCGACGCGGGGATCGAACCCACGAACCGCGAGATCATGACCTAAGCGAAAGTCGGACGCTCAACCGACTAAGCCACCCAGGCGCCCCTAAGCAATTCCATTTTAATTTATAATAAAATTATTAAAAATTTCTTTGCAACATCAAAGTTATGGCCAAGAACTGAGTAAACATCAGCTTGTGTGTGTGTGTGTGTGTGTGTGTGTGTGTGTGTGTGTAAGGTGTAAGTAGTATGAATGTGCATATGTGCCTGTTATAGCTGGCTTTCTGTTTTTCTTCCTGCTGGTTTTCCATCAGAAAATATAGACAAAGTCTTTATATCTTGAAGAATCTGTGCTGTGAAAAAGAATTGGTCTTCCCCTGAAAGACATTTTGCTCTCTATTAGATATTATGTTAAACTTAGAAAGAAAGGCAAACCACTATATGTATATAATTGTTCATTTTCTTATAAACTTATTACCTGGTCAGGAATAATATATTCTAGGGACACCTATATTTAAAAGAAGATATTCCAATATAATATTACATTCTAAATAGTACTTAGTAACTTAATAATAGCAATAAATGCCTCCAGTTCTGGTGCTTTTTTCTTTAAGGAAAGAATTCCAATATACAAATTCCCAAAGTTAAACTATATAAGGTGTGTGTGTCATTTGATATTTTATTTATGCTGCTTATACTCTTTAGAGCTATTGAATAGAAGACACTTGTCTCAATCCATTTTCTACATTTGTTCTTATATTTTACCGTTTATAATATCCTCTTTCTAACTTTCTATATTCATTTCACTTGGATCTTGGATCTTTTGGAATAATCCTCTTTGTCTTTTATATTTTTCTTATGTATTCTTTTAATTTGAATTTTGCTTTTAAGTTCTTCAGTAATTTCCCATATAATCTTTCATATCATCAATACACTAAATTATTAAAAATCATATATTTAATTTTAAAGAATTTTCTTTTTTAACTATTCTCATGATAGACAGTTGGGTTGCTCCCAGTTTGTACCTATTATGAATAGACCTGGATTGAACATTTTTATGCAAGTCTCTGTATAGACATTGAACTTCACCTCTTGAGCAAATAATTAGGTGAGTAAATAGGAGTAGAATTGCTAGGTGATAGAATAGGTGTACAATCGGGGCGCCTGGGTGGCTTAGTTGGTTAAGCATCCGACTTTCGCTTGGGTCATGATCTTGCAGTTCGTGGGTTCGAGCTCCGCATCTGGCTCTGTGCTGACTGCCAGCTCAGAGCCTGGAGCCTGTTTCAGTCTGTGACTCCCTCTCTCTCTGATCCTCCCCTGCTCACGCTGTCTCTCTCTCTCTCCTAGAAATAAATAAAACATTAAAAAAAAGTGTACAATCAATTTTATCAGAAACTTCTATACAGTTTGTCAATGTGGTTACACTATTTTATAGTGACACAGTGATATATAAAAGCATCAGATGTTCCACATCCTCACACAACAGTTGATATTATTAGCCTTTTTATTTTAGTCATTGGGTGAGTTTAAAAAATCTGATGGAAGTTTTAACTGACATTTCCTGCTTATTGTTGATTTTGAGACTCTTGCAAGAGTTTGTTGGCCATTTCTGAAGTATCTGTTGAAGTCCTTTACCCATTTTGTTTATTTTTCTTATTTTGAATTGCAGGAACTCTTTATATTTTGGATAAAGTCTTTTGTCAGATATATGTATTGAAAGATTTTGCCCCAGTGTGTGGCTAGGCTCTCTACTTCCTTTTTGCTTCTATATGTGATGAGCACATGTATCAATTTTTCACAATGTATTATTCAATATTTTCTCTTAAAGTGGGAATATCCATGTGGTTCTTTGTTCTTCCTGTAGTGTTTTCCTCAGAAGATTTCCATTTGGGACTATTTCTTAACTTGTTGTACTATTATGTTGATTTTTTGGTCTGTCTTTATGCCAATATCATATGTCATTCATAATTACTCTTGGAATAAGCAATGATATCAGGTATTGAGAGTATTTTAAATTTCCTCTCTTTTTCCAAAATTTTTGACTGGTCTAGGTTATTTGTTTTAATATATCTATTTTAAAATCAGCTTATCAATTTCCTTAAAAAAAAGTCTGCTGTGATTTCAATTGGTATTACATTTAAATTACATATAAATTTAGGGAGAGGTAATGTCATAACAATATTGACTCTTCCAATCCATGAACATGGTATATATGTGTTTTTAAAGCTTTTTTTCAGTTTTATTGAGAATAATTGACATAGATAACTGTATAAGTTTAAGAATATGACATGATAGTCTGATTTATATATAGTGAAATTACCACAACAGATTCATTTAGCATCCATCTTCTCATACAGATACAATAAAAATAAACATTAAAATTAGAAAAACAAAAAATGCTCTCCTTGCGATGAGTACTTTTAGGATTTGCTCTCTTAAAACTTTCCTATATAAGAGTGTTAGCAATTTAAGTTAAAATGTTTTATTTCTATGTTATGTTTGTTATTTTTTTTTGCTTTTAGTTTTCAGCATGAACATTTGGGATGTTTTTACTTTCTGTTCTTTTTATATCCTTTGGTTACTGCACTTTATTCCATTTCCTGAACACAATTTATAAGGCACTTTAAAGTTTTTATCTGCATACACTTGCAAAGACCTCTCTCCAAAGTCTAGATTCAATTATGAATATGTCTACACAAACTTCTCTTGAAAATCTTCTACGTATTTAAATTTCAACATGTCACAATTGAACTTCTGTTCATTTTACATTTTTTGTAATTTTTTAACACTTATTCATCTTTGAGAGAAAGAGA
Source organism: Proteles cristata cristata (assembly GCA_017311185.1). Lineage (NCBI taxonomy): Eukaryota > Metazoa > Chordata > Mammalia > Carnivora > Hyaenidae > Proteles > Proteles cristata. The sequence continues at coordinate 313,589 of JAESUZ010004782.1, read as the reverse complement.
GACACAGATTGAGAGTCGGGTGGGTACAAAGAGGGAGATACAGAATGTGAAGTTGGCTCCAAGCTCTAAACTGTCAGCACTGAGCCCGATGTGGGGCTTAAACTCACAAATGGTGAGGTCATGACCTGAGCCAAAGTCAGATATTCAACTGACTGTGCCACCCAGGCACCCCAAACTCCTGCTCATTCTTCAAAAATCTAGTCTAAATACATCTCATCAATGCATTGTCATTACCTTGGCCGGAGACACAATCGTTTTTCACTTTAATAGCCTGTTAACAGGTCTTCTTTTTTGTCATCACTGTAGTTTATTTCATGTATTTTCTTTTGCTGTAAGTTTTTATTTAAATTCCAGTTACACTATACTGGAATACGTATACTGTACATATTCAGGTGTACAATGTAATGACTTAACACTTCCATACAACAGTTGGTACTTATTACAACAAGCATACTCCTTAATCCCGATCTCCTATTTAACCAATCTCAAAACAATCTGCACATTTAATACAATCATCATGAAAAATTCAATAGCATTTTTCATGGAGCTACAACACATAATCCTAAAATTTGTATGGGATGACAAAAGCCTCCGAAAAGCCAAAGCAACCTTGAAAAAGCAAAGCAAAGCTGGAGGCATCAACATTCTGGACTTCGAGTTATATTACAAAGCTGTAGTGATCAAAACAATAGGGCACTGGCACAAAAATAGACACAGATCAATACAATAGAATAGAAAAGCCAGAAATGAACCCACAATTATATGTCAATTAATCTTTAACACAACAGAAAAGAATATGCAATGGGGGGAATAAACAGTGTCTTTAACAACTGGACAGTAACCTGAAAAGAAATGAAACTGGGCCACTTTCTTACACCATACACAAAAATAAACCCAAAATGGATTAAAACCCTAATTGTGAGACCTAAAACCATAGAAATCCTGGAGGAGACCACAGGCAATAATCTCTTTGACATCAACCATAGCAGCTTCTTTCTAGACATGTCTCTGGAGGCAAAGGAAACAAAAAGAAAAATAAGCTATTGGGTCTTCATAAAATTAACAAGCTTGTGCATGGTGAAGGAAACAATCAACAAAATGTCTTCATTTATTTTCAAAAGAGTAAAAATAGTAATCCTGTTAAAACACAAGATAGATTATGTCATTATTCTTTCTAGGCCCCGTGATCTCTATTTTTTTTTTTTTTCCAGAGGAAAGAAAAAACAAAACAAACAAAACTTCACTAGTCTACCTGGTCCTATATAACCTGGTTCCATCCTTTCTCAGATTTATGTTTCCGTTACTCTATTTCTCAATCTGCTCCAGTAACTCCAGTCTCTGTTCTTCCTCAAATACACCAGGCATATTTTTGTTTTGCTCCAAATGTTCCCTCTGTCTTGTATGTTCTTTTTCAGCATACCCACTTCCATTGTCTGGTATCCTCCAAGTCTTTGTCTAAACCTCATCTTTTCAAAGGTTACCCTGACCACCGTTTTGTAAGAGAATTTTTTTAAGTTAACAGTTTGTTTGATTAAAGTAATTTCTACACCCAACGTGGGGTTCAAACTAATGACCCTTAGATCAAGAATTTCATGACCTACCAACTGAGCCAGCCAGGTATCTCATACCCAGAATATCTTATTTAATATTGCACTCTACTATCTCCCATTTGTACTACTCAGCATTCTTGATTCTCATCATCTGGTTCTGTTTTTCCTTTTTCTCAATTCTAGTCACTATCTACCACAACATAAATTTTATTGACTTATAAAGTCTATTTTTTATTTTCTGAATATTAGTTTTTATTATCTATTTCTCTCAGTAAAATGAAAATTTTTTGAGAGTAGGCACCATTCTTTATTGCTGTTGTTTACTGATATATGAAGAAAAATTCCTAGCATTAGTGAGCTCTAGTGAAATGTCGGTTGAATAAGTAAACAAATAAATGAGTAGTATATTTGTCTTTATCTAGTTAACACTCATATTTTTATGAGATTAATTCTTCTTCAACCAGTGATTTCCATGAAGTTCATACAGAGGTGAGCCAAGATTTCTTTGAAGGAAGCATATATTGTATTTATAATAATGTGTATATATTGTGCATATATGTAAGTTAACTCCTAGTCCTTGAAACTAAAATCCACACACGTAATTTAGAGAATTTTTCTTTATTCTATCCTGATTTCTTACTCCATCTTTCATAAATTGATTTTCTGAGTGATTCATAATTTAAAAAAAACTTTATTTCTAACAGCAGCTGGGGATATTCCCATCTCTAGCCTACTCAATTTTACTCCATTTTTCTAAACTGAGTATTGTTTTATTCCCTTAAGTTGTGCAACTTACTTGAGAGAAAAAAATAATAAAAAGAAGAGCTAATATTCAAAAGCAATAATTGTAATAACAATAACATCTAACATTCCAATAATCCTTAGTATGTGTCTGGCAAAATTCTAAGTGATATATGTATATATGTAGATATACAGTAACTCATTTAATTTTCTCAGTGACACTATGGAATAAGTAATACACTAATGCCTATTTTAAGTTGAGGCTATTGAGATAAGCGTTTTAGGTAAATTTGTTGAAGTTCAAGAAGCTTTTAAAAGTTAGATATGGGAGGCGGCTGGGTGGCTCAGTCAGTTAAGCGTCTGACTTCAGCTCAGGTCATGATCTCACAGTTCGTGGGTTCGAGCTTCATGTTGGGCTCTGTGCTGACAGCTCAGAGCCTGAAGCTTGTTTAGAATTCTGTGTCTCCCTCTCTCTCTGACCCTCCCGTGTTCATAGTGTCTCTCTCTCTTTCTCTGTCAGAAATAAACATAAATAAATAAGTAAACAAACAAACAGACAAATAAATAAATGAAGGTTAGAGATGGTATTTATAATATAGATGTAATGGCTGCAGAGTTTATGTTCATGAATGCCATGCAGAGAAATATTCCTTGCCTTCTTTTTATAGGGTGCACATCTTTGAATGTTCCCTTTTTCCACCAAAACAAGAAAGTTAATTGTATTCAGGTTATTGCAATAGAAAGAGCACCTCAGATCTGAACACGACAGTGTCTTGTCAGGAGGATAGTTTTTTACATTCTTATAAGGACCAGTGGACAAATCATAGTTGGAATGACTTACTATTGGGATTGAATGGTAATCAGGACATGTTTCAGTCAAATCAGTAAAACAGGGGCTATTTATGTCCCTGCTTATCTAAAGAGGGACAAAAAAATTCAACTAATTATAGATGAGACAAAGAATGGAAAGTTGAAGGGTTTGTGTCTGGCCTTGTTAAATCCAGGCAGAAGGTTAAAGATCTGTGTTTACCTTGTCATAATTAAACAAGTGTGTCTCACGGGAATCATATGGGAGTCATGAATGAGTGGACAGCAAGTCTAAATAAATCATGCAGGGAAGCATGGTTCTTTGTGGTAAGCCACTTTCTAGGACACAAAATTAGGTATGAGGATTTATTTACCGTTGCTGCTTTCAGGGCTTAGGTGAAGTTCAATATTGTCACTTCTTAGACATTTTCCACATGTCTACTTAACCTTCATTGCATTTGGCTAGTTTTCTTTATGTATTACAGTTTAGGGCTACAGATATCTCTTAATAATGTTAAAACTTCCTGAGAAGAGACAGTGGACATTTTTTCTTAGTTGTGCTACTTAAAACTGAAAGGTCTAAAAAGAAATATTAGACCCAAAATCACAGAAGAGATATTTAGAACAACAAAAGTATTTCCAAAGCACATATGTTACTTGTTTCTATTCTTTTATATACTATTTCTTCCTTTGGCACTTTTTTTATTTCTTAGTGATTTGTCTTTATCATGGTTCATGTAGAAATTTTACAGCCATATCAGTAATAAGAATATCACTTTATTCTCAAATAAAAATTCCTTTATGCAGACATCTCTACTATTCCACTAAACTTTTAGAATCAGAACTAATAAAAACATTTCCATATATTTATATGGAAATTTTATTATTGGAGTGAAAGTTTTTTAAGGTATTACCAAAAAAGTTTGGTATTTCATTTATTGTCCAAATACACAATGTAATAATAAGCTATGGAGTGAAGGACAGTCCTACATGAATTGGCTGAGGTTATTTATTCGATTAGTATCATGTAATATATTACAAATTTATTAAATATGGTGTGTTCACAATTGTTTTTCATTACTTAAAAATAAAGTTTAGCTTCTTTTTTTTTAATGTTTTTTTTTTTTTTAATTTATTTCTAGGAGAGAGAGAGAGAGAGACAGCGCGAGCAGGGGAGGGTCAGAGAGTGAGGGTGTCACAGACGGAAACAGTCTCCAGGCTCTGAGCCGGCAGTCAGCACAGAGCCCGACGCAGGGCTCGAACCACGAACCGCGAGATCATGACCTAAGCGAAAGTCGGACGCTTAACCGACTAAGCCACCCAGGGGCCCCTCCAAAGTTTAGCTTCTTTAAAGAATAGTCTATATATGGGAATTCACTGCTTGGATACTCTAAGGTTTTTTTTTTTAATGTTTATTTATTCTTGAGCGAGAGAGAGGGAGAGACACAGCATGAGTGGGGGAGGGGTAGAGAGAGGGCACAGACTCTTAAGCAGGGTCCAGGCTCTGACTGTCAGCACAGAGCCCTATGTGGGGCTCAAATTCACCAGCCAGGGCTGCGAGATCATGACCTGAGTCGGATTTGGATGGTAAACTGACTGAGCCACCCAGGCACCCCTCAGTGCTCGCATACTTCACCCATTAGCTACAAATTGTCATCTGTGAATGGCCTTTTAACCAAAGAAAGGTCCATGGAGAACTCAAAGACAAAAATGATAACCATGCAAGGAAAACAGGATGACCCCATTGACCATTTACCTTCCTAGAACTGAGCTAAGATGTTTTGATTTTGCTAAAACCAATAATCATGGCATTGATTTTTTTTCATCAAATGTTTCATTATCATTAAAATAAATGTGATTCTATTTCAACATATATTTTATATATTTCTTATGGAGCATAAGTCAAAAATAAATGTGAGACCTATTAAAATATTACTAATCAATCATTCCAACTTCAAAAGAAGGCTAAGTTGAGAGCAATATAATAAGGCATTCAATAGTGAAGTAATATAAGAAGAATGATAGGTAATTACATCAATATGAGGCTTACACACATTTTCCCACTTTGGAGGAATATACTGTAGCAGATTAACATAATGCATTTAAAACCATAAATTTACCCTAAATTTACTATCAAGCATGAGTCTCAAATATTTAAAATGAACCTATTACTCAGAGGATATGCAGAAATCACAATTAACATTGGCCTAGTCATTATTTAAGTAGTATTTTCCAAATTGAATGCCTCAAAAAAAAAAAAAAGAAGGCAACACAGTGGAAATAAAAAGAGATGATTAAATACCTCAAAAATTAGGATAACGTGAAAGACTTACAAAATTATGTTTAAGTAACTTGGATAAAGGACAGCTAATGAAAGAATCCAATAATAGCACAGTATGCAGTGATGTCAATAATCTGTTCTTCCCTTGCACCAAAGTAAGACTGAGAATAGAACTAAAATGAAACAGGAATGATTTATGCTAAGCATTAGAAAAGGCAGAAGCTATCACTCTAACCATGGTCTTTACATTTATACCATCCTCCATAGAATTTCAAAGACAGAAGCACTTGGACTTTTTAAAGAATGTCTATAGTTAATTAGTTACTTAGTCTTTTTGACTCTAAGTTTCCTTGTCTATGAAATTCAGATATTTATGTACACTCTCATAACAATTTATTAACATTGTTCTTCTACCATTATTATCTTATTTTTCATCACCATGGCATCTATATGAATTAGATGTGGCAAGAATCCACATCTCCATTTTACAGTTCAGAAGACAAGTGCTCAGAGTTTCTGGGGTTCTCAGGGATGTATGGCTTGGCTCCCAGGATTCTTGAAGCACTGTGTTTACCCTGAACCATGCTCAGCTGGGTGGAGCTTATTCATCTTGCAATTTCACCTTTTCACTTTTATTGTATTATTGTATACTAAGCATGGCCTAATATCACACAAGAGAACAATATAATAGGCCAAGTCAGTAAATCTCTCCCAGCACTCACCTGGTCTCTACTCATATAATCTTGAAAAAAAAATTAACATGCATAGTGACAAAGTATTACTTGATGTTAATATAATCAAGAGAAACTAAAAGGTATGCATCACATTATACATAATGATGAAAATGGAATTCAATAGGCCAAGAACTTATTTAATCTCTTTAAATTTTAATGGAAAATATGTTTTGCTTAATAAAACTTCATTACCTATATTAAAAATTCATCTAATATTTTAGTAAATTCTGATTTTGTAATAGGGGCATTGTTTCTAAATGTTTCTTAAAAAGTTGATCAGTTACTAACATCATAGTTAATGTGTTATATTAATTATGCAAAAAACCTGAAAATGTGAAAATATATTAAAAATGTCATACAAAAATATAAAGCCATGCATACAAAAATAAAAAATGTCATACCAAAGTATTATTTTCTGTAAACATCTGAGACAGAAAATTATCTGTTCTTGATAGCCATCGAATATTGACTTGAAACACCTAATGCCAATGATCAACAACTCTAAAATGATTTTATCACATTTTGATAGTCAATAAAAAATTTATATCTGGTGAGGAATCCTGTCCAAAGAGAAGCAATGGTAAATGGCTATATTGTTAGATTCTCTTTTTGGGGGGAGGAAATTACATAAAAATATATGTTGAGTTTGCATTAGTTCGTAAAGGAAGCAGATGATGAAATCCATGCAAAAAGAATAAAGTTATCAAAGAGATTTTCTGAGTAATATTGACATCAGTGAGCAGACAAGCAGACTGATTTATAAGATGACAACCATTAGAGTTCTCAGAAAAAAATCACCTGATCTCCTGCTAGACCTACTATTTGGTTAAACTACATGAGACTACATTTTCTTGTAAGTAAAAAAGGATCAGACATTAGGAATTTCGTATAATTCACCAGACAGAATTCTTGATGCACCTTAAAGACAGTGACTTCTCTGTATAGCCTGTTGTCCTTATTTCAGTGAATTTTCTCTATGAATATGTCACACAAATTTTCTAAGAAATGCCAAGGTTTTGAAAAGAAGGTAGGAGACTCATTTTGAATCTTCCTTTATATAATTAACATTCTCATTTCATTCATATTTTATGTTTATTTGAGCTGTTCCAGAGGTAAGGGTATATTACATACAGCAAACCTCAGTCTCTTGGAACTTACAACGCACCAAAGAAGGAGATCACAAAGAAGAATGGGTTCCTTCGATAACAAATAGAAGAGAAAGATAGTAGCTATGTTCAAAGCATAGACTTTGGAGATATAAAAACAGGGTTCAGTTTGCTTTTCCTTGTTTGATCTTTCACTGCAACTTCTCCCATGCTTCTCCATCTTAAGTAATCATAGCAAAAGTGATACAAGCTAGACATCTAGGGAACATTCTTATGTCCTTTCTTATTCCATATATTTGATCTTTCATAAGTTCCTGTCAATTGTAGCTGTAAAGTGTATCTAAAATCCATTAACTTTTTTCTGCTGTGACTACTGTATGGCTACTACTATTACTATTCCCTCCCCCCCACACATACTTTGGAGGTAAATATTTACAAATTTACACACACACACACACACACACACACACACACACACCTTAAAGAATTATCTATCTATCATCTATCTATATCTCTATATAGATATATGTCTATAACTCCTTATAGTTTTTATATATAGTTATATATATATAGTTGTTTACATATAAAGTTATAGATATATATAAATATATATAACTTTACATATATATCACTTTAATTTGATAATCACTATAACCACATAGAAAGGTATTACAGATGAAGAAAATGGTGCACGGAGAATTTATGCATATTGCTCATCATTGCAGAGCTCATATGGAAATGCAGCTAAGATTTGAACTTAGGCAATTCTACTCCAGTGCCACAGAATTCCTACCTATGGGATATTTCCTTCTTCAGGCCAGTCAGGTCACCATCAGCACGTGCTTGTACAAAGGAAACAGTCAAAACACTCTCCTTAATTCTTCTGCTATGCCACACTATTTTAAATTCCTCAGAGACACAAGATTGGTAGCTTAAAACTTACATAGAATAATGCTAGCTAATTAAGACTATAAATTAAGACTTTTGGACAGTCTGGTGCAAGGACATGTGTGTATAACCATCCATAGAATGACAAATTCAAGCTTCTCCAGCCTTGTAGGATTCTCACTTTGCATAGGTGATGACGTTGGTTGCTATTGTCTTTATGCATCAAACAGTATAAGCCTGCACAATGGGAAAGATATTTCAGTGCCTCTGATTTCTCAGTGTATGCTTGCATATACTTTAATCTTAAAAGAAATTGTGTTATTTAACCGTATAACTTGATAACTCTCACTGATCTCTAAGACTGATATAATGAATTGAGTAGTAAAATGGTAACATTGGGATTATAGAAAGTACTAGGAATCTTCTGATAGATGGAAAACTAGCATCTTTACAGGAAATACTATTCAGGTGTAAAATCTCACCTGAGCAAAGAGGATTCTAGGAAAATGGTAGAGTAAGAAACACCAGGAATCTCTCTCCCCATCTAAACAATAATTTTTCCAATAAAACCTGTCTGATGTGACTGTTTTGAAACTCTGGGGTCTGTTGAAAGGCTTGCAACTTCTGGAAGGAAGAGATGGATGGTAAACTTTGGCTAATTTCACCTCCTAGCACAGTAGAAGCTCCACATCTCCAAATCCAGCCAAATGGCAGGCAACCATGGCCACTTTCCCAGACCATCTTGCACAGAGGAGCTTAGGTGGGCAAATGACCCTTTATCCCAAACATCAGATATCTATACATTGATCTCTGATTGCTGATTCGAATCACAGAAATAAAGACAAAGAAGCTGGCAGCTTTTGATGTTGTACTTGCCGCCCACTGTTGTAAGACTACCCCTCTGGCTGAAATGGCTTCCAGGGGATTTGGGCCAGCATCTTTTCCCTTGTTTCGTATTTTCACTTTTTTCCCTTTCAAGAGAAAGACATGAAATCCAGGACATTCAAAAACAACTGCATATACAAGGGAAATTAGAAAGTGACCATGCATGCCCAGGGAAAGGCATAAACCTGAAAATACCTTAAGTTTACACTTCAGTCTGACCTTTAGCACAGAGACAATGTACAACAATAATAACTTAAAAAAAAAAAAACCCAAACAAGAAACAAAACAGTAACAACAACAACACCCAGGAAACAACAACAACAACAACAATAAAACCACCCAGGAAACCTTGGTAAAGAAGGACCATCTGATTTCCAGAGTTATGACATTATTAGATTCAAATGACCAATGTTCAACAAAATAATCAAAAGACATGCAAAGAAACTGGAAAATATGGCCCATTCAAAAGAAAAAAAAAACAAATCAACAGAAACTGTCTGAGAGTTAACAGCAGATTAACTAGATAAATAATAATAATGATTATAAAATCATTATAATAATAAACAATCTTAAAGAAAATCAAAGAATTAAAAAAAGATAAGAAGAATTTCAAGAAAATTATGTGTGAACAAAATTGACACAAGACGGATCTCAAATCAACAACCTAACTTTACAACTTAAAAATCTAGAAAAGAACCAATTGAAATCTGCCAAAATGAAGGAAATAATAAAGATTACAGCAGAAATAAATAAAACAGAGAATAGAACAGCAATATAATAAAAAAAATCAATAAAACCAAAATTAGTTCCTTGCAAATATGTACAAAATCAACAAATATTCAGCTGGATTGACCAAGAAAAAAAATATATAGACTCAAATTACTAATTTCTGAAATGAAAGTGAGGACATTATTACCAATTCTACAAAAAATGAACATAAAAGAGTACTATGAATAATTAAATACCAAGAAATTAGATAACCTAGATGAAATGGAAAAATTCCTAGAAACACAAAATCTACCAAAATGGAATCATAAGAAACAGAAAATTTGACCAGATATAAAAGTAGTAAAGAGATTTAGTCAGTAAAAAATACTTACCAGCAATCGAAAGCCTAAGACCACATGGCTTCACTAATGAATTCCGTGAAACATTTAAGAACTAATACCAATCATTCTCAAATAATTTCCAAAAGAAATGAGGGAAAGGGATTATTCCTAACACATTCCAAGGCTAATGAAATGATAATAAAAGAAAAATATAGATCAATGACTTTAATGAATTTGATGCAAAATTCCTGAACAAAATACTAGCAAACAAAATTCAGCATATTAAAAATTTCATACCATAAGCAAGTGTTTTTTTTTTTTAATTTCTCGAATTCAAGGATAATTCAACATGTGAAAATTGATGAATGCAACACACCCCATCAACAGAATGAAGAAAACTAAAAACCCCATATGGTCAACTCATTCAATGCAGAAAAAGTGTTTTGACAAAATTTAGCACACTTTCATGATAAAAACACTACAAATCAGGAATAGAAGAGAAACACCTCAACATAATAAAACTCATATCTGAAAAATGCACAGTGGATATCACACTTAATGCTAAAGAACTAAAAGTATCTCCTTTAAGATCAGGAACAGAGCAAAATGCTCACTTCTATTCAGCATATTACTGGAAATGCTAGCCAAAACCATTATGCAAGAGAAAGAAATAAAAGACATTAAAATTAGAAAGGAAGACATAAAATTACCTCTGCAGATGAAATTATTTTATATGTAGAGAACCCTAAAGAGTCAATTTAAAAAATGTTAGAACTAATAAATGAACTAATTTATCATAGTAGCAAGATACAAAATCAACAAAAATGAGTTGCCTTTCTATGTATAAACAATTAACAACCTGAAGGAAATAAAAAACAACTCCGTTTGTAATATCATCAAAAATAATAAAATACCTTGGAATGAATTTAACCAAGGAGATGAGAGACTTGTAAATAAAAATTACAAAACATTGTTTAAAGAAATTAAAGAAAGGGGCACCTGGGTGGCTTTGTCGGTTAAGTGTCTGACTTTGGCTCAGGTCATGATCTGGCGGTTTGTGGTTTCGAGCCCTGCGTCAGGCTCTGTGCTGACAGCTAGTTCATAGCCTGGAGCCTGCTTTAGATTTTGTATCTCCCTCTTTCTCTGACCCTCCCCTGCTCATGCTGTGTCTCTCTCTATCAGAAATAAATAAAACATTAAAAAAATTTTTAAAAATCAATTAAAATGTAATCATATGAGAGCACATCTCATGTACATATTCATAGATCGTTAAAATATTAAGTGTCAACTGTTAATATGCCAAAGTGATATGCAGATTTCAGTGTAATCCCTATTATACTCACAATAGCCTTAGGAGCAGGTACAATTATTCTTATTTTAATGATGAGGAAACTAGGCAGTGGAAAGTCAAATCAAATATGGATGCCACACGGACAAATGCAAGATGTGAATCAGCAGTGTGACTAGAATCTCTGTTCTTCTATTACATTACCTCCTACTGAAAAAACCATTGCATGTAGAGAACTCTCCAGATCATAGGATGAGAGAATTTTCAAAGCTGTAGATATATTTTGCCCACTTGATATTTCAAATCTTGTATTATTTTCTTATTCGGCTAGACTATTTCACCCATCTTTGCATCAATAGGAAGTTCCATGATGTTCAATTCTGAGGAATACTGCTCATGATTTTCTTTTTTCTTGGTTATTTTATAATTTTGGATTTTTAATCAATTTTGGTAGAGTTTTTAATCTAGTAAGACTTTCTCTAACTTTATCTATGGGAATCCTTTACATTTACTTTTTGTCAGTTGTTCCTGGCTGCTACCAATTTTAGAACTATTTAGTATCATTTTCCTAGTGTGAACTTCCTTGCATGCTATGAATGCCAAAATAAACAATTTTCCTTTTTCAGCTACTTTTGCTAGTCTAGGGGATTTTTCTCAACATTTTCATTGAGGCTCCATATTTTCTAGGGTCCAGTATTAAACCCTAGTATTCTTAATTACTACAACTAGTAGTAATGCCCCAAGTGCGACTATAGCTTGAGAGTTAGCTTGCAATTTTTGGTTGATTTTGTTTTTATTTTTTGGCCTCTGGGGATTTTTCATATTCTTCTACAGGAACAGTGTTGCATTAACAAATGCTTTCTACATTTTCATAGCATTTATAGGTGTTTTGTGTCAAGAATTTTCTCAGAGCATCTGTCTTGGCTTACCAATGGAAAAGCAGGTCCAGGTACTCTCTACTTTCTGCCAATATAATAAACAAAGATCTGGGATCTTTTAAGTTCCTAAAAAAAATGTAATGCTCTGAAAGGAGAAAGATATAAGTGTCAAAAACTTTGAGAACAAGGAAAATTCTGCAGTATGGCCACAATTTCATAAATCAATAAAGTGGTAATCAAAATACCTTGTTGAAGTGAGAAAATGTTTGTGCCACTTGTATCAAAGATGGATTTTTATAACTGATAAAAGTAATTTCTTCTTTTTTTTTTTTTAAATGTTTTTTTTTTATTATTATTATTTCTAGGAGAGAGACAGCGTGAGCAGGGGAGGGTCAGAGAGAGAGGGAGTCACAGACTGAAACAGGCTCCAGGCTCCGAGCCGGCAGTCAGCACAGAGCCCGACGCGGGGCTCGAACCCACGAACCGCGAGATCATGACCTAAGCGAAAGTCGGACGCTTAACCGACTAAGCCACCCAGGCGCCCCGATAAAAGTAATTTCTTTTTAAAGTGTGAAACTATTTGTAATCTCTGAAATCATAATTATTTTACTTTTCCTGTATAAAGAATTTCATTATAAAGTACTATTAAGTAAAAGCTTCCATACAATTAGTTTTGTGTATGTAAAATAAAATAAAGACACTCTACTAAGAAACAACTATTTTAAAGCCAAGAATTTTTCTTCAAACATAAATACAAACTCAAATGATTAGGAAATTCCTATCAAGATTGTTTAAAGTAAGATATACATTAATAATTATTGAAATGTTACAACTATTCCACTGCACATTGTCAAATACTTTCTCCAGATACACATTACTTATATAAGCACAGGATTAAGTTGTCATCATTCTGTTATGTTTATGCCAGATAGACCAAAATTCTTCACTTGGGTTGTTTAGTCTGTGCTAAGTAGGTATATCAAAATCTTAATAAAATTTTTACTGTTCATATATCTCATCTCATAAAAAATCATGAACTTTCAGTGCTAAAAATATTTTGTGCTTTAATTATAATTTTAATTTATCAAGTTTAAAAAGACATAAGTAGGAAAATATTGAAAAATAAATGTATTTACATATTTCTTCTTTCATATCAGACTGTAAATGTCCTGAAGGTAAGTATGAGTAATTCATAATATCAATATTTTTAATTGACTAAAAGATACTTTAGATCTAAATTTTATGAAATCTCTTAGCTCATAGAACAGTTTTAAAGTTCATAAAGTAGCACAATCTGATGTTAAAGTTGACAGATATTAGAAGCATCACAATATAAATTCATTTATAATATATCAACCCCCATTCTGCTTTATATATATATTCATTTACTTGTCTTTATCCACCAAATATAAACTCCAAGAGATCAGTAATTATCTACATTATTCACTTATTTTGACCCCATAGTTATTGATTTCATCCGGTCAGCATTTTTTTTCTCCCTGTTTATATTAAGTGCTCCTGATATTCATTTGGGAGCCACATCTCACCAACTCTCAGTGCATCCTTTTCTCATGAAGAGCTCCAATTCCTGACTCAAGAGTGGAATATGTGAGTTACAATTGGCATACATCTCATGGACCTGCCACAGGGACTATTTCTGGAAATGGATCCTGGCTGAAGTTGGGCCAGTCAGAGCTTTTAGTCTCAATTTTGGAACTTGGTTGAAATTAATGGGTAAGCATAATCCCTCTTCTCCTGGATTAATAGTGTGAAGATAGGACATAGGAAATTATGTAGCCATTGTGTCAACACAGCTAAAGAACCTCTTTATAAATGGCAAACAAAATAGAAAATTAGGTAGAAAAATGATGTTTCATTATATTAATACATCCCATGCATTATGAAGTAAATTAAAAAGTCCAAAATTATTGAAAAACATGCAATAAATGAAAATAAAGTTATATATGTATACATGCATATGTGTGATTTGTAGCAATTTTAATTAATTATTAAAGTATGGGTATATTTAAAGAACTGTTATTTTTCTTTTATTTCTTCATTTTATTTGAGAGAGAAAGAGAGAGAGCTTGGTTTGGGGGAGGGGACAGAGGGAGAGGGAGAAAATCTTAAGCTGGCTCCAAGCTCAGCATGGATCCCAATGTGGAACTCAATCCCATGACCCTGGGATCATAACCTGAGTGGAAATCAAGAGTTGGACACTCATCCGAATGAGCTTCCCAGGTGCCCCATTATTTTTCCTTTTATATATTTACTTAAGGAAAATATATTTCTACATACATTTCTATATATGTATTGAGATAGACAGATAAATCCAAAGGGAGAGACAGCTTCTAATCCTGGCAGAGGTTAAGTAACATCTCAAGTCTAGCTGAAAAAGGAAATAATACAACACTTTTCTATGTCAAATTGTCTAAATGCATCTAGAGTCTTGGCAATTCTCTTAGCTTTTGACCCCAGAGAACTTTTTAAGGCACAATGACTTATTCAATGGGAGAGCATATAACATATATAAGAGCTGAGATTATAATCAAACCACCTATTGACATTCTGTATTGGTCCATAGAGTTGCATGACATCCAATTATCTATTTGATCATCTTGTGCTTAGTCCCCTCCTCATTAAAATAGGAATAATTATATCTATTCATATGCTGTTGTATTATGGAAAAGTTTAGCCACATTTTCCAAATATTAACCATAGTTAATAGTATTCATATTATTAACTGTAGAGAGAATATTATTCATCTCAACCTCCTTAAGGAAGTGATAGTATATAAAAATATAGTAGTATTTTATGCATCTTTCAAGTTGATGGTTAAATTCATTATGTAAAAACAGTCTGAAAAGCATGATAAAACTATAGTTTAAACTTGAGGTAAAATTTTGTGTAACTATTGTGGGTTTAATCATAAATATACATGGAAGTTTAAATTCACTTCCTAGGCACAGGCTAACCAACAAGAGTAAATAAATACGAATATTATGTAGTGTTTCGGAGTACTTTGCTTTTCTCCTTAATTTTCTAGAGTTTCAGTAGCTGCATTTGGAGTAAGACAATGGGCTCTGGAGCTCCGACTCTGGAGCTGGCTCTGGAGCCAGCTTCCTCATACTAACTGAATCACCTGAGCTGTTCCTTAAGCATAGTGTGGTTCGATTTTCTTATTCATAACACAGGGGTGTTAATAGGGTATGATGGGGGAATAATTGAGTTAATACATGAAAAGAATCCATAATAATGTTTGGCATGGATTAAATGACATGAAAATTTTCTTAATGAAATGAGTAAAGCCCTTTATAGAAATAAATATAAATTATAAAACATGCCTATTCTTTTTAAAGTTGTTTCTTCAAGCTAAGTACACATATTTTCTTGATAATGTATAATGCCTTCACACGGAATATACCTTCTTTTTTACTAATATCAAGAACGACTTTTCTCTACAAGAAACAAGAAAAGCCTAAA
This sequence comes from Proteles cristata cristata, assembly GCA_017311185.1. Lineage (NCBI taxonomy): Eukaryota > Metazoa > Chordata > Mammalia > Carnivora > Hyaenidae > Proteles > Proteles cristata. Next base: position 297,899 of record JAESUZ010004782.1, on the reverse strand, counting down.
TTTGTGACAAACTACACTGTATAAGAACTCTGGAAATGAGGATATAAAGCTGTGAATAAAGACACTTTACAAATATTATATGTCCACAGACGGACATGATATTTTTCAGGAGTAAAGTGTTTTTTTTCTGTATAAAATGTTCAGAGTTATTAGTATTAATAAATGTTAAAAAAATATAAATCATTTTTAAAGGTCTAGTGTGCTATTTTATGTTGTTATGTAACCCTCTGACCCATTTAAAATGAACATGTAGGGAATCCATTTTAATCGCTGCTTCCTGTAGGCTTGAGGGATTCTATAGCTAGCACAAGTCCTAAACCAAAAATATAGTTGGGTATTTCCACTCATTTAAAGATTTCCATGCCAGAAAGTTTTGTGTTGAGTTGGTATCTCCTAGGAATACAAGTGAATAAACAACACAGAAAGAGGAAAGAAAAGAGAAATATTTGTTCAACACTCTGCATGTTATAACAACGTGCAACATCATTTATGATATGTTACCTCAGCCAAAAATGACATGATGTTATAAATCACTAATTTCTCAATTTTGGAAAGGAAGTTGGAAATATGGGATAAGGTCATGTTCAGTTCAGGTCATGAAAACCAAAAATGCACAGGTTGGAGTTTTTATAATGTTTTACCAAATCCCAGAGGAGGTTCAATATCATAGTTATTACTATTATTTTCCTCTTGGAAAAGAAAGGAAATGGAAAAATTCTTGCCTGATTTTTGCAGCATATAACATGACCTGGAAGAGCTTTACATTTTATTTAATACTTACAAAGTTCTGGCTATTTTTTTATTTCATAAGCTACTATTTCAGCAAATAAATATTAGTAACATTTTTTTAACATTCCCTACTTCCAGTAATGTTATTTTTCTCTGCCTATATTGATCATCTTAAATTTCTGCCAAGGCATATTTTGTTTTAATCTTAAAGAACAGTTCCAAGCTAGTATTAGAATATATACATATTTTTAAAATTCACGCCACAATATTTTCAAAGTTGGGATAATCTAAGAAATAGGACCCTAGAGAGTCAAACAGTTGGTTTGAAACAGAAAGACTGCGCTGCTAAAAGAATGAGAAATACCTGTGCTTTCAAAGGCTTTCTCCTGTCATTGTGCCAAAGGGCTCTCCCTTACCCTCAATAAAACTTCTATTTCTTTCATTTGATCTGTGTGGAAAGAATCACACAGAGAACCGCAGGTTACAGATGAACTATCGAACAGGAGAAACAGAAAACTTTGCCCGTATGTGTTTTGGAGGGTGTTTAATTGCCTGGCAAAGTTCCTTTAATCCAACAAAAGTCAATCAGCAGGCTAAGATGGAGTCTGACTCCCTGTTCCGTGCCCAGTTAGAACTATCTATCACCTTTATGTTTTGTATTCCAGTAAACAACAGCAAGCCTAGTGAGCAAGGTTACTGGAACTTTATTTTGGGATTTGTTATGTAAAACACATTCAAGATAAACTTTATCATATGGAATTCTTGCTACAGTTTTCATCCTTCTACTCCACAAACATTCATTGCCTATTTCCTTAGGTTTAAACCTTTTAAGCAGTTAAAGTAGGGCATGGAAATTGACATCCTCTACCTGTACTGGAAATGACAGCTCAGTGAAAGAGATGAATAAATTTAAAATGCAATAGAATGAAACAGGAGCCTTCATAAGTATACACAGAGTGCAACAAGAGAAAGTGTGGCTTAGCTGAAGGAGTCAGACAGATGGAGATTAATCAATCATCTTTATTTACGACAAAAGCTAAACTGGAAGACATGGCTTGCTAACAGTGCATCGAAGAATTACACTTATTCACCCAGGTACAGACATAGCTGGAAAACCACAAACTTCCTCAATTGAGCTTACCCTTATGAAATTTATGGCATGAAGAGACCCCTGACTCTAAAAGAGGAAAGAGCTAAGCTGAGCATGTCCAGGCACTTTTTGTTAAATCTCTAATCTCACTCCTCCCACAGAAAGAAATGGATAGCTGGTGGGGAAAGAATTTGAAGTGTTATTCTAGCAAAGTTCTCCACATGGAAATGTGAAGAGCTGTAACATAAACAACAGTTTACCAAGGAGCTTGTCTCTATGAATTGAGTGACTGTAAGGCAGACCCTTCCAGGAGACACTTGAGCTCTCCCCCCACACCCCCTTTTCACAAATCTCCCTACTCTAAGAAGAAAGTAAAAATCTTGAGACGCTTGGACCCTGATACCTCACCCTCCCCAGATGACTCCCAATGTAGCATGGAATGAAATAGTATATATAATCCTTATAATGTGCAATATTCTGGGATTTTTGGCACCTATTAAAAATATTATTGGCCACAACAGAGTTTAAGTCATAATAATTGAGAATCTGCTATGTAACTTGAACTTAAGAATGAAAGCATTGAACTGGAAAATAATTCTTCTCATATAGTTTGCTTTATGAAGGGAATGTTTTAGTTCACTCACACTCCCAAAGAAAGTGATTTAGCTATATATTTAAACAAGTCAGTTAATGATATCATCTTTAGGCTTTTAAAATCTTATTTGAGCCTAAGAAGTATTTTCTGTGTCTTTTCTTTTTTCTTTTTAGAAATGCAACTTAGAGAATTTTGATTGAAGTAATTAGAACTGTTATTTTAAGATAATAAACAAATGGAAAAATCAATCCTTTCCTCTCCTAATTTAGGTAATGCCATGGATATCCTGCTCTTCTAGTTTTAGAGTGCACTTAAATCAAACTTTGTTTGTTATTTCTTAGACTTTATAGCCATAATGGTCTAGTCTAGTGAAATCTCAGAGAAGTCTTACTCACTCTGGCTAGGGCAGAGGCCCACAATTAGAAAAAAAGGCAATTGTCTCCAGCTACATGTATGTTTTCTTGTTTGAAAAGAATAATAGACATGGTTTTGCTGGTTACCTAGATTTTATGACAGCATCTCCACTTGGATGTAGTGAAAAAAATCTCTACTTTGTGCTTTGAAAAAACTCACCTGGAACATTTAAATTAAGATGAGGATACTTTGTTGCTTTTAACTATTAATTTCCAGACAGAGAAAATTTAAATGGCATCTTCTGATAGTACAACGTCAAATAAAACATTACATTATAGAAATTTAAAATTATTAGTATGCATTATGTGTTAAAACTTGTATATCTCAAAATTAAATTGGTCAATAATGTTTATCTGTGCTTTTTTCAAAATTAAAAAATACAAAATGATTACGTACAATATTTTTGACATCCTGACAATTGTTAACCCAATGTGAGAAACTGCCTCAAATAAACTTCTTTAAACAAATCAGAATTGGGGCACCTGGTTGACTCAGTCAGTTAAGTGTCTGACTTCAGCTCAGGTCATGATATCACAGTTTGTGGGTTTATGCACCGCATCAGGCTCTGTACCAACAGCTTGTAACCTGGAGCCTCCTTTGGATTTTGTGTGTCTCGCCCTCTCTCCCCCATTTGCACTCTTTCTCTCAAAAATATAAATAAATTTTTTTAAATTAAAAAAGCAAATCAAAATAAGTACACTGTCTTGCAGTTATTCTTCCTTTTGGCTTCCCACTACATTACTAAGTCAGGGGTTCACTGAGGTTTTTTAATCTACCAGTTTACATTTTCATCAAATTTTGGAAATTCTGACCAGTATTTCATCAAGTATTTGTTATGCCACCCTTTATTTCACAGGCTACAATTACATATGTTATATATGTTACATCTATTAGACTGAGATTGTTTCGTCATTTCCTAGTGCCCTGATCTTTCTTTTTTCTTTTTTCTTTTTTCTTTTCTTTTCTTTTCTTTTCTTTTCCTTTCTTTCTTTCTTTCTTTCTTTCTTTCTTTCTTTCTTTCTTTCTTTCTTTCTTTCTTTCTTTCTCTTCTTTTCTTTTCTCTTTTCTTTTCCTTTCTTTTGTTTCATTCTGGATGGTTTCTATTGCATGTCAACAGATCCAGTGTTGAGAGTATAGTATGTCCTATAATAGTTTACTCAGCTATAATGGATGCCTGAAAAATAAACCATTTTTAATGTCTTGAGACATTACACTGAATAATTTTTGTTTTAGTATTCATAGTTTTACTTCTCAAAATAATTGTTGACATGTATACAGACATATTTTTGAATGGCCTTGGAATGCCATTTCAACAATTCAGAAATATTGAATGATTATTAAGCCACTTATTCTGGTTATTGTCTTATGTATTTTCAGGGACAGTAATTAATTGATTCTCACAGCAAATCTGGAGATAAGCACTATTCTCATTTAGCAGGGAAACAAGTTGTCAGTGTTAGGGCAGAGAGAGTACCATTATACTGGTAGACTGGAAGGGAGAGGGTAGACTCCCTCACTGAGACTCCAAAGTCATTGTTCTTTTTCCTATGAGTCATGACCTGGAGAGACTGCTCTTCTAAGAGACAAAATAAAAATGGAAGTGGCAGATAGGACATTGGAGTGTGAAAACTTACACCAAATATTGTAAGATGAATTCATATTTAAGAAATTAAAGAATACATATTTTCAGTAACAATTCTAGAAATTAAAGCTTGACAAACTCAGCTCAGCTGTCAAGACATGAATTAAAGTAAAGAATATTATGTTAAAAATTCCAAATTACTGTGAATTTTCAAGAAGGAAATAAAAAGAGGTCTTATTTAACATTCTATACATCATATCATTAGATTCTTTTTTATCTTTACTTACAATAGTGACAAAGAAAGAGCTAGTATTTATATTAGCTTGCCCTGCCTCTTTGAAGAACCAAGAGAACTTTTCAGATAACTGGGATATAATCATTCAAGATATGTACAGCTTGTGTTGGTGTCATGGACATTTGTGTCATTAGCTAATTGAAATTTTCTACCAAAATAGCAAATGTTGAGATTAGCAAATCTGGGCAAACACCTTTTTGTTTCTATCTTTAGAAATTTTGAGTAAATCTCATAGGGAAAACAAATGGAATGATATTGTGGAACAAATCGATAACCAGCAGACATATATCTTTCAATAATTATTTGCAGACATTGAGTTAACTTGTCTATTCAAAGATTTTTCTTTATTTTCTTCTTAAATGACAAGCTTCATGTTTTGTAATACTTGTGATAATCATACAAACAAAAGCAGATTTGTTAATAAGAGGAGAGGGAATACATTTAAATCGGAAGTTCTTATACATTCATTGTTTGGCACTTAATTTTACACAGTTAAAATATTTAGGCCTTCTGGAATGCATTATTCACTAAGGATTTTATGATGTGTATCATATAGTGGTAAGAAAATCAGAATTTTTTTTGCAGATTTCCATGTTCTTCTTCCTAATAATGAATTGTTAAAAGAGTAGAAAACCTCACAATTATTCTTATTTTCTTCATTTTTTTCTTCTAAAATTCTTCATTTGTTTCTTGTTTATCTTTTCACTTCAAATGTTGGAAAAAAATTTGAAAAAAGTAAAAATATTTTTCTCTTGGTTCCCTTTCAATTGAAATTGGTGACATCTTTACATATAAAGTGATATTTTGCTTTAACTTAAATGAATTGCTTGAGTACAAGCTGTGAATGAAACCCTCAGTAGAAGATCTTGTTGGGATTTTATTAACATACCTACATCAGACTGAAAAATATTGGAATTTATTTTTTTGTTGTTTTTTAAGGTTTTAACAATTTTATAACTTCATATAAATAGAAACGAGTAAATGAACAAGAATATATTATGTACTCTTTTGTCTTTTTTCTGCTCAGCATAAGAGAGAGAGATCTATCCATGTTATTGTCTGTATCAGTAATGCTAGGAGGATTTGTATACAAATCCTTTTATGATCATATGTTATGTTATTTTCTTTAGCTGATTACCTACAAGTGGAATTTTGGGGTCATATGGTAATCATTTATTTATCTTCCCTAGAAATTGGCAATTTTTTTTCGAGAGTAGTTGTAATATCTTCACTCCCACCAGCAATATAGGAGTCTAATTGTTCCGTATCTTTGCCAAAATTCAATATTATATGTTTAATTTATGTGTTTCTTTAGTTTTAATTTGCAATTCTCTTGTGATAATGTTACTGAGCATCTTCTTTGGTGGGTTTCTGTTCTAGAAGTTCTGGAAAAATCATCTCCAGATTTTTTATATTGAGCTGTTTATCTTATTATTGAATTATAAGGATTCTTTTCCCCCAGTCTTCTTGAGATATAGTTAACTTATAACTTTATGTAAGTTGTTTAAGGTGTACAATGTGATGATTTGATACACAGATATGTTGTGGAATGTTTATCATCTTAAGGTCAGCTGATACATCAATTATTTTTAAATTATACTTTCTAATGTGTTTCAGGGAAATACATTTACTTTTCTCAGAACAATAGTACACTATGTTTTACACTTTTAAAAATTTTTATTTTTATTTTTGAGAGAGAAAGAGAGTGAGGGAGACACAGAATCTGAAGCAGACTCCAGGCTCTGAGCTGTCAGCACAGAGCCCTACATAGAGCTTGAATTCATGAACTGTGAGATCATGACATGAGCTGAAGATGGATGCTTAACCAGTTGAGCAACCCAGGTGCCCCATTACTACTCAATTTTTGATTCCTAACATCAAGCAATGTTTGGAGACAGAAAATGTAGAATCACTGATTGAAGGGATAAAAAATAGTGTCTATTTCTGAGGAATTGCTCCTTTTCTAAGACTGGGCCTGATACATGCTGTTGGGCTCCAACTGGCTTTTTCTGTGCTAATAGCACCTTAACTCCTTCACCCAACATGAAGAATAATCTGACCCACAGTGAGGCAGTCATATCAGTCACACATTCCTCACTACACTGTGTGAGTCTGAGCTGTGCACCTGAATCAAATTAAGCCATTTAGAAACCTTTACTAGATTTTCCAAACTATGACAAAGAGCAAGGGAGTCCTTTCTCTGGTGATATTAACCTTGATATATGGATTTTGGAAGCTATCAGTTATCATATTCCTTGTGGACAGAAGAGTGGAGAATGTGAAGTTCACAGGCAAAGAATGAAACAGACAAGATGGAGGAATGAACCTTGGAAATGTCTTAACACTATTGTTTTTCACAAACTTTCCTAAAATATTCCAGTATCTTTCTATTAGGTAGAAGCTAGACATGAACAGTAGAAGGAAGGCCTGAGGTAAGAGTCTCGACTCCTTAAAGAGGAATGATAGAAACATTAGTTGGGGGCAAGAATGGTGATAAAACGAAGAAACAAACAACAACAACAACTCCTCCCCCCCATCCCCACACCAAGCCTACACGTTATAAGCTGGAGAGCTCAACATCTTGACCATGTGGCTTCAAGACCTTGGGCCTGAGAGATCAAGAACCACAGGTGCAGAGTACATGCATTCTTCTCTTTTGCCTCTGCTCCAGGGTAACCTCTAGACTCATTATAATGCATTTACTTTTTGGGAACAGCCCCTCCTCCTCATTGAGAAAGGCTGCCTAGACATTATAGTACGAACCTTATAGGGTCAAAAATTCCCCCTCTTGGCCTGTGGGAAGAGTTTCCCAAATGATTGGGAGCAGCCTCCATTAGAGGCCACCACATTATTTGTCACACCTCTTTCTAGCCCAGAGAAACCCAACACTATCCAGTTCCAAATAATCTAGCTGCTGGTTCCACCTTCAGGAATGTGTCCATTCTTTCATCTGGAGAGTATACTTTTGCTTTAATAAACTACTTTGTGTTTGCTACCTTCTTTCTGGTTGTCTTTATTCTGAACACTGATGCCCATGTAAATCTTCTCATCTTCCCCTGAGCAACCTAAGGATCCAGACCATCATTCACAAAACACAGACACTCTCTCACCCCTAACATCTCCAATAGCTCTCACCTTTGCTCTCACCTTTATCAAATTTACTTTGACTTATTGATAGTAAGTATGTCCTGACAAATCAACAACAGCAAAATCTTAGAAAACTCATTCATTTCAAAAATATTTATTGAAGCACCTTCAAGAATAAGAATCAGACTATATTAATCATCATACATTTCTTGATCCCTAAAAGTAATCTAAGGGCACCCAACTCTAAACAGTTCTTAAGCCTGGAACATTCTATATTAGGTGAAACTACTATGATTTTACATTCAGTAGGGAAAGCTAAAGGTAAATGCTCAAACTCTTTTTTTTGGTGGGGGGGAGTTCAAATTTGGATTATTTCTGTCAGATAGTTGTTTTGAGATTTGATAATTGAAGATTATTATGCCTCCCTGTTATCCTCACTTACATATAACTATGAATTTATGTTTATAAGTTTTATCAATATCAAATAAAAAACATTGAATTATTCTTTATCAATTAATTGAAAGGTGCACTTAAATGAATATACATGTATTATCTTATAAAATAAACCTATCTATATTAGGAAACAAAACAAACAATAGCATTACATAAGTTCAAAAAATTTCAGTGATTAATTTGACTTCTTTTCTCTTGGCCAAATTATTTCCCGAAGAGGATATATTAGTTAATAATAAAATATTATTCAAAATAAGCCAAAATTACAGTTAAATCTAACCTGTTTTCCCCAAATAATTACACTGCACTGAAAATTTACTGCTAATACATGCTTAAAAAAGAAAAGATGGACACTGATTAAATATGTGCAGGAAGTTATAAATTAAGGACAATACAGGTTGGTAGGATAAAGTTAAGTTCACTGTGCACAAAAACAGATAATTGTTTGTGTTTTTTGCATTTTAGATCAGCTCATGTTCTATTTAGTAGTGACTTTTAATGCTTGGATTGACAATATTTTTTCTGGCTGCACATGTCTACCCTGAATAGGACAAGGAAACAGGAACACATCACTCTCATCCTCTTCAGACAATTCCCCTGAAGTTTTATTTATATTGGGATAGATTCAAACCTGCTCTCCAAATTTTAAGGATTGTCTTGCTCCAGTATAACTTTTGGATCTAAATTCCCTCTTCTAATTTCCTTAGCTCTGTTTAAGGTCTGTTCTATAACCCGTTATTTCCTTTGGGTATTTATTTAATACTGATAATATAGTTTTGTCTTATTCTACTTTAAGTGATAAATAAGCTCCATCTATCTAGGGACACAGCAAGTGGGTGGTATTTACGTAAATATTGTCTTCTGCTCTCATAACAGGGGCTTGGTTTCCAGTTTCAGAAAGCGATAGAGACTGGTAAATAAATTTCTGAAACCCTAAAATAAACATAGGAGTGACAGAGAGAGAAAAGAGAGAGAAGGAGAGAGAGAATGAGAGAGAGAATGAATAGAGAATTACAGGCTATTTTTTTTGTTTGATTGTAATTATAGTTATAATTAAATTGTACCAATTTTATCTTTTTCCATAAGGCATATTAATATACTATGGATGGTAGACATTAGACAAATCTCATATCTTTCAGCTGTCTCTCCTTCCAGACACTTTCGGTTCTGTTACACTTGGCTTTTTGCTTGAATTTATAAATGGCCAGGTTATTTGATTTGGTTAATGAAATGAGTAGAGGGGACATGTGTCAAACCCAGGTAGAAATTTTAAGAGCAGTGAGCGCCTTTCCATATTCCTTTCTCTCTTGTAACAGCTAGTTATAGTGGCCCAGAAAATGGCAACACCAGCCTGGTTCTGGTGGATGAGTAGGACAACATGAAGATCTCATGGATAATCCAAAATAGGCAGTAAGTATGAAAAAAAATAAATCATGACTCGACACAATTCATATCTGGGAATTGTTTGTTACTTTATAATAAGCTCATATAACTAAAATTGAATGATACTCAGTTACCTATAGTACCTAGTATGAAATGTCTTTGCTCATAATTAATACACCTAGGTTAAGTACTATAGTTTAATGAATCTCTATTATCTTATAGCTTTAAATTTATGTTGCAATGCTTACCAACTTAATGAAAAATTCTTATTTTTAGAGAGTAATTTGGAATCATTTAAAGTAAGAGTACAGCAAAGGCGATGTTGCCCTGTAATTTCTTTGAGTAGGGGTATATGTTGTTTTGTTTAACATTTTTTTCTCTCTTCCCAAATCACTATATTTTATTTTTGGTACAGTCATTTAAGTTATTTAGCAATTATTAATTAAAATTTTTCCTTCTTGAAGGAAATAACAAAGATTAGAGTAGAAATAAATGATACAGAAACTAGAAAAAAATCAAATCAAAACAAAAAACAATACAGCAGATCAATGAAACCAGGAGCTGATTCTTTGAAAAAGAAAATAAAATTGATAAACCCCTGGCCATATTTAAGAAAGGACGTAAATAAATAATATCATAAATGACAGACGAGAAAAAATACCAACATAAAAGAAATGCAAGCAATTATAAGAGCCTATTATGAAAAACTACACATCAACAAATTGGACAATCTGGAAGAAATGGATACATTTCAAGGCACCTGTGTCGCTCAGTTGGTTAAGCATCTGACTCTTGGTTTTGACCCAGGTCATGATCTCATGGTTTCATGAGTTCAAGCCAAACATTATTCTCTGCGCTGACAGTACAGAACCTGTTTGGGATATTCTCTCTCTCTCTTTCTCTCTTTCTTTCCCCCTCCTTAGTTACTGTGTCTCTGTTTCTCTCAAAATAAGTAAATAAACTTAATTTTTTTAAAAAAAATGAATAAATTCTTAAAACATGAACTACCAAAATTAAAACAGAAAGAAATAGAAAACTTGAACTTGCACAGAAACTGAATCAGTAAACAAACAAACAAACACCCCAACAAACAAAAGTCCAGGGCCAAATGGCTTCACAGGTAAATTCTACCAAACACTTAACAAAGAGTTAATACCTACTCTTCTCAAATTATTCTAAAATATAGAAAATGAAGTAAAACTTCCAAACTCATTCTATGAGATCAGCATTACCAAACCAGATACCAAAACCAGATAAAGACTCCACTGAAAAAGAGAACTACAGGCCAACAACCCTGATGAGCATGGATGCAAAAGTTCTTAATAAAATATAAGCATATCAAATCCGACAATAAATTTTTAAAAATCATTCACCATGATCAAGTGGGATTTATTCCTAGACTGCAAGGTTGATTCATCTGCAAATCAATCAATGTGATACATCATATCCCAATAAGAGAAAGGATATGAAACATATGACAATATCACAAATGCAGAAAAAGCATTTGACAAAATACAACTTCCATTCATGATAAAAACCCTCAAAAAAGTAGGCTAAGAGGGAACATACTTCAACATAAAAAGACATAAAATACATGAAAATATTTTTAAAAACTTAAAAATATATTTCATAATATAAAGAAACCACAGTTAATATCTTAATGGGGATAAACTGAGAGCTTTTCCCCTATAGTCAAGAAACACAGACGGATGTCCACTCTTAAGCATTGTTATTTAACAGTACTTAAAGTCCTAGCCATGGCAATCAGAAAACAAGAAAAAAATAAAAGGCATCGCAATCAGCAAGAAAGAAGAAAAACTTACACTATTTGTAGATGACATGATGCTATATAAAGAAAACCCAAGAGAGATAAAAAAAAATATTGCCAGCACTAATACAGGAATTCAGTAAAGTTGCAGGACTCAAATTCAACATATGGAAGTCTGTTACATTTCTATACACTAGTAGTATGCAGCAAGCAGAAAAAAAAAAATTAAAGAAATCAATCCCATTTACATTTGCACCAAAACCAATAAGATACCTAGAAAGAAACTTAATCAAAGAGTTCATAGACCCATATCACGAAAACTATAAAACACTGATGAAAGAAATTGAAGATGACACAAAGAAATGGAAAATATCATTCCATATTCTAAATTAGAAGAAAAAATATTGTTAAAATGTCTATATTACCCAAAGCAACCTACACATTTAATGCAATCCCTTTCAAAATACCAACAGTAAGGGTGGGCAAATAAGGAGCTCCGTACATCTCACTCGCCCCCATCTCACAAATGAGGAAGGCCTGAAGCCATAGGAACCCTTTCAGAAAAGCAGGAGTTTGGGAGGAAGAGGAGACGGAGTGAACTGAGAAAGGAAAAACAAAAACAAAAAAACGTATAGGGCTACCTCAAGAAACAAGCCAAACTACACATGGTGGAGAGCCCCAACTAGCACTACAAGTATGGGAATAAAATAAAATAACCAAAGTCTCAACAAGAGAGACCAAGAGACACCATTCAAAAGACACTTCCTGAATGGACAGGCCCTGGAGAGTCAAAAGCCTTCTTTAATACAGCAGTACTTGCAGGTGCAGAGCGCATAACATGCTTTAAAAACTAACAAGAGACAGAAAGCTAGCCAAAATGATTAAATGGAAGAACTCTCCTCCAAAGAAATTCCAGGAATAATGACAGCTAAACAACTGCTCAAAACAGATATAAGCAACATAACTGAACAAGAATTTAGAACAATAGTCATAAAATTAATTACCGGGTTTGTAAAAGGGAAGGAAGACATCAGAGAAACTATTGCTATAATGACCATGGAGCTTAAAAGTAATTGCGATGAATTAAAAAATGCTACAAATGAGGTACACAATTAAATGGTGGCGTCTAATGCACGGACTGAAGAGGCAGAGAGGAGAATGGGTGAGTTAGAAGACACAATTATAGAAAAAGAGGTAGCCACGAAAGAGAGAGAAACTGATCCAGAAACACGAAAGGAGAGGTTGAGAGCTGAGTGATACAATCAAACGAAACAATATCCTTATCACAGGAATTCCAGAAGAGGAGGAAAGAGGGAAAGGCGCTGAAGGAGTCCTTGAACAAATTATAGCTGAGAACTCTCCAAATCTGGGGAAGGAAACAGACATTGAAATCCAAGAGGCACAGAGAACTCCTCACAGATGTAACTTGAATCAGTCTTCTGCATGACATATCATAGTGAAACTGGCAAAATATAAGGACAAAGAGAGAATTTTGAAAGCATCTAGGGATAAAAGGGACCTAATATACAAAGGGAAACCTATCAGAGTGGTGACAGACCTATGTACTGAAACTTGGCAGGCCAGAAAGGAATGGCAGGAAATCTTCAGTGTGATAAACAGAAAAAATATGCAGCCAAGAATCTTCTATCCAGCAAGCCTGTCATTCAGAATAGAAGGAGAGATAAAAGTCTTCCCAAAAAAACAAAAATTGAAAGAACTCATCACCACTAAACCAGGCCTACAAGAAATTCTGTGGGAGACTCTATGAGGGAAATGTTGAAGGAACACAAGTTACCAGAGACACCACCATAAGAATGAATCCTACAAAGAGCACAATGACTCTAAACCCATATGTTTCAGTAATAACACTGAATGTAAATGGACTAAATCCTCCATTCAAAAGACATAAGCTAGCAGAATGGATTGAAAAAAAAAAAAACCAAAATTTATCTATATGCTGTCTATACAAAACTCATATTAGACCTGAGGACAGCTTCAGATTGAATGTAAGGGGATGGAGAAATATCTATCATGCTACTGGAAGTCAAAAGAAAGTTGGAGTAGCCATACTTATATCAGACAAACTGGACTTTAAAGTAAAGGCAGTAACAAAGGATGACGAAGAGTAGTATATAATAATTACAGGGTCTATCCATCAGGAAGAGCTAACAAATATAAATGTCTATGCACCAAATATGGAAGCACCCAAATACATAAAACAATCACAACAAAAACATTCTAATGCACAAGAATGTGCTACTAGTAGGGGACTTCAATACTCCACTTACAGCAATGGATAGATCAACTAGACAGAAAATTACTAAAGAAACAATGGACTTGAATGACATATTGGACCAGATGGATTTGACAGATATATTTAGAATTCTACATCCTGTGACTATGGAATTCACTGTCTTCTGAAATGCACATGGCACATTTTCCAAGATAGATCACATACAGGGTCATGAAGCAGCCCTCAATAAATATAAAAGAATTGAGATCATACCATGCCCACTTTCAGACCACAATGCTATGGAACTTGAAATCAATCATAGGAAGAAGTCAGGAAAGCCCCTAAAAGCATGGAAGTTAAAGAACACCCTACTAAGGAACGAATGGGCCAATCAGGCAATTAGAGGAGAAATTTAAAAATATATGGAAACAAATGAAAATGTAAATACATCAATCCAAATGCTATGGGATGTGTCAAAGGCAGTCCTAAGAAGAAAGTACATTGCACTTCAGGCCTATCACAAGAAATTAGAAAAAGGCGCAAATACAAAATCTAACAGCGCACCTAAAGGAACTAGAAGCAGAGCAACAAGAGCACCCCAAACCCAGTAGGAGAAGAGAAATAATAAAAATCAGGGCAGAAATAAACAACACAGAATCTAAAAAATCAGTTGAACAGATCAATGAAACCAAGAGTTGGTTTTTTGAAGAAATAAACAACATTGACAAACCTCTAGACAGGCTTCTCAAAAAGAGAAGAGAGAGCACCCAAACAGACCAAATCATGAATGAAAATGGACTTATTAAAACCAACTACTCAGAAATACAAGCAATTATCAGGGAATACCATGATAAATTATATGACAACAAACTGGACGACTTAGAAGAAATGGACAAATTTGAAAACACACACACACTACTAAAACTCACACGGGAAGAGATAGAAAATCTGAACAGACCCATATCTAGTGAGGAAATTGAATCATTTATCAAATATCTCCCAAAAAATAAGAGCCCTGGGCCAGATGGCTTCCCTGGTGAATTCTACCAGACATTTAAATCAGTGTTAATACCCATTTTTCTCAAGCTATTCCAAAAAATAGAAATCGAAGGAAAACTTCTGTACTCATTCTACAAAGCCAGCATCACTTTTATTCCCAAGCCAGACAGAGACCCAGCAAAAAAAAGAGAACTACAGGCCAATATCTTTTGTAAATATGGATGCAAAAATCCTCAACAAGATACCTGAAATTTAATTCAACAGCACATAAAAAGAATTGCCCATCATGATCAAGTAGGATTGATTCCTGGGTTATAGGGCTGGTTTAATATTTGCAAATCAATCAATGTGAAACATCACATTAACAAAAGAAAAGATAAAAACCATATGATCCTGTTGATAGATGCAGAAAAAGCATTTGACAAAATGCAGCATCCTTCTTAATAAAGACCATCGAGAAAGGTGGGATAGAAGGAACTTACTTAACATCATAAAAGCCATTTATGAGAAGCCCTCAGCTAACATCATCCTCAATGGGGAAAACTGAGAGCTTTTTCCCTGAGATCAGGAACACAACACGGATGTCCACTCTTACCACTGTTGTTTAACATAGTGCTGGAAGTCCTAGCATCAACAATCAGGCACCAAAAGGAAATAAAAGGCATCAGAATGGGCCAAGAAGAAGTCAAACTTTCACTTTTCACAGCCAACATGATACTCTACATAGAAAACCTGACAGACCCCACCAGAAGCCTACTAGAACTGATCCAAGAATTTAGCAAAGTTGCAGGATACAAAACAACATACAGAAATCGGTTGCATTTTTATACACCAATAATGAAGCAACAGAAAGAGAAATCAAGAAACTGATCCCATTCACAATTGCACAAAAAAAACTATAAAATACCTAGGGATAAACCTATCCAAAGATACAGGAGTTCTGTATGATGAAAACTATAGAAGACTTTTGAAGGAAATTGAAGAAGACACAAATAAATGGAAAAACATTCTATACTCATGGATCATCATAATAAATATTGTTAAAATGTCATCACTACCCAAAGCAATCTACACCTTCAGTGCAATCCCAATCAAAACAGCATGAGCATTCTTCTCAAAGCTAGAACTAACTATCCTAAAATTTGTATGGAACCACAAAAGACCCCAAATAGCCAAAGCAGTATTGAAGAAAAAAAAAAAATGGGAGGCATCAAAATCCCAGACTTTAGCTTCTACTATAAAGCTGTCATCATCAAGACAGTATGGTATTGGCACAAAAACAGACACATAGGCCAATGGAATAAGATGGAGAATTCTGAATTGGACCCACAAATGTATAGCCAACTAATATTTGGCAAAGCGGGAAAGTATCCAATGAAAAAAAGACAGCGTCTTTAACAGAATGTGCTGGGTGAACAAGACAGTTACATGTGGAAGAATGAAATTAGATCATTTTCCCACACCACACACAAAAATAAATTCAAAATGGATAAAAAACCTGAATGTGAGACAGGAAACCATGAAAACCTTAGAGGAGAAAGCAGGAAACAACCTCCTTGACCTCAACCACAGCATATTCTTAATTGACACATCCCCAAAGGCAAGGGAATCAAGAGCAAATATAAACTATTGGGACCTCATCAAGATAAAAACTTCTGTATGGCAAAGGAAACAATCCATAAAACTAATAGGCAATCGATAGAATGAGAAAAGATAGTCACAAATGACATATCATATAAAGGGCTAGAATCCAAAATCTATAAGGAACTCACAAAACCGCACACCTGAAAAACTACCCAGTGAAGAAATGGGTAGAAGACATGAACAGATACTTCTCCAAAGAGGACATCCAGACGGCCAACAGACACATGAAACGATGCTCCGTATCACTCAGTATCAGGTAAATACAAATCAAAACCACACTGAGATACCAACTCACGCCAGTCAGAGTAGCTAAAATGATGAAATCAGGAAATTATAGATGCAGGTGAGGATGTGGAGAAACGGGAACCCTCCTACACTGTTGGTGGGAATGTAAATTGGAAAATAGTATGGAGGTTCCTCAAAAAATTAACAATAGAACCCCCCTATGACACAGCAATAGCACTGCTAGGAATTTACCCACGGGATACAGGAGTGCTGATGCATAGGGGCACATGTACACCAATGTTCCTAGAAGAAATTTCGACAATAGCCAAATCATGGAAAAAGCCTAAATGTCCATCAACGGACGAATGAATCAAGAAGATGTGGTTTATCTATACAATGGAATACTACATGGCAATGAGAAAGAATGAAATCTGGCCATTTGGATGGAACTTGAGGGTGTTATGCTGAGCAAAATAAGTCATGCAGAGGACATATACCATATGTTTGCAAGTATAGGTGGATTAGGAGCAATTTAATGGAAGACCATTGGGGAGGAGAAGGGGAAAATAGTTGGGAGAGGGAGGGAGGAAAATCATGAGAGACTCTTGAATGCTGAGAACAAACTTAGGGCTGTTGGGGGTGGGGGAGGGGAAGAGGGGTGATGGACATGGAGGAGGGCACTTGTTGGGATGAGCACTGGTTGTTATGTGGAAACCAACTTGACAATAAACTATTTAAAAAAAGATTTAAAAATGCCAACAGTATTTTCCACAGAGTTACAACACACAATCTTAAAATATGTATGGAACCAGAAAAGACCACAAATAGCCAAAGAAACCTTGAAAAATAAAAGCAAATCTGGAGGCTTCATAATTCTGGACTTTAAGTTATATTATAAAACTCGAGTCATTAAAACCGTATGGCACTGGCACAAAAATAAACATGTAGATCAACAAAATAGGATAGAAAACCCAGAAATTAACCCACAAATGCATGGTCAATTAATTTTCTGAAAAGCTAGAGTGAATACTCAATGGGAAAAAGACAGTCTCCTCCACAAATGGTGCTTAGAGAACTGGACAGCAACACGCAAAAGGATGAAACTGGACCACTTTCTTATACTATAGACAAAAGTAAACTCAAAATGGATTAAAGACCTAAATATGAGACCTGAAACCATAAGAATCCTACAAGAGAGCATACACAGTATAACTTCTTTGACTTTAACCATACCAACTTCTTTCTAGACATGTCTCCTGAGGCAAGGGAAACAGAAACAGAAATCAACTATTGGAACTTCATCAAAATAAAAAGTTTCTGCACAGTGAAGGCAACAGTCAATAAGATAAAAAGGCAACATACTGAATGGGAGACAATATTAAATGAAAATCTGACAAAGGGTTAGTATTCACAATATATAAAGAACTTATAAAAGTTAACACCCAAAAACAAAGCAATCCAATTAAAATGGGCAGAAGATATGAATAGACATTTTCCCAAAGACATCCAGATGGCCAATAGACACATGAATAGATGCTCAACATCACCATCTGGGAGATATAAATTAAAACTACAATGAGAAATCACCTCACATCAGTGAGGTGGCTAAAATCAACAACACAAGAAATGATATGTGTTGGTGAGGATGTGGAGAAAGGGGAACCCTCTTGCATTGTTCATAGGAATGCAAACTGGTGTAGCCACTCTGGAGAACAATATGGAGGCTATTCAAAAAGTTAAAAATAAGACTACCCTATAACCTAGCAATTGCACTACTAGGTATTTACTCAAGAAAATACAAAAAATACTAATTCAAAGGGATACATGCATCCCCATGTTTATAGTAGCATTATTTACAATAGTCAAATTATGAAAGCAGCACAAGTGTCCATTGACTGATGAATAAATAGAGATGGTACACCACACACACACACACACACACACACACACACACACACACACACACAGGAATATTACCTGGCCTAGAAAAGAATGAAATCTTGCTATTTGCAAAGATGCAGATGGAGCTAGAGAGTACTATGCTAAGTGAAATAAGTTAGAGAAAGAAAAACGCCATAGGATTTCACAAATATATGGATTTCTAAGAAACAAAACCAATGAGCAAAGGAGAAAAAATAGAGAGGCCAACCAAGAACAGACTCTTAAATATAAAGAACAAATTGATGGTCACCAGAGGGAGGTGGGTAGGGGGATGGGTGAAATAGGCGACAGGGATTAAGTAGGGCATTTGTTGTTGAATCACTATACTATACATCTGAAACTAATATTACTCTCTGTTAACTGGAATTAAAAAAAAAACTTGGAAAACAAATTCCCTTCTGACTACCTATTTCATTTTTTCTGGGAATCTTATATGATATACATTAAAACTTCTCATTATTTTTTTTAAATTTATTTTAAGCTTTTTTTTTCTTGGTATTTTCTATCTCTTTGTCACTCTACTTTGTGTATGCTTAGGATACATCTTCTAGTTCTTCATTTCACTCCTGAGCTATTTATTTTTGTTCTTTCACCTAACTGTTGAACTTTTATATATTTTTTAAAATTTACTTTTTTATTTATAGAATAACCTTTTTCATATATGCTTGAAAACCTTATATAGACATATGGTTTGCTAATATTGTGTTTCTGTCAATTGCAATAACTTAAGTCCTAGAATATAATTTTTAATTTTTTTCTTGGATTTTCATATGTAAGTACTTGCATAGTTGATATTTACTCAAAGGTTATTGCCATGTCTTCATCTGGCATATCCCTGTCATCCTAAACTGGCATAACTTTTGTTCAAAGAGGACTCCTATCTTTGTGCTTGGGTGGCTCAGTCAGCTGAGTGTCCAACTCTTAATTTTGGATTACGTCATGATCAACAGTTTGTGAGTTCAAGCTCCATGCTGGGTTCTGCGCTGAAGGTGCAGAGCCTCCTGGAATTCTATTTCTCCCTCTCTCTCTGTCTCTCTCTGTCTCTCTCTCTCTCTCTCCCCCTCTCTCAAAATATATAAACCTAAGGGAAGCCTGGGTAGCTCAGTTGGATAAGCATTTGACTTTGGCTCAGGGCATGATCTCACATGATATAACGGTCTGTGAGTTCGAGTCCTGTGTGGGCTCTGTGCTGACAGCACTGAGCTTGAAGTCTGTTTTGCACTCTGTGTCTTCTCTCTCTGCCCCTCCTCTGCTCATGCTCTGTCTCTCTCTATTTCAAAAATAAATGAACATTAAACAAATTCAAAACAAACAAACAAACAAACTTAAAAGAGAAAAAGAGGACTGGTATCTTTTTCAACTAAGCAGTAGGAGACATATCTGATATGGGAATATTTCAGTTTTCCTCAAAGTTCTTGCCTCAATACAAAAAATCCTGGCTCAGAAACTGGCCCAAAACTCAGTAACACAATAAGTGATCATCTGCTTAACCAATCTTTGTAACACTTTCAGCAATGTGTGACTGTTTCTATATCTGCTACCAACTTGTTTTTGTTTTTATTTAAGAAGTGTTCTTGAAGGACTTTCTTGTAGAACCAACCAATGTCTCAAAAAAATGTGTCTCTTACTATCTAATTGTTCTGCAGTGGGTGGTCCCTTGAAGTATTCTTCACACTCCATGGTTTAGTATTAAACCTTAGAACCTATATTTCCACAGCCTGTTCCTTGGTGAT
This sequence comes from Proteles cristata cristata, assembly GCA_017311185.1. Taxonomy (NCBI): domain Eukaryota; kingdom Metazoa; phylum Chordata; class Mammalia; order Carnivora; family Hyaenidae; genus Proteles; species Proteles cristata. Next base: position 277,728 of record JAESUZ010004782.1, on the reverse strand, counting down.
TCTAGTTCAACTGGATCACTGAAGAGCCTCTGAAGAATATTGCTATTAAAATGTAGGAGTTTTATTTCAAGTATTATAGTATTATACATAAATGATCACTTTGGTTCATTCTGCAAGGTGAAGGGAAGAGGTGAATTAGAGGGAAACAAAACTGAGTCGAATAGCAGATAAATAAAGGAGGAAGGCTTAGCTAAGGTAGTCACAGTGTGGAGGGAGAGAATTAAGTAGAGTTAAGCCTATGAAGTATAAAGTATGAGCTTTAAGGATTAAGTTATGATGGCTTGGTAAATGGAAGAATCAGATTGGACATTTTACTTATCTTGGTGGTTAAGATACATTTCTAAAATAAGGAAGGTAAAATTTGATGAATTTATTTGTGGGTTAGAGATAGAATGATATGAATTTAGCTTTGGATGCTGTGAAACTGGTGTTAATCCACCACTGGAGGCAGTGGTATACAGATATTGGAATCAAAATATGAGTTTATTACATATAATTCGAAGGTATCAGCATATATATGGTATTTGAAATCATAGAAATGAAGCATATGATCCAAAGTAATTTTTAAGACAGGAGAAAAGATGAGACAAAAAAACATAGAATAGTATATAAATAGATCATTGGAACTAGTGAATATATTGTCATGGTACATTTACATCTAAATACAAAAACCATTCTAAAGCAGTATTTTGTATAAAGTTTCATTTTTCCAGTTTTAGACAATGCAGACACTAGTATCTGTGCCTATGTAATGACTTACAACAGCAATTATCAGCTATTATTGTATATCATCATAACTTGGTAAGGTTGCAGAGTTAGATACTCTTGGGTCTCATCTCTGAAGACTTTTACTCAGAAGATTTTTGGTACACTGCCATATTTAAAAATCACAGCTTTCTATTTATCGAAGAAATTTTACATGAAGTTAAAAATCAAGGGTTTCACTGATAAAACCTTAATTTATGCATATATGTGTATATGTAATACATATCACTATAATTATATTATCATATAGATGTATATGTATATACTTTGCTATTTGTTTTAGTCATCTTCATAGGCTGCTAATTATAACTAATTGTTTGATGAATTTACCTGTTGTCTCCAAGATTCTTTTTAAACATTCTATACCTATAGAAAATTTAATAATAAACTTCCCAGACATACGCTTTCTTCTTTCCTTTTCCAATTTAATGTTTTGCTGTTTAATCTTTCACATCTCAAAGAAAATTATATACACTATATTACAAAGAGAGAGAAAGAGCAGTGTTAACATATAGGAAGACTGAATTAGCATTATTTTTGCATATGTTTCATATTATGTATCAGTTATACTCAGGGGGCACTTTGCACTTAGAAATCCACTAGGTGGCATTACAAACTGTACTGTTTTAATAATTCATTGATTAAACACTTAATAAAATTGTATAATAAAGCACCTGTTCATAATTTATTTTGAATAGCATTAGTTATGTTTTATACCATTATTTTTGATATAAATAATGTAAGACTTTTATTAATATTAGTATTCATCAAAAGTTTTATTGAAAATCTATAAAGTTGTTTATGTATATAATACTGGAGGACCTAGTTTGGGGACATTCTTATAGTGTTGTAGTCTTATTCGCCTGAGACACTTTTAAGTTCTCTTAGGCTTTATATTTCAAAAAACCCACCTGTTTAATGGATATTGTCTGAAAAAGGAATTAAAAACAATGAAAAAAGCTTAGAGAGCAAAACTTTGAGAACATTTATTAACGAAAGTTGGAATGGTTAACTTGAGGCTGATCTGATCCAGGAAAATGGTTTTATTCCTACTTAAAACTGTCAGACATTCAGCCTGTGTCTACTTGAAACCATAAGATTAAGCTTTTGAATCACCTGAGAAGAAATTTTATTCTGATATCCAACTGAAATAATTCTCTGCCCCTAAGAGGATTGAACTTTGGTTTAGGATTTGTGCAGAGAGATTATTTGTATAATACTCCCGGAGTCTGAAGAGTGAATGTGCAGCTTGTTACAAATAATTAGTAAAAAAGAGAAAAGAATTAGGGGAAGAGACACTAAAGGTGAAGCAGAGAGAAAAGTGGGATTATATGTTGTAAAATATAACCTTTTGAGAGATAATGGAGGCTGCTGAATAGTACTTCCATACCTTATAACTGCATTTCTGTATCCGTGAGGGAGGTGGCTATTAAGACGAGGGAAGGCCCATTGAGAGCGCCAAGTCAAGCGCCAGCTATGTTTGCTGGCCAGAAGTTAATGTGAAAAGAGCTGAATTGAAAACAGTGTATTGCGGAAGTGGTTTTAGAAATGCCACAGGGTATATACGAAAATGTTTTACTTTGTGATGTCAAACTATGTAAGTTATAAATGCCACTCAAATTTTTTCATGTCTCATATGATCAGGAAGTCTGTGTGTACTGAATAAGGAAAAGAGAATGAGGTTGGAGTCAGTCCTATGTTTAAAGCAATTGCATTTAAACAGTAAAATTAATCAGCTTATTCCCGGTTTAACATTATTCTCCCAGATCTGAGTGGAACATAGGAATCTAAAAGAAAGTATTAGGATGGGTAGATGACTGGTAGATTAAAGAAGAAGAAAGGAAAATGAGGAGGAGGAGGAGGATTAACAAGTGAAGGAGGAGGAGAAGGAGATGAAGCAGAAGGGAAAGAAGGAGAAGGATGAGGCAGAGACGGAGAAGGAGATAAAGGAGAAGGGGAAGAAGAAGGGAAGAAGGAGGAGGCGAAATAGTAGTAGTAAGAGCAGATTCATTGAATTGTATGAAATATGAAATGTCATGCATATGTGCTTTTCCATGATGATGTCATTCCATTTCAACTTAGACCAAAATGTGAATGTCACTGCTCTGGATAAAATATATGGAAAGAGGGAGGACGTAACAGAGGGTCAAAACATAAAGTGCTAAAATAATTTGAAGGTCGTGAAACACTCAAGTTCAAGAAAATTATTATATTACCAAGTGATTCTGTCTTCAAATTATATTTAGAATCCAACCATATCTTATCACTTTCCCTGCTACCAATATGGTTCCAGAACCCAATATCTCTCATGACGATTACAGCTATATCCCCCTCGCCAACTCCTGTCCTCGCCATTGCCACTGCCCCACTCTACAGGAAAGCAGTTGAGTGAACATGATAATGCCTCCTCTGAAGCCTCCATTGCCTCCTTGTCTGACTCAAAGTAAAAGCCAAAGTCATGAAAGTGGTCTGAAAAAGATTCAATTCTCCCTCCTTAAATACACATATTATGTCACTAACAAAATGGACAAATCTTGGTTAACATTTACCAGGAACATACAAATCAAAACAACAAGAAGAACCCAGGCATTAATATTGGAAAATAAAAATATTAGGATAAAAAAGTACATTAGTCAATTTTATAAAAGTTAATTGGAACTTAGAGGAAATACATAAATCTCTCATAAAATTCAACATATCAAAACTGACTTAAGACTTCTTGTGTCCTGTCTGGAATATGAGGAGCTTGGAAGTCACCACTCCAACCTAACAGCAAATAAAAAACCTAACAAACTAAACAAATCAATAATTTTTCTTAGGTCCATTAGAAAAGTGAGGCCACAAGGAAAATCACTGCCCCCTGAATGAGAAAGTCCAGCAGATACACAGAATCACAGTTTACTGGAGCAGAAATCTATTAAGCAGAAACCTCCCCGGGAAACAGTACCTGAATAGGAAATCTCAACTTGTAATTGATGAATTGCTGAAGGCTGAGTGTAGATAAGTCCAAGAATTAAAAGGGGAGGGGGGGGGCACACCTTTGTCAGTTTTACCTCATGTAGCTCTTCCAGGTTCTCACAGTAAAATTCAGAGAAAAATCCCTCCCCTCCAGTTTTATTTATAAAAAACCTATCTAACATCATACTTAATGGTTAGAAATTAGAAGCTTTCCAACTAAGATCAAAAGCAAGGCAGGGATGTCCTCTTTGCCTCTTCTTTGCAATTTCGTATTAGCAATCTAGCACAATAATTCCTTATGCAATAACACAAGGGAAAAACATATACAGATTGAAGGAAGAAATAAACTTTCTTTATTTACAGATGGCATAATTGTCTATATAGCAAATCCAAAATCTATGTAGAAATCTATGTAAAATTGACAAAAATCTGGAAGTAATAAGTAGTTACTGTAAGTTTGCAAGTTACAAGTTTAACATGTAAGAGCCAAACATTTTCCTACATATGAACAATAAACAAAAGGAATAGGAATTAAAAACACAATACCACTTATATTAGCACTCTCCGCAGAGGAATATTTAGATATAAGTCTAACGGAATATGTACAAGTCTATAGGAGGGAAACTACAAAACTGTTAAGAATGCAATGAAACTAGAATTAAACGAATGGAGAGATAATCCATGATCATGGATAAGAAGACTCAGTGTTGTCAAGATGTCAATTCTTCCCAAATTGATCTGTAGATTCAACATATTTCCAGTCAAAATATCAGAAACTCATTTTGTGAGGCTATCAAAAATAATTCTAAAGTTTATATAGAGAAGGAAAAACCCCAATTGCAAACACAATATTGAAGAAGTATAAAGTCAGACAGTAGCCTACTTCAGGATTCACTAAATATCTGCAATAATCAAGGTAGTATGGACTAGGCAAAATAAGAGACAACCCAATCAATGAAACAGAAAAAGAGAGTCCCCAAGTAGACTCACATAAATGTATCCAACTGATCTTTAACAAAGGACCAAACATCATAGAATAGTACTTTGCAAAAATTAACCCCAAATGGGTCAGACACTTAAATGTAAAATACAAACCAAAATCTCTGGGAAGATGATCCCAATGATCTAAATGGCACTGGGTATGGTAATAACTTTTTAGGTACGACATCAAAGGCATGATCTATGAAAAAAAATTGATAATCTGACTTCATTAAATTAAAAAAATGCTCTGGGAAATACACAGTTATGAGAATGAGAAGACAAGCCACAGACTGGGAGAAATTATTGCAAAACACCTATCTAATAAAGAAGTATTATCCCATATATACACTATAGATTGCATAGAATATAAAAATCTCTTAGCACTCAACAGTAAGAAAATAAACAACCCAATTAAAAGTAGACAAGGAACCTGCACAGACTTCTCACCCCCATCCAAAAAAAGAAAAGACACATAGGTGGCAAATAGCATTTGAAAAGAGGTTCCACATTATATACACTGGACACATGCAGGTTAAATCAACAGTGAGATACCTCTACACACCTGTTAGAATAATCCAAACCCAGAACATGGGCAGCAGCAAATGAACAGGAACTCTCACTCATTGCTAATGAGGATGCAAAATGGTATAGCTACTTTAGAAGACAGATTGTCAATTCCTAACAGAATTAAACATACTTGACCATAAGATTCAGGATCTCAGTCTTTGGTGTTTGCCCAAATAAAATGAAAAGTATGTCCACATAAAAGCCTATACACAATATTTGTATAAATATAAATAAAAATAGACAATATTTTTTCACAACTGCCAAAACTTGGAGGAAAATAAGGTGTGCTTCAATAGGTGAATGGATAATAAACTGTGGTACATGCAGGCAATGAAATATTATTCAGCTTCAAAAAGAAATTAGCTATGAAGCCATGAAAAGAGAGGGAGTGAGCTTCGATTCATATTACTGAGTAAAGGAAGATAATCTGAAAAGGCCACAAACTGTATGTTTTCAAATATATCTGAGAAAGCTAAAACTATGGAGAGAGTAAAAAGATCAGGAGTTGTAAAGGGGAGGTAGATAGGGATGAATGGGAGGCTAGCAAAATATTTTTAGGGTATTGAAATAATTCTCTATGAATAGCCTATAAATTCCCTATAAGTCTATAACGGTGAATGCTTGCCGATTTCCAATTTTGAAAACACATGGAATGAATAACACTTAACAATGAAGCTTAATGTAAACCATGTACTTTAGTCAATAATGACGTGTCAGTGTAGAATCACCAATGATAACAGATGTATCACTCTGGCGTAGGATACTGATAGTGGGGGTGACTGTGAGCAGGAAATATTTGAGAATTCTCTGTACTTTTCTGCTCAAATTTGTTGTGAACCTAAAAGTGCTCTAAAAGATAAATTTTAATTAAAAGGAGGAAAAAGAAACTGTCTTAACAAAGAATATTCCTCTTTTAAGAAGAAATTGAAAAGTAAATATCAAATAACCATTTTAAAGAGTTATTTTGTTATTTAAAACCACACACACACACACACACACCTGCTTCAAAAGTTATTTCCAAAGCATTAAGGAACAGAATGTTAGAATCACTCACAAACACTTTCAGAAATCAAAACAATAAGAATCATTTCCCAACTAATTTGTAAGACTAGGATCACTATTATTAAAAGCTGATAGCAATGCAAGAAAAATAAACTTCATGTAATCACATTTGTAACTATACATGTCAAAAACCTAAATGAAATATTAACAAATTAAAACCAGAAAAGTATTAAATAAGATATCCCACGATGGTCCTTTTAACTTTATCTCAGAGCCTACAGAAACAAAATGTTGATTTAATTTTAGAAATGATTAACACAACAGATGAACACAGGGGAAGGGAAGGAAAATAAGATAAAAACAGAGAGGGAGGGAGAAAAACCAGAAAAGACTTTTAAATATACAGAAAAGTACACAGAAAAAACTGAGGGTTGCTGAAGGGAAGGTGGGCAGGGAATGGGCTAAGTGGGTGATAGGCATTTTGGAGGGTACCTGTGATGAAAACTGGATGTTATATGCAAGAGATGAATCACTGGATTGTACTCCTGAAGCCAAGACTAAATTGCATGTTAACTGACTAGAATTTAAATAAAAAGTAATAACTAACTAACTAAGTAAATAGTAACAAATAAAAACAAAAATAAAAAGATAAAAGGCAAAAAATGAGTGATAAAATTGACCATATTAACAGGAAAACAACTACACAATAGTGTTAATCAATGAAAAAAACTATTTGATAATGTCCACCATTCATTTATGGGTTTTTTTAAACATCAAAACTGAAATAGAGAAGCATTTGTTTAACAAATTGTTAAAGGCTTTTAAATCTCCACTCTTCTCATTGGTAGCTGTTAATTTGAATAAATCATCCTATCTTCTGTCAATTATTTTGTAATACATTATACTTTACAAGACAGTTTAAGTATACATTATATCTTTTAACTTAATCCTTACAATAGTATAATGGGTTATATAAAATGAAGCCTTTTTATTAGCGTAAACACTGAAAATAAGGCTGGGACACAGAAATATTACCATGAATGTCCAATATTGAAGCTGAAATGTGACAAAGTCCTGTTTAGAATTTACAGGTCACAACTCCTAGTTAAAAAAAAGCTTTTTTGAGAGCTCAAGTCTCACCTCTTCAGAATTACAACCATGGATTTTTGCGAGGAGCTAAAAGTACTATCTCTCTATATGATTTAATATAAAAAGCAGCTACATTTTATCCTTTGCATTGAGTCTAACTCCCCTCCTGGCTAAAGAAAGAGAACAAAAGGAGGAAATATGCCTGAATCCTTACCCATATATTGTCACTGCCTGTGGCATTGAACTTTTTAGGTGGTGACTGTGTGAGGAAGGTTTGTGGAACATAAGAGAATGGAAATTTATACGGACAAAATTAGGGTCACTGATCTAAACTGGCCATCTCCTTTAGGCAAGGGATGCAAATACCACTGTGGCCCAAAATATGTAGAATTTCATAGCTTCCTGGAAAAATGAAATGCCATAGTCACATTTAAGCCCAGGAAACTCAGAAAAATGGGGAGAATTTATCCTCCTTTGGACTGTAATTGTGCATTTTAATTATATGGACTTGAATTCATAAGAGTGTGGAATGTAAAGATATTCCATTTTTTTCTGAAAAAATAGCTTTTATATATTATTTGCTGGTCAAAATATTTAAATCATATCTGAAAAGTTTGTGGAAATTGGTATTTGGAAAAGCAATTTTCAGTTTGTGCCTTGGAGTTTTAGTGATATTAGAGTATAAGGATTTTTTCATACATTCATACAAATATAATACATGTGAGTATACATACACTTACACATTTACATTTTCACATACATCTGAAAGTAATCAATCCACCAGTGTTGAATCCTTTCCTAATATAATTAGTCACATCTGAAATAATTGATAAGGAAAAATATGAAATATGTGTTTCCTATCCAACACTTTAACTTCAACTCAAAGATGGTTTGTTTACATATATTAAGTGCACAAAATAAATCCTGATCAGTATTTTATTATTTTTATAGTTAATAATTTTAACACTTTATAACATAAACTTATTCCTCTGAAACAATACTTTGAAATGCAAATATATCATTTTGTGCATGCTCAGAGAAGATTCCATGATTATTTGGATCACTTTTGATCCAACAATTTATTTTCATGACTCAATATATTTTAATCCATTTTATTAAATCAAGCAAAAGTGCTTATTTTCATTTATCTGCTAAAATCAGAATATGGCTAATATTTTCTGCTTCATTCTGTATAGGAGAAATAGTTGCAATAATTGCTTACTGTTAAAGATAAAATATTACTATGAAAGAGCCACAAAACATTATATTTAATAAATTATTTGAGCAAAGATCTAACTAAATATAATGTATATTTGGTTTTAAGGCTTTTCAATGCAAAATTTATCACCAAATTGTATAATATTTAAAAATGAAAATATATATGAAAAACTGAATTATATCTGTAAAAGGAATGTGAATTTAAATATATACTAAAACTAAATTCAAGGAACTAGACATGAAAGATATTCTAGAATAAATATTTAAATTATAGATTTGTTTTTTTAAAACAGAATATGCAGTCTTTTATTATTTATGTATAGTCTGTTCCTCACTTTGCCAACAAAGTTTTATATGATCTTCAATTGTCACAGATAACATTCCTTATATTGAGAATTCTGCTCCTTTCCTAATGGTTACATCTTATCATTCATTGACAAAAATGTTTCAACCTTGCATAGTATGAAGGGGTACAAAAGCAACATTAAGAACTTTTATTTCCAGGGACCATAGTAAATACTTTCCAATTATCTAATATATTCTTCATAATAAACACACAAGAAAGGTATTTTCACTGCCTCTTCTAGAGGGGGAAACTAAGTTCCACACGGGCTTAAAGTACTGTCTCAAGGTCAGACAATTTTTAAATGCATAACAAAATGCTTTTCATAATATATGCGTATATAATACAGAATTTTCAGAAACTTAACTAGGAATAATTATCAAAAATAGTGGTTATAGCTGGTGACAGACTCCAGTTAGTGAAAATCATTGTTCTTATTTCCTGCTGCTAAAGTGTGGATTATGAAAGAGGGAGAATCTTAGATTAAAAGTTAAATTATCTCTAGGGAAAATAATAGGGAGGATGATATAGAAAGCATCATTCTGTTTCTCCATAGATAGTTACTTGATCTAAAGTCAGAAAGATAATAGATCACAAGAATATCGCATGCATTTTCTTAACAGTTTTTTTCCCCAAAATGTTAGTTAAAGAAGTGTTTACAAATGAATTCCTGCATTTTTCAATTGCTCCAATTTGGCAGCTGAGTCTATATAGTTTAGATAATGTAAAATCGTGAGGATATGACGCCATAAGGTGGAATTATCCAAGCGATGAAAAGATGTGAGGAAAAACTGTTAAGCCAAAATACAATGAGAGGTGTGGAATAGAAGGATACAATTTAGTACAACTGTATGTTTAGCCAAGATTTATACACATGGGCATTAGTGAGAACAATTATCAATTGACCTCGTAGTTTTCCCTAATAATTCTATTTCATTCTTTAAAATATTGTGATAAAATTATCTTACTTCATATTTATGGAAAGTAAAATACATGTCTGAACTAAATGCACTCAATGGATTTCTAGAATTTCTGTGCATTATGCTTCTTTGTTACGTGATAAAGCTAATTTCCTTTGACCTAAAAAGCCAGATAACTTACATTATTAAGTACTATATAGGAAGTAATGATGGTTGAAGTTTTGAAGAAAGTCCAATAGAGAATTTACCAAAATTTCTTTCTAGAGCTTCCTGCATAAAAACGTAGAACACTGAGGTGCCTGGGTGGTTGAGTCAGTTAAGTGGCCAACTTTGGCTCAGGTCATGAATTCATGGTTGAGTTTGAGCTCTGCATTGGGCTCTCTGTCCTTCTCTGCCCCTCACCAGCTAACGTTCTCTCTGTCTTTCAAAAATAAATAAACATTTAGGGGCACCTGGGTGGCTCAGTTGGTTAAGCATCCGACTTCAGCTCAGGTCATGATCTCATGGTTCGTGGTTTTGAGCCCCATGTCAGGCTCTGTGCTGAAAGCTAGCTCAGAGCCTGGAGCCTGCTTCAGATTCTATATCTCCCTCTCTCACTGACCCTCCCCTGCTTGTGCTGTCTCTCTCTCTCTCTCTCTCAGAAATAAATAAAACATTTAAAAAATTAAAAACTAAATAAACATTTAAATATGTAGAATATCAATAGCTCTTTTAAAAATATAGATTCCAGTCCCTACTCTAGATTTGCTGAGTTAGATGAAACTTAAATCTTCTCAGATTATTCTTATGTATATTAAAATACATTATGTATATTAAAAATTGCTGACTTAAGAAATACAATTTTTAACACATGTGTTTTTACCTTTTTGACCACATGTTTCTATTATACAATTGAGTCCCAAAAGGCTAAGAGTACCAGAAGCCCTAGCTCACATATTAATTCTTTCATTTAATAGCCTATCTCTCATTAAACAAACATCCATTCAGCACTCACTATGTATGGATTAAGAATCGATGTTTAGTAACACTAATATAATGATGGCAAAAATACAGTATTTACTTTTAGGTAAGACAAAAACTAATAAAAGATATAGACACTCAAATCACTGCATATAACCCATTTTGACATATTTTTCTTAGCTTGGACTCATGCTTTAACTAACATGCAATCTTTATCAAACAATATTTAGATAAAAATTATTGGCCTTTACTTAACCTGTAGCTGTTTAAGATAGTATACATTATTTCACATTTTATTATTGTTATAAATAACACATCCCTGCGACCAAAGAGTTTAAAAGCTTATGAAAGTGAACAAAAGGTTTTTTTTAAAAAAGAAAATGTATATATCTGTCTTGATGTGTGCTTTTTATTGTACATACTCTGTTGGTTTAATTGAACAGTGTACTCAAACATCTAAAATATAGCTGCAAAATTTTCAGGCTAACATTTTACCTAAACAGACAAGTTCTTCAAATAACAAATCCTTTAGTGGTTCACATTTATGGAAATGCTAAGTCTTTGATGTTTGCTGTCTAGATGTTTGCTCCTGATTTTCAGATGAAAGTCAAAGAAAAGAGGCACAATAATTATGTTTTCACCAATTGGAAAATGAGCACCTCACAATGAAAGGATGAGTTATTCATGTTAACACATTCATTTTCTTTGCTTGGCTGCTCTGCTCATTGATTTCTAAGGAGATCAAAATTCTCAATAATTATATGCATATATTAATTAATTCCTTCCTCAAACATTTATTGAATAATTAGTATGTACTCTTGTAGCTGTTATTAATACTCTCGTGTAATTTATATTCTGGTCATAGACAAGAATCAGTAGTAGAGACAAGACATCAATAGATTAACAAGTGTATTGTAGGATATACTGAAAGGTAGTGCGAAGTTCCTGAAGAAAAATGAGCCCAGATCAAAGGATAGAAAATGGTAGAATGGGAGTGGGTTCTTATTTTATTAATAGATTAAATGATGAGGTTATGTTAAAAGCTGTGATATTATCTGGGGGAATATTGTTTCCCGGCAAAAGAAATAGCATGTGCAAATGCCCTGCGTTCAAAACATGCTGGTATGTTTGAATAACGGTAAAAAAATGTCATTGTGGTTGAAATATATGGAAACGGGGAGAAAGTGATAGAAAGTGATATCAGAGATTGTTCAAGGCCAAATTATTTAAGGCTTTGTAAGCAAATGGTCAGCAGTTTAATTTTTATTTTAAGGTGATCAAAATCTGTTAGGCAATTAAATGTAGATATTTCTGAATTCTTTTCTGTAGAATTTTATACCAAATGCTGTGAAAGCATGCTGGCTGATGTCTTGCAGAGACTCTAAAAAAAAGAACTTTATTTTGTTCATTTATTAAGTGATAACATGAGGGTAGCTGCTATACAGTCATTCAGACACTCAGACATATGAAGACTATTTCATTTTCAAAACATATCTTCCCAAGTTGCTAGAGTATTTTCATTCAGTTGACAGAAGAAGATGGGTCCTAGAGGATCTCATATGGAAGTCTTTTTCATAAACCAGGCTAGTAATGGGCAAACGACATTGCCTTCATAGTCCAATAGCTAGAACCTATTCCCTTGGGCATGTCTAAGTTGATGAGAAACAGTCTAGCTATGTAAAGGAATGGAGAAAAAACAGGTAAAAACGATAAAAGTTTTTGTCACATCAATATTGTTGATTTTATAATATCTTATAGGGAACATTATTTTCTGAATATCAAACAATATTTTGTTGAATTTCCAAATTGTCCTAATGCAGATGAGGTATAATTGTATGCAGTAAAAGGCACTCATTTTAAGCATCTAGTATGGAGAGTTTTGAGAAATGTCTGTACACTCATGCAGCCACCATGTCAAAAAACATTTCCCTTTCCCAGAAATATTCCTTGTGGAGTTTTGCAGCTACTCATCTCCATCCCCAACAGCAGATAATCATCTGGTTTCTGTGCTATAAATTAACTCAGTTATTTTTAGAATTTCACATAAATGTTATCATGAAATATGCACTCTTTTGTATTTGGCTTCTTTCAGCACAATATTTTTGAGATCATCCAAGTTGCTGCATGTTTTACTAATATGTCTCCTTTTCTTTTTTCTTTTTTTCTTTTTAATGTTTTATTTATTTCTGAGAGAGAGAGAGAGAGAGAGAGAGAGAGAGAGAGAGAAAGAGAGAGACAGTGTGAGCAGGGGAAGGTCAGAGAGAGAGGGAGACACAGAATCTGAAACAGGCTCCAGGCTCTGAGCTGGCTTTCAGCACAGAGTCCAATGCAGGGCTCGAACCCACGAACCGTGAGATCATGACCTGAGCCGAAGTTGGAGGCTTAACCAACTGAGCCACCCAGGCACCCCAATTTGTCTCCTTTTCATACTGGATGGTATCCCACTGTAAACACACACCCATTCAGCTATTCTATTATTTTATACACCTATTATTTTATAAGACACCTAACTTATTTTATTTTATTTTTTTAAATATCATGAAGTGTGCTACTATAAACCTTCATGTGTAAGATTTTTAAAAAAATGTTTATTTATTTTTGAGAGAGAGAGGCAGAGCATGAGCAGGGGAGGGGAGGAGAGAGAGGAAGACACAGAATCTGAAGCAGGCTCCAGGCTCACAGACAGATGTGGGGCTCAAACTCACTAACAGCGAGATCATGACCTGAGCTAAAGTCAGACACTTAACTGACTGAGCCACCCAGGCGTCCCCAGTGTATGATTTTGTATGGACATATATTTTAACTTTTATTGGGTAAATTCCAGGGTAGACGAGCTGGGTAATATTAAGCTTTCCAATATTTGGTACCTGCACATTTTTTGTTTGGTTCTTAATTTTAGCTATTGTAAAGGGTATCTCTGTGGTTTTAATTTGTCTAATTTGATAGCTAAAGACATTCTATTAATATTCTTCATATAAATCAATATCTAGGTTTCCATATTAGATGTTTCTTATTTTCTAATATAACTAATCAATGTTATAAAGTTCCCTCTAATCACTACGTTAAATATATGCATAATTTATAATATATTATTATTACGTTTTTAAGTTCCTTTATTACAAATATCTTACTTCTTACATCATATTTTGGACTGTGACCTACATTTTCCTTTTTACATATATATAAATGAAGTGATCATCTCAACAGAGGACAGATGGATAGATAGATAGATAGATAGATAGATAGATAGATAGATAATCTGATGATATTATCCTTTAGTTCTGTTGGGTTTTTTTCCCCACTATTTTAATTTCTTTTTTAAAACATTCTATTGATGTTATGGCCTACTAAGGATTACCATGCACACTCTATGATAGAATAGAATAGTGAACAGAAAGGAAGCCTTGGACAAGTTCACTGGTTTCACTTCTTACATTCTATCAATCAGGAAATGCAAATTCATGGTGCTGTAAAATGCACAAAATGTTATTTCCTTCTTGTTCATGCTATCTCTTCATTACAAGGAGATGAGGGATTTCTGCTCTATGGATCCTTCAGGGACTCAAGCTAATGATGAAGCAGAAGCCACCTCACATTACAAGAGGAAATGTAGAGTTCTGGAAGATGGATCTTGACTATGTCAACAATGATGAATACCGGAAATACTTTGCAAAAAACACTAGTGATTGTCATATTCATGAACTAGTTGCCTCTTATTGGCAATTCTATCAAATTGATTTTTATTTTATTGTTTACAAATATAAGAAAATTTCCCCAGGAATGGCTTTATAAATACATGATATACATCAACTATTCTGTGGTTTGATCATATATTCCAGAGCCAGGAATATATCTAATTATTTATGTTACGATTATTGGCTTCATATTCTGAGATTATGGAACTATGCTTCATCTTTGATTTTGTAACTTTTAAGATATATCTCCTAGAAAAGAAAATCCAGAAATGTCTATCAATTGGGAAGTGATTGCATTGCTTTTACAAACTTATCAAGAAAAAATCTTCTATAATTGGGTTAGTTTCTTCCTTGTCGAGGAGTAAGGATTAGAAAATTACAAATTATAAACAGTGTAACTAAATTTCTATTAAAAATACTGGCAGAAAGAAATTGAAGTGTTTCCCTTTGCAAATAGTTGCTTTATAATCTCAGAAATAAAGCTGGGTTATGCTTATCAAACTACTTGCTATGATTTCATTCATCATGTGTTGAGTTGGCCAAACAAGACAAATGTTCTCTAGCATTAACCATTTGCTATACATGTGACAAAGGAGAAGGATGGTATAATCTGCTAAATTGAGTCATATTTGAAATGTCAAAGTAATCTGGCTCTATTTTGCTACTGACATTATTTGAGTTCAGATGAACTAAATTTCACTTGAATTTAGTGACAAAAACAACAAAGAGTTTACTTTTTACAATCAATTAATTAAAAAAACTATCGTAAATATTTGCATGACTATAATGTTACCGAGTTAAAATTTTAAAAATGCTAATTTGTAGTATTTACTCATTAACTTTCAAAGATTAACAATTTTTTATATGCAGGCTCAGTTTGTTGTTTTCTGTGCATGTAGCTAGGGTTAAAAGATGGACACCATTGTTTTGTCCTTAAAATGAATTTTAGGAATTTTAATTAGTTCTTAAAGAGTAAATATAAATTTTGTTTTCTATTGCTAGAGATAAAAACAATTAAAATGTTGTCTCTTTAGAATGAGACAAAAGGAAGAAAGTAGCTCTGAAAATAATAATTCAATCTCACATCAAAATACTATCTTATTTTGCTAAAGGATTATTTTCAATTATCTGGGTGAATTGTTATAAATTTCAATTATGTTAAGCTGTTTTCTAATCAAATTATATCAAAATAGTTTTTTGTTTTTCCCCTGACTACATCTTCTTTGTTATGCTCATGAAATTGCTTTAGTTGAGGGAGGGAGGAGGTTCTTCACTTTTTACTGTTAATAAAATGCTAGTAATGAAAAATGACTAACAATATTACATTGAGCAATATATGTAAATACACAAAGGTTTATTAGTGTTACAGGCAATGAAGTAATGAATTTGGTATCATTTTTCTATAAGGTTTAGTTAAATAATGACTGAAAAAAATCAATGACTTTTTCTTAATTCTTCCTCTAATCATAAGCTATAAGTTACATTTAAGAAATTATATAACAATGGATACATTTCCTCTTGCCATTCTTTAAAAAACAGCCTTCCATATGAATAATATACTAAAGAGAAAAAATTATTTATTTTTTAAAAATATTTTTCAATGTTTATTTTTGAGAGAGAGAGAGGAGCAGTCTGTAAGAGAGGGAAAGAGCAGAAAGAGAGGAAGAGATAGAATCAGAAGCGGGTTCCAGGCTCTGAGCTGTCAGCACAGAGCCCAACACGGGGCTTGGACCCACAAACTGTGAGATCGTGACCTGAGCTGAAGTCAGATGCTAAACCACCTGAGCCACACAGGCTCCTCACTAATTCTTTCTTTTTTTAAAAAAATTTTTAGTTTATTTATTTTTGAGATAGAGAGCATGAGCGGTGGAAGGGCACAGAGAGGGAGACAGAATCCCAGGCAGGCTCTGCACTGTCAGCACAGATCCTAATGTGGGGCTTGAACTCCCAAACTGTAAAATCATGACCTGAGCCAAAATCAAGTCAGATGCCTAATCGACAGAGCCACTCAGGCACCCCCAGAAAAACTATTTCTTGACTGTGTGTGTGTGTGTGTATACACAGATTTGTTCAAAATAAAAAAAATCATTATGGTGCTATATTTTCTATTATAAATACATAGAACTCATATGATATTTTAAAATATTACATAACATACATTAATTTCAACTGTAATTATTAGAGAATAATTTCATTTTGTGGATTTGGGCATGTTACAATACCAGTAAATCAATCTAATCCATTGCATGAATTTTCTAGATGACTTTGTCTGCTGTTTTCAATATTTATTTAATGAAAATGCTAATTATCATTTAGTGGTATAAAAGTAAAGACATCCATGAAACAGTTCAAATAAGAGTTGTGTTAGGCATGTCAGAAAAGTCATTATTTCTCCGTTCAGAAAACTAATTGCTGGTTAGCTTAAGAAGGACTGGGTGTGTATGGTACCTAGGCAACCAGCTTTGCTGGCATTAGCATCTGACCTCTAGAGAAAACACAGCAGATCCCTAACAAAAGCAAATATTAGCAATGATATTAGAAAGCCATCTTCAGGGTAGCTAAACTTTATTTGTAGGGAGTGTGACACAGATACATTACATCTGCATTTCAAATGAGCCCATTCTTTATTGTGTAGATCAATTGGAGCTGAAAAATTTCAGATGATTACAATTAATGTTGTGCCATTTATTTTTTAAAATTGAGGAATAACATCTATCCATTTTAACAATGTTACTTGGGGGACGCCTGGGTGGCTCAGTTGGTTAAGCGTCCAACCTCTGCTCAGGTCAAGATTTCACAGTCCCTGGGTTCAAGCCCCATGTTGGGCTCTGCAGAGCCTGGAGCTTGCTTCAGATTCTGTGTCTCCTTCTCTCTCTGCCCCTCCCCTGCTCACTCTCTCTCTCTGTGTCTCTCAAAATAAAATAAAGACATAAAAAAATTTTTTAAAAAAAGAATGTTGCTTTGGAGGATAGCAGCAGCAAATGTGCTTTGTATGTCCAAAGGTGAAAAACAAAGAAACAAAAAACTTAGATTATACCTATAAAGTATTATTTGGCTTTAAGTTATAAATTGCATCTCCTTAAAGAATTATTAATTTATTCAAAATTGAATATACTTTAATTAATTATACACTAGTATACAATTATTCATAAAACATATACTAAGTGTTTAGTATATATCATAGTTAAAATTGGTAGTTATGAATAAATTATCAAGATAAATTATCAAATCAATATGATATGAATCCTTCAAATATGAATCCTTCAAAGCAATATACCTCATCAAAGAAATACAGGTATATAAATAAATAAGGATAACATGTCATTATAGGCTACAATCTGGTACAGAATAGTATAACGGCTTCTTTCCTACAGAGCTGAGTGGTAGTATCTGAAGTTTTACAGTCATGAGTTTATAAAAACCAAGTCCTTAAAGATGAGATCTGTTTTCTAAAACATTGTTTTCAAATGTTTTGGAGCATGAATCAGAGTTATAAGTACAGCGTACATTGCAAAGCAGTATATACATACAGAGACATACACATGCACACACACTCACTATAACTACTGAAACTAAAGTCTCGTGAAATAATACTTATCCTTAATGTTTGATGAATTCATATTTTCAATTCTGTTCTATTCAACTTTTAACCCTGAATTAATTCCATAACCCCACTCGTGGGTTATGATCTCTAATCCACTATCTTAATGTCAAAATCACTGCCTAGAAGTAATCATATTGTTAATTTGCAGTAGCAGAGAGATTTGAAGCATAGGAATTATAGAATCAAGATAGAAAATTTTATTTTTCACTGGGAAGGTGAATGAAATAAGAAATATAGCCAGGAAAGGAGGCATGGTGTGTGTTTGTGTGTTCATGTATGTGTTTTCTCCCTTATCTCTCCTTTTTATGGCTTCTGGATAGATTGTTTTAAATCAGTAACTTGGGTGAGTCTCTCTTCAGCTTAAACAGAAGAGAATAAACCCAGTTGAATCTATTAATAATATATTCCAGTGGAAAAAGCATAATCATTTACATTTATGTATATAGCTAAATATTACCAAAAGAGTAAAAGCCATATGCACTTATGTTAGTCTTTTTAAGTCCTGGATCTTATCACTTCAAAATAAGTTTAGGAAACATTTGTGGTAAGCATGGTATTCAAAAAAATCAATTCCCAGATAATCTGCAGGAATCACTTTAGGATTGGTACTACTCAATGAGAATTTGTTAGTTAAATAATCAAACAAATTGCAGGTATTAATTAAGTTTCCTGAAACTGTGTACTGGAAACATTAACTTCAGGGTATAGATACAAAAGAAATTTTCTAGAATTTATCCTTATGCAACTATCCTTAAGGTAAGGATATATAATGAAATAATCTCTCTCCACCTAGTCTCAGGAGATTTTACAGTTTTGTCTCTAGTGTTACTGTTCAAATTGTTAGAAATAATTCTTTCAATCATTGGCACCAAAAGAGGCAGAGGTCATGATGTTATAAAAGTTAGTCCTGATATACAAACAACTCACATACATCTTATAGAGAGATATAAACACCAGGGCATCATATATTTGTATCATTGAACATTAAATGAAATGAAGGAAATAAGAAGTTCTTATTACATGAATTAGGTTGCTTCACCAAATAAAAGAAGTTAACTTTGCCCCTACTCACTTTCTTTCCTTTTTTCCCTCTTTATAATATGACAAGTAAAAACACGGAAATAAGGTTTTTCTTTTTTCAAGTCCAAGTTTCTTGAAAGTAGAGAATATAGCTGGCAGAAATACTTTAAGTATAGATCACCATTCCAATACATTTTGGAAGAAGATATTTGGTCCCTCAAAATTTCATTTCAAGGAAAATGCCCTAGAGCAGTGAAAAGCAGGGAAGCCACATGCAAGAGATGATATGATTTGATAGAAGTTGTGTATCTTGCTGTACCAGCCCAGGCTTCTCTGCCCCTCACTGTGCACAGGGCTTTATGGGAAAGGAACAAGCACCAAATGAACAATATTATTTGATCTAAGCCAGCTGGTGTGATAACTTATCTGCACCACAGCCAGTAGACCTATTGAGAAGGCATTTACTTAGTTTAGAGCATTCAGCGTGACACTGGGGACCAATGTGATTTAAACTATAGCCATTCATCAGTCAATGAAGTCCACCATGAGAGTTATTCCATTCCCCTTATTCCATGTCAAAACTGATAACATTATCTATACCCTGATTGATTATCTACAGACACATAATGCTATAAGCTTCCCCTCTTGTGACTTAAATTGACATCTTCTTCTTTCTTTCAAATTTTCCCATTGTGTCCTTTGAAACTCCAATCATTCTATGATTGATAAAGGCTCTACCTCCTGTCCTTAACTGCCAATAGGTTCTCCTTTGAGAATATCTACTTCGTACAGCTTACCCATTATCTCACTATTAACCCTGAGGCTGCTTCCAGAAAATGGCTTTTCCTTTAATAAAACTCCTGCTTCTTTGAGGCTTATTCTACTGAGTTTTACTACTTTCTATCCTTTCTGTATTTCCTCCAACCATTTATCCATCGACTCTTATTTTTCTCTGTAAGTAGTACTGTTTTCTATCAAAGCTTGTCTTTCCTAAAGTCAAAACTCCATCCACTGTTCTTTTTCAGGTCTTCTAAGTACCACATCCCACTCTCAATCTCTCTCTTTTTCATAATCCTGGAACAAAAAGCTAACTGTGCATAAATATAAATCCTGGTAATGAGTTTATACTAAAGCTTGGAATCACTGCTAGAAGGAAAAAAAACCTACAAAAGAACAGGTTTATTTTTTTTCCTTAGTAAATTGAGTCTTCCCTATTACCTATGAATCCTGTAACATCTTACTCTTCTGTCCAGTAAAGGTCTTTTTGCAATGATTTTGCATTGCAAAAAATGATTCCCAAGGACTCATTTGCAATGATCTCTAAGCTTTTAAGATCTACTCAAATTCATTGTTAATATAAATTCTTCCCTCTTAATAGATGTGTACAGTTGAGAAATGGCACAAGTTTACTTTTCTTAAGAGAATCTGTTTAACTTGGTTGGGCTTATTAGGATAGTCCTGTGTGTGTGTAAGTGGTGATGACAGTTGGTTTTTGTTTAGAAATAAAGCATTTTATATGCCACTTGCGAATAAAATTTTTAAAATGCCATGAGAATAAACTTTAAGTAGTTTCCTCTTAGCTCTTATTATCAAAGACAAAGGATGAAAAAAATATTTTTCTTGATAAAAATTATGATGAAATGGTAACTACAAGTGAAATAAATTGAAATCAGGGTATGACAAGAATTCTGTTTGGTAACAGATAATCTGTTATAACTTCCACGGTATTTTTTTATAGATATTTCAGGAATCCTTGGTTCTTATTGCCAGTGTCTTTGCTTTAAAGTTGAAGATTATATTATTTTTTTTCTATTACCAGCCCTCTCTCCCCCACAAAATCTCTGCTTCTGTACATATATTATTCCAAATTCATTTATTTAGTCAATTACCTAGAGAACCGTTTGTATAGGGTAGAGACAATGGGACTTTGTGGGTTTCCCCACATAGGAGTTAAATAATTTGAATTGCCAAAAGCTAACATTTTGGCTATTTATCTGATAGTTACTGAAGTATATTTGATATACAGAGATACTTTTTTGCCTGTGAAATGATTTTTAAATGAATCAGTGAAAGAGGGATCTTTGAGTTTGTGTCCTTATATTTTTTTAAGTGTGGATGATACACAGTATGTAGCTAAAAAGGTTAATTCATGAACAACCTTTAGTAATATAAAAACCTTCTTTGATTAAGTAATATATATATCCATGATTTTTCACTAAAACTTGCATTTTCTTCACTGTGTTTTAAAATAGATGTTAGATTTAGGTATGTTACCTAAATAAAATTTAAATAAAAATTTGAAATAATAAATAAACAAATACATATTCAAAAGAAAATGGACCAATAAACCAGGGAAAAATGTAATAAGAATGAGAAGAGGGTAAAACTTAGTTTAAAACAATTGAAAAACCAGGAGTATAGAAATATAAACAAAATTAGCTATTAATACTTTATATTTTCATAATCAGTTCTATTAAATATAAAGTTTAGGTAATGAAAGAAACATAAGAAAAATAATAGCAATAAATAATCAGTAAAAAAGGTGGTGTATATATAGAAGTACTAAAAGAAAACAAATTAATCTATGAGTAATATAAAACTTTACATCAGTGGATATATTTTTAAAATAGTTAAAGGAAAACCACTAAATGCAGAGCACTATAGACTATAATAGTATGGTTTGTGTGAAGTTTGACCCCCTGCACTAAACATTAACTAAAGCTATTCTCCAGGTTTTCTGGCTAAAACAATCTGAAAGACACAGCATTAGATAAAAACAGATGATGTCAGGTACACAGGTCCCAGTTTGTATCGAATGATGGTGTTCTGGAGACTATACAGAGTGTAAAAGTCTTTTTAGTCTTTTTTTAAAAAAAAAATCTTAAACAAATGATATCTCTAATATTGAAGACACTATTCATGCTTTCCAATTAGTAAAAACAATTCAATTTACATTGAATCACATTGATTTTACAACCTTATAAATAAGTAACTCTAAGGAACGAAACGTACAGATAAACAAACAATAACAACACAACAACAATAAATTTCCAATATGTTCATAACAAAGAGAAACACATGGGTATGGAAAGATGAAGGAGGATGACAGAATAAACTCTTATTGTAGACTGTGTGGAAAATAAATAATAAATAGGAATCAGCTGTTTCTCTCTCACATGAGAGCACTCTCTTCTTAAAATTGAGGTTGGCAAAATCTCATCCAAAAAGACTTTTCATTCTGAAGTCTGCACAAAGGATCATTGCATGTTTCTATGGTCACTCTCTAATATAGCAGTCATTACTGGACTATAATAATCTCTTAATAATTCTCTCCTTTTCAGTACAATGTGAGAATCTTTAAGAAAAAAATGTATCCACACTATATCTATTGCAGTACTTCCACAATAGTAGATCATCAGTAAACACTTGATGAATGTAGTACATGACTCAGTGATGAAGATAAAGTTTTCAAATTAATGTGTTTTTAACTGAATTGACTACATCTATCTTAATGAAATTTAGAACGAACTCTTATTTCTCTCTACCTCTGTTAAACATGAGGTCCTGTACTCTATTTCTCTCTTGCTGATATTTTCTCTTAACATGAACATTATTCTATTCCTATTTATTACACCACATGCCATGTCAAAATTACCATTGTTATATTTATATTACTAAAAAGAGATATTGTTTTAAAATGTCCAGGATATAATAAAAACGGGCTTCCTGCACATGTGTTGTTAGCATCATTCTCAATTGGTTTAAAATTTGGCATATGGAAAAAGTTGTGGGCCCCTCAAAAGTGCCACTATTTTGGGGACTGAGTCAAGATTGAAGTGGAGGTAAAGAGTAGAACTTGGGGAAAAAAAACACATGTGGAATGAATAAGTCAAAAAACGGATTTAAGAGTTGAAGATATTGTAATAAACATAGACTATGCAGTCTGGATGTTTCCAGTTGTGTGATAGGGTTTTAATGTCAAAGATTGAGAAAATAGTTATATTTTATTCCCAATAGATACTTGGCCTTGAAATGTCTACTGCATCATGGACAGTCTTACTCCCCAAACAGGGGCAAATATTATACAGACAGGTCAAAGGGTTTCAACATGAGAGTCCTAGCAGTCAAAAGCCTTGCCACAGAAGGTCTGTCAAGAGAAAGGATGCTAGAAACCAACTGTAAGGATTTCAGAAGCAAGTTAGATAGCAAGGAAAAGTCACATTTTAAGGTAAATAGTTTAGGAAAATCTATGTAGTGATATTTTATTTTCTGGAAATCAGAGGTTGACTACCCTTGAAACAACATTCGAAGAATAGTTTAAATTTAGATATGTTTACATTTGGAAATAAACAGAGATTTCAATAAACCTGACTTGATTAAATGGTTATAAAAATAATTCCCTATGAAACACGTCATTTTATTTAAATCGCTCTCTGTAAGCTTACTCTGGAGAAAATATTTGAATATCTATCATTTCTTAGGCATTACTTAGAAAATAAATGTAGCCGATGGATTTAAGTGCTTCCCAGAAAATGTAATTTCCAAGTACATAAAAAAGCTCACAGCTTTAAAAAATAAAAGGTTTTGCAAGAATATTTACCAAAAATATAAACTATTACTTTGTAACATTAAATGAAATCACATGTAAGATTTTGTGTCCTTAATTCTGATTTTAAAAAACTGTCTTAAAATATTATAGTATATTTTGGCTGATGTAAAATTTTAAATCTCAAAGGTATACTTTTTTTCACATTACTTTTTTTATTTATTCAATCACCATGACTACTCACATTCAACTCTTCGCACCTGCAGGTGAATCAAAGCCAACTTCTAAGATGTTTTGGCATCTTACTTCTTCATAGGGGAAAAGAGAAAGTCAAACTCCGTTTTTTTGCTGACCTTAAATTATAGCTTACATGAATAGCTGAAGATATACATACTATTTTTTCCCTTGGTCTGTTTTAATCTCAGTGACTCTTGTCTTCATGAGACCTTACTTACAAGGATGAGTTGGATATAAAATAAAGGGAAATAATTTTGCTGGTGTTTCAGGACTCATTGGCTGGTCTAACTGTAATAAATTGTGGCATATCTTTTATGATTACTTACAGTAGATGACTGAATAATGCCTTCATCATATATTCCTGAACTGTTTAAGTAATCATGTCTGCTATTGTAAGCTTTATCTGAGACTAATGGACTGCAATGTGAGTTATGAGTCCTCAATTGAAGGTCTTGCTATAATATGATACTTAACTTTCTTGCCACATAGGTTACATGATATGTGAACATCATGAAAATATGTGTGCACGAACATATGACTATTGACTAATAATTTTGAATTTTCTGAATAAGTAATGAAAAAGGAAAGTACTTCATGTATTAATAAGCTTATAAGTGTTATCCAATCCATAAAAGAAAAACTCTTTTTTAGAAAATATATGTAGTTTAATTGATTATATGAAATTAAAAGCTTATAATTGTTGGTTATAATTACATACATATTTTTTATATTCAAGTCCTGAACTGTACCACTCATTCTTTCTTTTGCATCTCTGGTTTTTAGGTGCCTGAAAGTGAGATTTTTTTGTTAAATTTCTTATTGTATTTGTCAAAAACAGATTTATTAAAGCATGTTTGAAGCTATAGCATCTTAGGGGTCTTACTTTTTTTAACTGTTAAAACCAAGCTTATGTGTAAAGGCATCTGTTTCTAGTAGCCATATAACAAAATGAGGCTTAAAAATGGATAACAAATTTTACTTCCATTAAATGTAGTCACTTTGAGGGAAGTTTGTAGTGTTTAATGTCTGGACAATTGAATGACCTTATACAAAGCTTTTGAAGACAGTGTTTGTAGCTGACTGTAAAATCCAGATAACACAAATAAAAAATCGGGGTGGGGAGGGAGATGTGACAATTAAAATTGCTAAATCTAATATGTTATCCTTAAAATAACAACATATTTGTTACATAAAGGGCTGCAGTTGAAGAGGGAGTGGAAAAAAAAAAGGAAAATGCAGTAAGAGTAATTATTGGAAAGGCCAAGCTAATGGCTTTTCTTAATTGTGTATACTTTAGGAGATGTAGTCAGGAAGACTTTAATAGTGATTTTATAAATTTGTTTTTGAGAATGACTTTCCATATAACATTTATCACAATGAGAAAATACCACTTCTGAACAGAAAAAAACAAGTTGAATAAATGTGTTAGGCAGATGTTGAGGATAAATTTATCATGCTTTAAAAAAGATTTAATTTGCATAGTTTATATATTTAATATATTATCCTTTCAATTAATTTTAGCATAAAAGTACCACCTATAATATCTAGTAGAGAAAACCTATTGATGCATTTTCTTCTTGTGGGGGAGAGTGAGATATTTTACATATATGTAATCATACCATAAACTCATCATTTTTCATGATTCTAGGGAGACTACAAAGAATTTTCATATCCACTGAAACTAGAATGAGATACTATGCCAATTACTTGCTTTGTCTGTCATTCAACTTCTCTGATTTTCAAAATTGTGTTTTTCACTGAGGACAACTAATAAAGAAATTGAAAATACTCATCCATTTTTAAACTTGAGACTGAACCTATGCCAATTGTGTAAAATAAATATAAATTTAACGTTTAATTTATCAATAAAACTTAAAAATATTTGTCTTAGAAGAATGCATCATCATCCTCAGTGAGGGAAAACTTGGGGGTCTCTAATGTTAGCAATTACAGCTGTATTTTAACCCTGTCTTATACCATACTAGCTGCTGTACTATTCATATTAATTAGATGTCCATATTTGGATGAAAACTTTAAAAATTCACTGTTTCTACTGGAACTAAGACCTTTTATTAAATACATTAAACATTGAACAAAGATGCTGTCATGACTGTAAAATTGTAAATTATTGGGAGCCATTCTGAACTCCCTAATTGAGAATACTCTTTGTGAGGTTAAGGCAGGTTTGCAAGGCCTCTTGCTGTCAGATGATGACTGATATCTACCACCACTCAATTGTTTTTGCTTGAGCACCGACCCCCAAGGCATCTTGTTGATCGGTATCGGGAGTGACATCCCCTTATTCTGGCCCTAATATGCTGATTGCACCTTGTGAAGGAACTTACTGTAGCAATTTCTTCTTTTTTGATTATGGAAGCAAACATGTGTTTCCTCAAAATCCTGTTTTTCTTATACTTCCCCTTAAGCAAACGGCTATTGACCCCTGATCAATACTAACTTTTGCTATGCTAAAAACATTGACTTGTCTGTATTTGAATGCTAAAGATACCTTCCTTCCCCATATGATAAGCATCTAAATCACCTACATCAGTCACTATTTATAAAGGTTATGCACGAGTCTTCTACAAATCTATGTTCTGGGAAATTTTTACAAATCAAGGAAATTTGTCCTCAAAAATCATTGTCTAAGGCAAATGGCACTTCTGTGCTGTTCCCCATACACTCACCCATAAATAAATCTGAGTCTCAGTCAGTGCAGAGATGCCTGCCTGGTGACCAGAAAGAATCTTGTGGCTCTCTCATCCCTCTCTTGCGGACACTGTCCATCCTTCAGGGACCCCTGGGCCAGCTGCAGCGCAACTCCAGCAGTAAATTTCAGATTAGTTTTCATTATATGAGTAATGCTATTTTATATAGCAAATTTATTTATTTACTCTGATATAATACTATCTTCTTTAATTCTCCTCTAAGTCCTGTCTTTCCTTTTAATAATACTGCCACTATGTCTTCATTATATTTTAAAGTTTTACATATATTTTTAGTTTTAGTTATTTGACTTCTTAAGGTCATATATTTGACTTTCAGTTTTTTAAATATTTTTAAATGTTTTATTTATTTTTGAGAGAGAGAGCATGAGCAGAGGAGGGTCAGAGAGAGAGGGAGACACAGAATCTGAAGACAGGCTCCAGGGTCTGAGCTAGTGGTCAGCACAGAGCCCGACGTGGGGCTAGAACCCACTAACCATGAGATCATGACCTGAGCCGAAGTCAGATGCTTAACCGACTGAGCCACCCAGGCGCCCCTTGACTTTCAGTTTTGATGTAGTCCCTGAATCTTTTTTTTGTTTTGTTTTTTAATGTTTTATTTATTCCTAGGAGAGACAGAGAGAGACAGCGTGAGCAGGGGAGGGTCAGAGAGAGAGGGAGACACAGACTCTGAAATAGGCTCCAGGTTCTGAGCTGGCAGTCAGCACAGAGCCCGACGCGGGGCTAGAACCCACGAACCGCGAGATCATGACCTAAGCGAAAGTCGGACGCTTAACCGACTAAGCCACCCAGGCGCCCCCCTGAATCTTTGTTTTAATATGTTGGTTTAACACATTGATATTAATTTTGAGAAATAATAAGTTGGACCTTATTTTTCTCACTCATTGTGTCCTTTTCATGTCAAATTGGTTTTATCTTTTAACTCTTGTTGGATTTTTCTATAAACTTACTTACTATTAAACATTTAAATACAAGTTTTCATGGTTTCATTGATATTTTCTTTCTTTCATTTTCATTTTTGATGTGCTTAAAAAATTCTTCGTAGATTAAGTTTTGTATAATTTTTCAAGAGATTTTATGGATGTTTTCTTTCCTCATCCTCATTTATCTAATATTTTATCACTTTTACTTTTACACAAGGATAATAGTATATATGATTAAAATAATTAAATTGAAGTACTTTATCCTTTAAACTCTACATACATAATATTTTTTATCACTTGTTACTAATATTAAGCCTTCATACTACTCTATTATGAAAATCTTTTTGTTTTCCTCTCATATGCCTTAGCCACATTCATTTTTCCTCAAAGTATATTTAGAATATCAGTATATATCTTGAGAGAGGTCACATTTTAATATTTTACTCATTATTTAGACAGTGAGACATTAAAGAGAATTTTCATCTACTGCTGGTTTCTTTTTCGGTTATTGTGTATTCCAATAATCATGTTCTCTACTTCTAGAATATTTATCTGTTCCTTCTTTATTCTGTTTTCCATCAGTTATATTTTCTGTAAGTGAGACTTTTTTTATCCTTATCTAAGGGCAGTAATATTCTGATTTTATGTGAAGTAATTAGATGTATTGAAATAATATATGCGTACTTGCTAGGCTACATGCTTTATAGAAAATTTGAATGACTCTTCAGGGTTCATAAAGTGCTTGGGTCTGAGAACCATACAAACAGCACCACAGTGCAAGAGATGAAAGCATTGTCACTACAGTCAGGCAACCAAATAAACTGTCCCATCCTTTATCAGGTATGTGACCTCAGACAAGTTACTTACACTTTTTAAAATCTCTATTTATTCATCTATAAATGGAGGTAATAGAGCTACATACTAAGTGGATAAAAACTGCTCACAGTACTTTTGGGGGGAACATAAAGAAGAGTATATAAGTTCTCCCTATAACAAAGATATATCTCATTGAATATTGTTAAAACAATATTACATATCGAAAAATATTGCTAACTAAATTTATTCAACTCTGAAGAAATTTTTCTTATTATTTTCCTCTGAAGGACTTTTTTCCTGTATAAAAGTGTCAATGCTAACAGAAGAGGAAAAAGCAAAGCAAAACAAAACCCTCCTCCTTATTTAATCAAATAAGAAATTTGCATTAAATTCCTTTATAATTACATTCATTTCACCTTCCTAAAAATTATACAAACATGAAGAAATAGTAAAAATTAGAGATGACTCAAATACGTATCAGATAAGATGAATAAGATAGTGGCAAAATTTAGTGAACTTTTCCTTCCTGTAATCCCCTTCTAATTCTCTATTTTTTGTTCCTATTATGGTGGTAAACATATTAGAAAAAGTTACTCCTGTTAATTGTGGACATAATGCACATCAGACCCTGCAATATTTCTGTTCTCCTTCATTTTAGGAAATTAATTCCCAGAATTATTTTCATAGAGAATTTAATAAGCAGGATTCCTCATCTCAATTTGATGATTATTATCAGTCTAAAAAAATGCATCAATAAAAAGACAATATAAATATCTATAAACATCTAAACCTGGGATTTTCCCAAGTGGAAACCTCATCACTATATGGCAACAAGACACTTGGGCTTTTGTTCTAAAGAATTGATCTAAACTCCACATCCTTAGCTGGATTCCTGCAGTATTTTCTTTGGCACTTATGCTTTGAAATGTGGCAGAGCAGTTTTAAACTCAGTATCTGATGGAAACTGTTGAGTGCCAAAGGACCCACAAATTGAACTGACAAAGATCCCATTAAAGAGGTCAAGAGTTAAAATTTCATAATGTTTTTTAAAATAAGCGAGATTGACAGAGTACTGACCCTTCCAATTAGAAATTTGGCATAGAAAAAAGTGAGGCAGACAAGCTAGAAAAGGACCTAAAATACTGGTCCTAAAGAATTAAAAAAATAGAAAGAAAGAAAAGACAAGAAAAGAAAAGAAAGGAAAAGGATAGATTACTTTCCAGAAAGCAAAGCCTTTAAAATTATGGAGACAATGTTTCACCCTTTTTATTCTTAAATGCTGTACTCTTTTCCCCTGTTATTATGTTAAATATATTAGAAAAGTCATCCCTGCCATTCTGCAAATATTTCTTCTTTCCTTCATCATCTTAGGAAATGACTACCTAGAATTTTGTTCATAGAAAAATTTAAGTAAGACTTCTTATCTCAATTTGATAATTCCTATCATTGTAAAGAAAAATCTTTTGCATCAAGAAAAATATGCAATAGCTTTATTGTTATAATATGCTAGTTGTACACTGCTGTCATTACTGGTGTAGTAAATCATGAAACCTAGATTTTCCAAGTTAAAGATTTTTTAAGGGGAGGACAATGATGAATGTAATGGAGATGGAGTTTAAAAAGTGGTACAGAGACAAATGATGCTCTTTGATAGTTTTGTATTTAGTAACTTTATTCTTCAGCAGAAAAATCTGGGCAGTAGTTAGTCTAGTGAAGGCAAACTATACATTTATTTTTCATTTTTATCTTTCTTTTTTATCCCTTCTGAAAACTGTTTCCATTTTTCCTCATATTTTCTTCAATGATTTATTAAATATAAGAATCTAAGTAATCACTTTAGAATGTTTAGAAAGTTAAAACTTTCTTTTAGGAATCTGTCATAGAGGATTTGATCAAGGTTATAAAACTGAGTTTAAAATATTAAATGAACTTGCATAAAATGTCACATTATATAATCTATTAGGAAGTCTCATCATACCATAAAAAAAGGATAATGTTTTACAATACAAATTAATGATTTTATTGCACTGTATTTTGTTTCATATTTCCCAATGAGGTTATGTAGACTTTGAGGTTAGGTAACATATAGTATACATGTAATAGATTCTCCAACATTTAATGATTTAAATATGTTTTTGTTTCTCTCTATTTTTTATTTGTTTATTTTAAAATGTTTATTTATTTTTGAGAGAAAGAGAGAGTGAGCAAGCATGAGTGGAAAGAGGGGCAGAGAGAGAGGGAGACACAAAGTAGTCTCCAGGCTCTGAGCTGTCAGCGAAGAGCCCAACGTGGGGCTTGAATTCACGAATCATAAGATGGTGACCCGAGACAAAATCTGACGCTAAATTGGTTGAGCCACTCAGTGTCCCTCCTTTCTTTTTAATTGGCTGGCTCAACTCAGCTAGCTGCTATTTACATGGCTCCATGTGGATAAATTATTTTATTATAAAAGCATTAAAAAAGTGTTTAATTAGATAAATCATACGTTTATATAGAAAAAATTCCTTGTTTAAATCTGAATTGAAAGTAAAAGTAAATGCATGGAGAAAGGGTTATGATGTATTTAGCATGCCATACTTTCTTAGCATGTTATTTCCATCCTACTCATTCCATTGCTTTCCTGAATAATCCAAGGTCTCAATCTTTCTAAAGTTTAGAAAAAACAACTTGTTTCATAAATTAGGTGCCCAAATAAGTTGATTTTGTTTTTCAGATTTTAGTCTAAGATGTCACGTATGTTGAAACAAAGGGACTCTGTAACAATTATAAATTGTTTTCCTTTAAAATTCTGATTTACAATTATTTTTATTCCAATATTGAAGAGGCACTGTCATAAAAACAGCCCATGTAATATTGTTTCTAAATCCTGGAAAGATTATGTTCTGAACAGAAATTAACATGTAACTGAGGTTAAAATTACCTTCTTCCCTAAAAACTTTGTCTCTCAAGTTGTCCTGTTATCTTTCTATTGTGCTTCTTTTTTAATTTTTTAAATGTTTATTTATTTTTTTGAGACAGTGCATGAGCTGGGAAGGGGCAGAGAGAGAGAGGGAGACACAGGATCTAAAGCAGGTTCTGAGCTGCTTACCTGACTGAATCACCCAGGTGCCCCTCAATTGTGCTTCTTAAAATAGATGCTTTTGTTTCTCTATTGCCATACTTCATTTACTGTATTATGTGGTCATAAACAGAAACTAAAATATAAGTGGAGTAAAAACCTCATATTCTTCTCACTCATTAATAATCCTCCAATTCAGGTTTTTTAAAAATTATTCCAAGCTTATGAACATCCTTATTATATAGAATCTGTTCTGAGATTCAAAAGATACTTAGAGCCACCTGTCTTCAGCTATTTGTTTACATGAGAAGTTTATGGAATATGATGATTATAAATTTCAGTAGAAAACCAGTCTTAATACACAGCAAGAGAAATCACAGAATCCTCCCAACTGTAACAGCTTGAAAGTTAAAGAGAGGAAAACATTTACAATGTTTTTGCTGCTGCCCACAGGAAAACAACAAAATAATCTATTCAGTTGTTTAGCATTCTTAGAAATTTAATCCTTAAAGCTTATCAAAGAGTTTCCTACCTATGTTTGTGTTTACTTTCTCTAATCATAGAAGTAATAATTCTTTCATAATGCTTATTTTGATTTTATTCATTCATTTTTTTTTTACTTTTTTAAAAGTTTATTTATTTATTTTGAGAGAGAGAGCATGCATGAGCAGAGGAGGGACAGAGAGAGAGGGAGAGAGAGAGAATCCCATGCAGCCCCCACACTGTCAGTGCAGAGCCTGACCTGGGGCTTGATCCAGTGAACCGTGACACCATGACCTGAGCGGAGATTAAGAGTCAGATGCTTAACCAACTGAGCCACCCAGGCGTCTCTGATTTTATTCTTCACTTAAGTGGAAGATTGATATGGAGTAATCATTAAATATTTTTCTCCATCACTTTCCTGATCTGTAAAAGCTCATAAAAATATTATCTAATAAAAATGTTAGTTATACGTTGTAATTGATGAAACTTTGGAAAATACAGAGAGCAAAGCAGATGATGATGATGATGATGATGATGGGTGATGATAAAGATTCCACAACACACAGGAAATTATCAGTAACTGTTTTACACACCATGTTCTTTTTTCTTGCAAAAATTTTGAATACAGTTAAGATCATGCTGTGTGTGTTATTTTTATTATTTTTGTTCATTGATGATTCTTTCTATCCATTCCATTTTTTCTCTTATTCTATATCAGAGGGGAATGATGTTTTACTTCTAATATATTATTTACTTGTTATATTATGAACCACAGTAAATTATCAGTCAGGAGGTAACAGGGATTATGAAATCAGATTCTTGCAACTTGAATCTGAACTATATAATTTATTAGTGTGTTACCTGGAAAACTAGTTTAATGTTGCTTATGGTTTTTTACCTTTTAGAATATGCAAAGTAGCACTAGCCACAGAATGTCAGTGTTTTGACAATTAAAGTAAGTAATCCATTCAAAGTCCTTACCATAGAGCAAATGTTTACTAAGTTCCAGCTCTCTCTTTCTCTTTCTTCCGTTTTCTCTCCTTTGTCAATTATTACTACTCTTATTCTCAGGTGAACTACTATTACAAGTACCATTACTAATGTCATCTTTTAATACTAAACTTAATCTCTAAATACTAAACTTAATTTTAATATTCTAATGAGTAAAAAGAGTCAGATATGTTCAGTATAATGGCCTACAGGATCATCCATGTCGATGCAAATGGCAGAATTCCCTTCTTTTTTTTTTTTTAATTTTTGGAGACTGAGTAACATCTTATGTGTACATACGCCAATTTTTTTTTTTATCCATTTGTACATCATGGATATTTATGATGCTTCTGTACCTTGGCTCATGTGAATATTGCTACAATGAACATGAGGGTGTAAGTATCTCTTTGATATCCTGATTTCATTCCTTTGGGTATATACCCAGAGATGGGATTGCTGGATCATATAGTAGCTTTATTTTTAACTTACTAAGGATTCTACATACTTAAAAAACATTTTAAACTTTAAAAAAAATTAATGTTTTATTTATTTCTGAGAGAGAGAGAGAGAGAGAGACAGCGTGAGCAGGGAGTGGTCAGAGAGAATGAGAGATACAGAATCTGAAACAGGCTCCAGGCTCTGAGCTAGCTGTCAGCACAGAGCCCGACACGGGTCTTGAACCATGAACTGTGAGATCATGACCTGAGCCGAAGTCAGACACTTAAATGACTGAGCCACCCAGGCACCCCTTAAACTTTTTTAAAAGTTTATTTACATATTTTGAGAGAGAGACAGAGAGAGAACAAATGAGCAAGGGAGGGACAGAGAGAGAAGATAAGAGACAGGGAATTCAAAGCAGGCTTTGCACTATCAGCACAGAGCCTGATGTGGGGCTTGGACTCACAAACTGTGAAATTATGACATGAACCCAAACCAAGAGTCGGTTGCTTAACCAACAGAGCCACTCAGTTGCCCCAGGAATCTACATACTGTTTTTCATACTGGCTGCATGAATATACATGCTAGCCAACAGTGTACAAAAGCTCCTTTTTCTCCACATCCTTATCAACAATTATTAGTTTTTTATTAAAAAAATTACTATAGTCAAACTATCTGATGTAAAGTGATAGGTTATTATGGTTTTGATTGGTATTTCCTGATGATTAGTGATATTGAGAACTTTTCATATACCTCTTGGCCATTTGCATGTCTTTGGAGAAATGTCTATTCAATTATTTTGCCTTTTAAAATCACATTATTGGGGGGTTGATGGTGAGTTCCCTATATATTTTGGACTACATGATATCACTTATATAAAAAGTTTAAAATAGTCAAACTCACCAAAAGTAGAGAATAGAATGGCAATTGCCAGAACCTGGAGGTAGTGTGAAAGGGGGGAAGAGTATTAGTCAAAGGGTACAAAGTTTATTTATGCAAAAGGAA
Source organism: Proteles cristata cristata (assembly GCA_017311185.1). Taxonomy (NCBI): domain Eukaryota; kingdom Metazoa; phylum Chordata; class Mammalia; order Carnivora; family Hyaenidae; genus Proteles; species Proteles cristata. Next base: position 243,384 of record JAESUZ010004782.1, on the reverse strand, counting down.
TAAGTTCTAGAGAATTGCTGTACAGCATAATGCCTATAGTTAACAATAATGAATTGTATACTTAAAATATTGTTAAGAGAATAGAATTTACATTATGTTATTATAAAGGTAATAATGATAGTAGTAGTAATGATAGGGAGGACAGGAGAAAATGTTTGGAAGTAATAGGTGGATATATGGCATAGATTGTGGTGATGATTTCAAAGATGTACACTTTATGCCCCAAATCTTCAATTTGTACACATTAAAAATATACTGCTTTTTCTATGTCACTAGAAAGCATTTTTAAAATTGTTTTAAAGTTTTATTTATTTATTTTGAGAGAGACAGATTGGGCATGAGCAGTGGAGGAGCAGAGAGAGTGAAAGAGAGAATTTCAAGCAGGCTCTGTGCCGTCTGTTCAGAGCCATATGAAGGGCTTGAACTCACAAACTGTGAGATTATAACCTGAGCCAAAACCGAGAGTCAGGTGCTTAACTGACAGCCATCCAAGCACCCCTAAAGTAGTTTTTCTTTTTTTTTATTTTCGTTTTTTAATGTTTATTATTTAGAGAGGGAGAGACAGTGTGTGAGTAAGGTAGGGGCAGAGAAAGTGGGAGACACTGAATCTGAAGCAGGTTCCAGGCTCAAAGCTGTCAGCACAGAGCTCGAACTCAGGAACTGTGAGATCATGACCTGAACTGAAGTCAGACGCTTAACCCACTGAGCCACCCAGGCTCTCCAAAGCAGTTTTATTTAAAATAAATAAATAGGGGCACGTGGGTGGCTCAGTGGGTTAAGCGTCCAACCCTGGCTCCGTTCATGATCTCACAGTTAGTGGGTTTGAGCCCCACGTCGGGCTCTGTGCTAATAGCTAGCTCAGAGCCTTCAGCTTGTTTCAGCTTCTGTGTCTCCCTCTCTCTGACCCTCCTCTGCTCAGCTATCCCTCTCTCTGAGAAATAAAAAATAAAATAAATTTAATAAATATAAAAAATAAAATAAATAAAAACTTCCATAATAGAAAACAGCAACAAACACTGTCAAAGTTTGGAATCAAACATAGATGTAATCTTAATAGGCTTTTAATAACTGTGAGGATCAGGAAAAGTGCATAATCTTTCTGAATCCCAGACTTCTCATTTCTAAATATGGGGATAATGATGCACTACAAGTCTGTCATTTTTGATGCATGTTAATATGCTTGCAAAACCCTGGCACACATTAAGCATTGAGTAAATATTAGTCCCTGTTTCCTCTCCCAATTTTCCCTAGTGTAATTCAATTATTGGGGTCTATTTTTCTTTCAATTTGTTTAATAATCATCAATATATTCCATAGTTTATATTTGCTATTTACAGAGGAAAAACAGAAATTTCCAAAGTCCCAAATATTTAGAATATTAAGATAAACAGGAGGAAACACTAAAAGTATTGCTGACGTTGTGAAATGATATTCAACATTTCCATACCTAAAAATCTGTTTTAATAGTTGAAACAGGGAAATTTGAAAGCATAAAGTATTTATGTCTATAAACTTAGTTTATCGGCGTATTTGTCTATTTTCTCTTAAGAAAGTGTGTTATCAATTTATAAGATGGGAGTCTCTCATTATGTTTAAATTGTATAGTACTGACCTTTGTGTAAAATTTGCAATTGATATGGTATATTTATTTAAAAATAAATCCATGAAGGGATGCTAGTTGTTAGCTTGAAAACTGCAAATCCCTTTTACATGGAATTAAAGATTTCTTCATAAAGAGTTATAGTAATTTTTAATATTGTAACACTAAACAATACTTGTTATTGCGGCTCTTTAACACTTAAAAGGGAACTCACTTGAAGAGTGCATTTTTTAATGGAACATGTTTATAATCACAATGAAGATGCAAGAAATGGTGTAAGTATTTGCATAAATTTGTGTCTTCTACTCACACACACACACACACATAAACAATTCCATACATCATCCAGTGTACATCACAACAAATAGCACTTCTTAATCCTCATCACCTACTTGGCCCATCCCTACACTCCCTCTCTTTAGTAACCATGAGTTTGTTTTCTATAGTTAAGTCTGTTTTGTTTTGTTTTTTAAATTTTTTTTCTCTCTGGCTTTTTTTCTCCTTTGTTTGTTTTGTTTCCTGAATTCCACGATGAGTGAAATATATAGTATTTGTCTTTCTCTGACTGGTTTGTTTCACTTATCAGTATACCCTCTAGATCCACCCATGTCATTGTCACTAGCAAGATTTCTTTCTTATGGCTAAATTATTTATAATACATATGTGTGTGTATGTGTTTATATACTTATATTATATTGCATACTAATTATATTGTATTCACTAATTCACTAATACTAAGATCATATTGTATTCACACCAACAGTGCAAGAAGTTTCATTTTTCTCCTCTCCTCGATACCTGTTGTTTCTTGTGTTGTTGGTTTTGGCTATTTTGACATGTGTGAAGTGATATTTCATTATAATTTTTATTTCCATTTCCCTGATGGTAAGTGATGATTAACTTAAGGGATTGCATTAAATGCGTAGAGTACTTTGGGTAGTATAGACATTTAGCAATATTTGGTCTTCCTATCCATGAGCAAGAAATATCTCTCCATTTCTTTGTATCGTCTTCAAGTTCTTTCATTACTGTTTTATAATTTTCAAAATACAGGTCTTTCACCTCCTTAGTTAGGTTTATTCCTAGATAACTTATTATTTTTGGCACAATTTTAAGTAGTAGTATTTTCTTAACTTCTCTTTCTGTTGCTTCATTATTGTGTATAGGAACGCAACACTTTTTTGTACATTGGTTCTGTATCCTGTGACTTTACTGAATTCATTTATCAGTTGTAGAAATTTTTTGGTGGAGTCTTTCAGGTTTTCTATATAAAGTATCATCTCATTTGCAAATAGCAATTTTTTTCCTTCTTCTTTTCCTACTTGGATGTCTTATTTCTTATTGTCTGATTTCTGTGTCTAGATTCCAGCATTGTGTTGATTAAAAATGGTGAGAGTGGATATCCTTCTCTTCTTCCTGTCCTTAGGGGAAATGTTCTCAGTTTTTCCCCACTAAGGATGATGTTAGCTGTGGGTTTTTCATATACGGCCTTTATTATGTTGAGGTATGTTTCCTGTAAGCCTACTTTATTGATTTTTTTTTTAATCACAAATGGATGTTGTACTTTGTCAAATGCTTTTCTTGCATGTACTGAAATGATCTTATGGTTCTTATCCTTCTTTTATTGATATAAGGTATCACACTGATTGATTTGTGGATATTGAGTCACTCTTGTAACCAAGGAATAAATCCCACTTGATCATGGTAAATGTTTTTTCAATGTATTGTTGAATTCAGTTTGCTAATATTTTGTTGAGGATTTTTGCACCTATAGTCATCAGGGATATTGGCCTGTAGCTCTCTTTTTTAGTGGTGTTTATCTGGTTATGTTATCAGTATAATGCTGGCTTTATAGAATGAGTGTGGAAGTTTTCCCTCCTTTTATATTTTTTGGAATAGTTTAAGAAGAATAGGTATTAACTCTCCTTTAAATGGTAAATTCACATGTGAAGCCATATGGTCCTGTACTTTTGTTTGTTGGGAGTTTTTCATTACTGATTCAATTTCTTTGCTGGTTATCAATCTGTACAAGTTTTCTATTTCTTTGTATTTCAGTTTTGGTAATTTACATGTTTCTAAGAATTTATCCATTTCTTCTGAGTTGTCCAATTTGTTGGCATATAGTTTTTTCTTTATAACCTTGTCTTAAAATTATATGTGTTTCTGTGGTGTTGGTTGTTATTTCTCCAAATCTGCATTTATAAACACCTTCTTAAATAAAACCTATTGGTTATGTTTCAAAGGTAGGCTTGCATGGGATACATATGTAATATTCTTCTTTCTGAAATGCTTTTATATTTGATAGCTATAAGACCAAAGTAACGACATTCAGTATATATAAGTGAAAAGGATCCAGAGATCACAAAGTAACCAGTTCATGATGAAATGAGTTATTTTAATAAGATAACTAATTTTATGAAGCACTATCAACTATGGTTTTGTGTGAACATCATTATTCATTTTTCTATACTCTTAAATAGATGTTTGGTCCATTAACTTTCTATTTCAAACATTTTGGTGGATATATATTTTTGCAGTGTAAACTCCTTAGTTTCTTCTGCAAAGCAATTCGATACAGGCCATTGCTGACACTACAATAACTCTGACTAGTCACTGTATTTTAGTACTTTAGACATTGATGATATAAATGTAAAACTAAAATGTTGACACGAGAAAACTAAGATCTTAAAAAATAAAAAGTAGAGCTGATGGGACATTATTTAGCATTCAAAAGAAAAACTTAAAAATGAAATGATGTAATTAAAATCCAAGCTGGCAAATAAAAAATGGCATGTTGTTTTCTTCTGTTGTCTGGTATAGTGTAAATAATTATCAAAAATATTCACTCATTTGAAACAGAAGCACAAAATTGACTGGTTGGAATTCCAGATATGTGCAATAATATTACATAGTTAATGAGAAGATGAACAAAGTATTTGGGAGTTGGGAAGGATTTATTTTTTCATATAGAAAGAAAATCTATTTTCCCAAGAGAGAGTTAGTGAATTTTTCATTTGCAAGAATGCAGAAATCAGCTTTCGAGCTCGAAGCAAATAGAGAAAGCTTGATCACCTACTCAGTAAAACTGGGACACTAAGAAAAGATACATTAAGTATCTGTATTTCTGAGAAAGTCAGAATTGTCAGTTTCTGATGTTCAGATTTCTGCTCTTCATATACAGAGTTCCTCAACAATGACTCTATGACATTTTGCACTGAGTAATTTTTTGTTATAAAGGGAATGTCCTGTGCATTGTAGGATCTTTAACAACACCTCTAGCCTCTATCACTATTCTACGATTTGCCCAAATTATGACAGTAAAAGATATCTCTCCATTTTACTGCTCTCTTCCAGGCAAACAACATTGCCCCAGCTGAGAACTTTTTCGTATAAACTGGGAACATAAAGCATTGTTTATCCATTATTTTAGGGCATTTAAGTTTTTTTCCAGTGTTTGCCTATTATGAGTAAAGCTTTCTGAAATCTCGGTTTACAAATCTTTCCATGGATAAAAATTTTTACTTCTCCTTGTATACCTAGTAAAATTATAAAGGGCTATTTTGTCTGGGACATCATCTTTCTAGCTGGTTTATGCTGAGTACTCTTCATTCTTATGTGGTCTACACAGTTTACTGCTAAATTGTCTCTTATTGCCAACCTCAGAACTCCTTTGTATTTGGTACTCTCTTTCAACTGCTTATGGGTTTCTCTTAAGAATGAGAGTGATTTTTGTTACGGCTGGTCCATGCAACACCTTGGGAAGGACAGTGAGTTTTTCAGATCCATTCATGTTCACACTCAGGCAAATGAAATATTCCTGTTCCTCCTTCAGAATGTTGAGACATAAGAACTTTACTTGGCTTACTAGGCCCTTCCCAACTATGCTCTCTTACTGATATCTTGCATTCTCCACTGGTTCTATCTGGAAAGCAAAACAAAACAAAACAAAATAAAACAAAACAAAACAAAAAGAACAAACACCAAAAAACAAAAACAAAACAAAACAAAACAAAAAAACAAAAACAAAAATTCTCTAGACTCACATTCAGCAAGTGTGTCTGAAACCCTTCTCTTGCCCCAGTACACCAGTATTTTCTTAGATAGTTTTCTGGACCCAGAGCTCAGATATCAACAATAACTCTTCTCTCACTGTCACACTAGCTCCCTGTCCTCACCAGAAAGCAGAAAAACAGATGCATCAATCTGTGATCCAGCCTTTAAGAATCAGGTAAACAAGTCCCTTCTGTGACCACTGCTTCTTCTCATCCACAATACTTGAGAGTGGACATTGGAAAGCAATATAGGAGAGCCTTCTGTTACCTGACCTAGATTGCCAGAAGCCACAGTCAAGGCTCCCAAGAAAATGACCTTCATGCCAGTTTTCTCTTCCAAGGCTGGCACAAAGACATCCACTTATCAGGAAAAAAACAAAAAGAAGAAAAAAAAGTCATCCAGAACTCTGGCTTCAGGGGGATATCCATAATATATATGTATAGGTTCCCAATTTCTCTAAACATGGGAAGGGAGGAATATATTAGAATCAGTTTAATTATCTCTCTGTTGGGAGTAAGCTCTAGCACCTCTCTTGTAAAGATTTCAATTCAGTGAAGACTGGTGTATTTGAGGGTTGCAGAGTGTTCTAAGTGAGGAGGAAGAGTCAAGTTGCTGACAGGAACCAATAAAGTATGAGCACTTATGGTAAAAGGCCAGAAGACATCACAGGAAAAAGTGGTGTGAATCTCTATAGCACATGTGGAGGAAAAATCACTTTTTTGCTTAGTTTCGTATTTATGACTTTGTATTATTTATAATATTGTCTTATAATATAACATTGTATTATTCTAATATTATCAATCACCCCCCAGCAAATTATATAAGTTTAAGGTCCCATAAAACCTGTTTTTGCTCCTGCATTGTGCAGATTCCAGTAGAGATATTTAAATAAGCAATTGCCTGGAATTTCAGAAATAAGTATGAGCTGGTAATATATATTTGGGAGTTGTCAACATATTGAGGGAACTTAAAGTTATGAATCAAAATGATATTACCAAGGGAGTAAGTATAAATAGAAAATAGGTCCAAAGAATGATCCCTCAGGCACACCCAGAATTAGAGGGCCTGGGGAATCCAATGTTAGAGACACTTCAACAAGATGAAAAAGAGCCACTAAAGGATAGTGAAAAAAAAAACAAAACACCAGTGAAACAGGAAAATTAAGAAACATGGTGATTTAGATATCAGTTTCTGAAAATAAACGTTTCTTTTAAAAAAAAATATATTTGTTTTTAATTTCCTTTAAGAGAGACAAGTGAGCTGGGGAGGGGCGGAAAGAAAGAAAATCCCAAGCAGAAACAACACTGACAGCATGGAGCCTGATGCAGGGCTCAAACTCACAAACTGGGAGCTCATGACTAGGGACAAAATCTAAGAGTCAGACACTTAACAGACTAAGCCACCCAGCACCCCAAAAATAAATGTTTCTAAGATGAAGTGCCCAGCAAGGTCATGATGGTTAATATCATTAATATGAAAGATAACAACAACAACAAACAATAGATAACACACATCCCACTTACATTATGCCAAGCAGTCATCTAAGCACTTTAGGTCTGTTAAAACTCACTTAATCCTCACAGCAATTCCATGAGGCAAGTGTTAGAATATTTCCAAATTTGTAAATGAATATTCTGAGACCCAAAAGTTGAAGTGACATGCGCATGATCACACAAGTAGTAAGTTGTGGGGTCAGAACTTGCACCCAGGCCACCTGGCTCCTGAATCCACATGCTTAACCACTCTTTATAAAACCATGTCTGCCAGTGTTTGAGAACAAGTAACAACATCTGTATATTCTTTCCATGAGTTTTGCCAACGACTGTTTCAGACTTAAATGTGTTCGTTGTCTATGAAATCTGCTTACTTAGTACAATTATGGGTAATTTATCTCCCTCGTACAAATTAATAATTTATATGAACTCAAAAAGCAACTCCATGATATGTGTTTTTGAATCTAAGACTTTATTCCTGGGAATCACCTTTTCTCCTGACTTCACCGTCCCTTCTGTTATTGTCAGATATCTGCATTTTTGTCTAATGGTCAAACACTGACATGCCATGAAAATGTAAAGAAGGGTAGACATTGAGCTGTTGGTGAAAGATCCAGTGCACCTGCTTCTAATTAAGAGCTGGCAGTGGCTGCCAAATCCCTCTTCTACATATCTGGACAGAGGCTCTTGAGACCATGTCATCTCTTTATCCTCTGAGTTACTCCAGAACCACTGCAGCAGGGAGGGTCTTCATCCGTGTTGCAAGAGATTCTCCCCACAGGGAATCACACCCTCCAGCAGAGCTCAAACCATAATTGAGATTTCCTGGCAAATTCCATGTGTGGAGAATCAAACCCTGAAAAGTCTTACAGGAAAGACTTTCCATTGATTTCAGCTGTGCCTAATTCACCACAAAACTTTACAGAAGGTAATAAATCGGTTAGTGTTTTAAGATACATTCTCCTACTACAGAGAACAAAAAACCAAAACCAAAACACACACACACACACACACACACACACACACACACACACGGAAGGGAGCAGATGAAATGTGTTTTCTTTGAAGGTGAAAGGAAATCTCAGCCCTTATGTCACTTCAGATACCCCAGGCTAAACAGGGGTGGACATGACTAAGGGATGGATGGAATTCATGTTTTGCTGTGAATTTTATTTCAGTGTAGTAAAGATGATCCTCTTCAGCTTATAAAACAGTCACAGAAGGAATGGGAATCAGACACTTTAAAATTATTCAGTGGCAACTCTGTGATGTGATGTGACAGAGTGTCACTAATACCTATGGCATAATCTGTATTTATAAACAGAATCTGTTCCTTGTCACAAATCCCGAAACAAATACATTTGTTTTACTGTGATTCCCCTAGGAAGAATTCCATTTGATCATCTGCCTTGGTCTTCTCTGAACAATTTTAACTGAAATAAAAGAACGGCAGTAATATTTGAACTAAAGGTCCCACTGAATTGATAAAAGAGAGTGTCAAAAAACTGATTTCCTTGAAAAATTGGAAAGATCCCCAGTGGGGTTGGGGTTGTGTGGAAATCTTTTCTCAAATAAAATGAGGGAGAAATCTCACACTTACTGGGAACAAGAAAAACAGGAATAAAACTGACTTTATTAAAATGATGTCTAGAGCATATTAAACAAACAACACTAACACCAAATTTATCTGAGAATTTTACAAAGAACAGAGTACAACATCTGGACACCGTAGTTTTGGTGTTTTCATTCCAAGAAAAACTTGCTTTGTCATCAGTTTTGCTTAACTTAATGGTGCCCATGTATGTGCCAACTTCATGGGAGTTGTTTTCTGGAGCTGATAATATGCTCTCTTTCTTTAAATTACTTATTCAATAGCCATCCTGCAACCTACAGAATTATTTCCCTAAAAAAGTGTATGACACATTTTATTTTGAAATATCCTATACTCTTAGCCTAGTTTACATCTAACATTTCAAATTATAAATATTCTAAAGGGGAAACAATTGGTGAGGGTGGACAGGAAATAATTATTTTCTTTGCTTTTCTTTGTTGAAATGAAGGTGGGGATTGTTTACTGAGAATGAGTATCACAAAAGCATATATATGTATATTATGTATGATAGATATAATATTTGTATAATATCATATATGATATGAGCAGAACAGATTTGAAAATGGGACATTTTCATACTGATGAAATATCATAAGGTAAAAGGTATTATCTGTTCTATGTCTTCATTTCCTGGCTGTGGTTAGGACTATCACTTTCGATTTGGGTCTCTTCCTTGCCAGCTGTGTGACTTTGAGCTTGTTAATTGATTTGGCCCCCAGCAGTCTTGTACGTATATTTGGGACACTAACATAATTTACTTAATATAGTGGTTACTGTACCAAATGTAATATTATATATGAAGAACAAGGAAAAACATCTCTTTCATAACAAGTACTCAATACATGTTAGCTATTTTTATCCTCCTTATTAAAAGACATAGTTTAATATTATAAATACAGTAAGTTTTTTATATATATAAATTATAGTTTATTATATTTCAAATACAAATGACCTGAAGATTTAGACTGTTGTTAACCTTTTTTCTCACTTTTCTATTACGTGTTTCACAGTTTTTAACTGAGCTGAATAATCTTAATAATTGAATGTTTTATCAACTAGAGTATACAAAACTAATATTGATTATGAAAAACAAGTATTCCCGAAATGAGCCAGACTTTTAGGAATGCCTTGGCTAACAGACAGTTATCCAAGTTACAATTTTAAAGTGGTTTTATAATATATATCATTATTATCACTTTTTAATTTTGATTATACATATGTGTGTTTTGTTCAAATGAAGAGTATCACTTAATGTTATAAGAGCTTTGGTGATAATTAATAGTTCTCTACAAAATTTCTTTAGGGTGAGACAAATCTCACTACATTAATTACTTCACAATACAGTCAATTCTCATAATTTATGGTAGTTATATTCTATAAAGTGGCTGCAAATTCTCAATTAGTACTGAATCATTGCTCCTAAGAAAAATACAGGATTAAGTTCCTGTGTGTCTCTGGTCACATCTTCAACAACTGATCATTAAATAAGTTGTTTTATGTGTTTCTGTTTAAAGACACTTTATTTAATACACATCATTGATTCATTCACATTGAACTCACTGAACTCAATAGAAGTCAAATGCATTATAACTGCTGCCTGATGCAAGCTTATCTAATACATGTATTTTTTTCCTAAGGCACATCACAGCCTGCTTGTACTTAGGATCAGGAGACCCACTTCAACACTACGCTTGTGTGTCATTTTAAATAGCAGAACCACCAACAAAAAGCATAAAAAATGTAAAAATGTGTCATTAAATAGATCACAGAAAGAACACAAATTTACAATACGACAGGAAACTAAAAAAGTTAAAAACAGAAAAAAAAGAAGATAGTAACCTCAGCTGGGAACATGTGTGTGAGGCAACTCCAATTTCTTGCTTCTCCACTTATGTCTATAAATGACCATGGAAGTGTCATGAGTATTCATTTGGGGATTACAAGTACAATTTATTGAGTAGGCAAATTTGCAAATATGGAATCCATGAATAAAGAGAGTTGACTGATTATATTTACAATGAAATTCTGCCTCCAATGGATAAGTGTGGTGGAACTGGGTCCTATTTTTCAAGTTCTCATATACTGATCATAAATGTCATGTTCTAGAAAGAATGTGAATCAACCAAGTCCAAAAATGAAATTATATCCTTTTTCCTATGAGAGTTGGGTAAAATATGTGAATAATGAATACACATCTATTTGATGCATCTAGAAAGACATCTAATTAAAAAAATGACAATAAAAAAATGGTTTCCTTATAACACAATACCCCACATTTCTGAGCAAACACAATAGTAACAAAAGAGCAGCTTTTCCTTTTAAAGTTTTGTGGTTTCAGAATGCAAATTACTGCCCTAAAAGTCTACACACATCCTAAAAGTAAATACAATGAAATATATTCTTATGGCTTGACTAGTCTCATTATGTAGTCTCCAGCCTTACTCTAGGGAACAATGGTTTACGTGACACCATGTTTTGTAGCTCTTTTCGGTCATGGAAGAAAAATAGCACAGATGTTGCCAAACTCAAAACTAAAATAAGGACAGAAGGTTCTCTGACTAGTTGATAAGGGAAAATGTCCCCAGAGAGGATATATTGACTTGCTAAACACCTTTTTGTTTCTTTATTATTTCAACTTTTTATTTACATGGTTTAAGAGGGCCATCTCAATCATAATCTAATCTACTGAGGAAGGGTTTCATCTCTTTTGTTTTTTGGTCCTTTTTTAATACAAATAATAAATTAATAAATGTTTATTAAACTTTTTATATCATTACAAAACATTAATTCAGAAAACAGGAAGTCTTGCTTGAATGATAGACTTGTGTCATCACTAATCTCAGAGAGGCCACATCAACACCCTCAGCACCCTGTGCCCTCTCCAATAGATATGAAGGTTGTAATAGAACATATCTTTGAAATCATTGTTCATAATGTTTCCAGTGTTTTGTACATGATAAGCATTAGAGAGCTATAAAACATATGCTATTTTCAGCAAGTCTATTTTACATGACTGAAGAATTTGGAATAATCCTGCTAATTAGTAGTCTTTTATAGAGGAGAATGAAGAGATACATTGTGGAAGGAAGAAAGTTAATGCGCACTTCAGCCATTATGAAACAACTGCTACAACTTTAAAACAAAACCATTTTTGATAAACTGATATTACATATGACATCATAATAAATTGATTTTTGACAATTTGATATTATTACTTACATTAGAATAAAAACAAATATTACAGCTTTGGTTATTACCAGGCTTGAATTTTAAAAATAATAACATGAATTTAAAAAAAACCTATTTTAGTTGTTTTCCTTAGTATAGATTGGTCAGTAGAGTGTTTCTCCTCTCAACCCCCTGGAAATAAGATTAATCTTGGCATCTCTTGTCAGAAATGCATCAGTCTCTTGGCTCAGTGTGGTATCTGGGAAGACATGGACTTGTTGCCTCTTTGTTCATAACACGGGGGTGGAATATAGAGGAGATAGTGATGGTGTTGGCAAACTACAACTAGAGGAACAAATTGAAATACTTGTTTTGTAAGTAAACGTTTACTGGAACACAGCCCCACTCATTTCTTCATGTGTCATGAATGGCTTGTGTGCGGCTTTGTCTGTGGCTGCTTTTGTGCCAAAACAGTGGTTTCAAAAAGTTGAGCAGAGACTATAAGGCTGCAAAGCTTACATTATTTACTGTCTGGACCCCTAAAGACAATTTTGCAGACCCTTAAGCTGAGGAATAAAGTGGAGGCAGCCTCAAGGCTCTTACTTTTTCCATAGACCACAACAGGGTTCTGAGTACTAACTCTGTCACCTGCCATTCTATATTGGGTATCAAAACTCAAAATATGCATGCTTCAAACAAGAGTGTAGATTCAACAGTGATAAACACAAGGGAATTAGCAATGTCCTAATGTTGTTTGGATATTAAAATATTCAACAAATAACCTGGGCTTTCACGTGTACAAAACAGCATGTGTTTAGATAATAGGGGGATTTTTTAAGTATTTAATTTTTTCATCCTTTGCTTCCAACCTTGACACTTCTGCCTACATTCAATCCACTCTTAATGTATAATTGATTTGAATAATATGAAATCTCAAAATAAAATTTAATTTTCAGAGGAGATTTATATTTAAAGGGTTAGTAAAACCAGGATAGAACTATTTAAGTAATAATCATTGAAGTAGTCAGGGGCAAAAAAGCAATCAGTCCAACATTAATAAAAATTAGGCAATGAGCCAAAGTAAGCTCTCATTAACCAAAATAAGAAATATTTTATATTTTCCTATTTTCCTTTTATTTATTTATTTTGGTTTTTTGTTTTCTTTTTTGAAGCAGAACACACCTTTACTTTTTATGGCATAATAGTACATATGAAAATAATATAGATATAATAATAATAATAATAATATATATTTAAAATTCTTAAAAAGAATGTTGTAAAATAAATTAGGAAAATAAAATACTTTCAGATAGCTATGTTCCCTACAACTTTTCACATAGTCCATATCTCCAGCAGTAAGATGAGCATTAATACTTAGCTGTTACTGTTTTACGGTCTTTTAAAAGTTACCTGAAATGGGGAAGTACATCAAAGAGATACATTTTTCACATTTTCTAAATTCCATGGAAGTTGATCAGCGATGACTAGTCAATTTCTAGTTTAATTCAAACCTGAATATTCAAACAGTAAAATATATTCTGAAGTTACATTTCATTATTTCTCTCATGCTATAAAATCAAACAAAAGTAATTATTTATCAATAGTCATATCTTTAAATTAATGATTCTTCTAAAATTACAAGAAAAAATATATTTAGAGTAAAAAGAAAAATACAGTTTCAAAACAGAAAAGCAAAAATGACTGTGGTGCTAAATATGCAAGGGTTCAGTGATATTAAGTGATTTGTTGCCAAATTTTAACAACCAGTTCTCCAAACACACACACACACACACACACACACACACACACACATACACACACACACCACAACCACTCAATTTAGTGTTTATAATTTTCACTGTACAAATAAAAAAGATATACTACACATGGTACTATACGATCAGGGAAAACTAAAATTAGCTCAGTGGTACATAGGAACTCTGTATTATTTTTGCAAGTTTTCTGTAAAACTAAAATTACTCCAAAATAAAATGTAAATTTAAAAAAGTGAGATTTGAGATAATATTCGAACAAAATAAGAATGTGAGTCTTGAGAATATTGAAGCTGGGAGCATGGGTAGAAGTACCACAGATAAAGGCAGCAAAGGCTGGTTAAGTGCCTGGGTTGTTCAAAGAACAGCAAGGAGGCAAACGTGTCTTCCTAAAAATGAGTGAGTGTGGGATCAGTAAGAAAAAAGAAGCTATTTCTTAAGTGGAGTAAGACTTGTATGTGTGTGTGTGCTTGTGTGTGTGCACATATGTGTGTTAGCCTGCATGTGCATGCTTATGTTTGTAGAAATCTCTGCCCAATATTTGCAAGATTTCAGATGATTATTTTTCTCACAGTTTCCATCACTGTCAATGTTGTTTCTCGGAAGGATTATTTCTCAGTGAAATCAAAGAAAATGGAAGAAATAATGTAGTATACTTTCATATTTATTTATAGGTGGAAATTTTAGATCATGTTTCTACCAAGTACAAGATAAAAATATTTCACTGCACTTTCCAAAATGTTCCATATCTGATGGGGCGCCTGTGTGGCTCAGTCGGTTGAGCATCTGATTTCGGCTCAGGTCATGATCTCGTGGTTCGTGGGTTCGAGCCCGGCATCGGGCTCTGTGCTGACAGCTAGCTCAGAGCCTGGAGCCTGATTCAGATTCTGTATCTCCCTCTCTCTCTGACCCTCCCCTGCTCACTCACTCTCTCTCTCTCTCTGTCTCTCTCTCTCTCTCAGAAATAAAACATTAAAAAATAAATAAAATGTTCCATATCTGATTTCATTACACTAATATTAATAATAACTATTTTGGCTATTATTCTATTTCCCAACTTAATATAAATATTTACTTACAAATTGGTATAGTTTGTTTGTACTTATTTGTCTAGTGTATAATTTAGTCATCACTTCATTATCTTCCAAGAATGCAAAAACTACCCTTCTCTTGCATTAAAAATTTTTGACAACTCTAGCATAGCACACTCTATGTTGTCAGGAAAAATGACCGCTACAATCATTATAAAACTATAGTTAGAACCTGAAGATATTTTCAGAGTTGCAGAGTCTTCAGGTTTTTCTTTTCTTGGTATTTGTGGTGCAATTAGTCATAAATCCATCTATTTGTGCTGGTATAAAAATAATGCCTTGCTCAACCTCTTTTAGAGGTTTGTTCCCCAAATGAAAATCTGCTTTGGCTAGGTGGAATTAGTATAACTTTATACTATGCCAAAAAAGCTACAGTGAAACATCTCCTTAACCACATAATACATTCAGGCCATCTGTTTCTTACTGTTTTCTGTTTCGAAACTATCAGATTATTGTTTAATCCATAAAATTATGTGTCTCTAGAGGAAAAGAACTATAAAAACTGTAAGTCAAATTTCAATGTCATTTTACGTGTGTGTTTGTGTGTGTGTGTGTGTACACCAAAAATGTAATTAAAAAATATTTTACCTTTTGGAATTTTATCAGTGTTGAAAAGGATGGTCCATGGAGATCTTCTAGTCTAAATTTCCTACCAAACCTAAGCATCATTTTTTTTCTAGTAATTATAGGAAGTTGTCAGTTTATTTTTCTCTCAGACCTGTGTAGGATAAAGGATTCACTAGTTCATCAAGTAGTGTATTTAGAGGTAGATACATTGTATTTATAACTTTCTACTTCATTGACTAAAAGCATGCATCACAAACTTTTTCCAAATTGTCTGAGTTCTGTGGTCTTTAGCTACACAAATCAAATCCCACTATCCCAGGCCACGATTTCAAACACTGAAGACACATTCTCTCTTGTCTTTTCTCAATTGTCTTTTCTAGAAGTTTAACATCTTCTCACACTTTCCTATGACTAATCCAAGCCAATTTCTGAGAAAAACATATGTCATAAAGCTGAAGATTTCAGTGATTTTTCCCAGGCACCGTCTCAGATACAAATTTAATCTTTACGCCATGTCTTACAGTACTTTCTTTAACACTGACCTTGCATTCATTCAAACTAAATGCACAGACTCTTTCCAAGATTATCAACTTCAAACATAATTCACGTTATCCACATATGAAATATTTTTTGAACATTTTTGAGCATTCAAAAGAGTCATGTATCTCTGAAGAGACATTTTATAGGAAACATCTTTGTTCTCAACCCCAGAAGGGATGTCTCACTATTAGTAACACCCAACATACTAACCAGCCACTGCCATCTCGTTTCTTGTTCTTTTTACTCCCATCTTTCTTCCTTACCTCCATAGCTCTTCTCTTTCCTTCATGTGTTGTATTGGTTTCCACTTCTGGGACCAGACCTGGAACCATATTGCACATCCAACACCCATCTAGTCATTCAGCTAAATAAGAGGACATTTCTTTCCTTTTCTTGTTTTGATCATCTGAAGATTTATTTATTTATTTTTCTTTCATAGTTTATTGTCAAGTTGGTTTCCATATAACACCCAGTGCTCATCCCAACAAGTGCCCTCTTCCATGCCCATCACCCCCTTTCCCATCTCCCCCTCTCTCAGCCCTCAGTTTGTTCTCAGTATTCAAGTGTCTCTCATGGTTTGCCTCCCTCCCTCTCCCCAACTATTTTTTCCCTTTCTCCTCCCTCATGTCCTCTGTTAAGTTTCTTCTGTTCCACTTATGAGTGAAAACGTATGTTATTTGTTTTTCTCTGCCTGACTTATTTCGCTCAGCATAACACCCTCGAGTTCCATCCATGTTGCTACACATGGCCGGATTTCATTGTTTCTCATTGCCATGTAGTATTCCATTGTATAGATAAACCACATCTTCTTGATCCATTCATCAGTTGATGGACATTTAGGTTCTTTCCATGATTTAGCTATTGTTGAAAGTGCCGTTATGAATATTGGGGTACATGTGCCCCAATGCATCAGCACTCCTGTATCCCTTGGGTAAATTCCTGGCAGTGCTATTGCTGGGTCATAGGGGAGTTCTGTTGTTAATTTTTTGAGGAACCTACACACTGTTTTCCAGAGGGGTTGCACCAGTTTATATTCCCACCAACAATGTAGGAGGTAAGGACGTTTTTTTAACATGACCTACTTTTTTTTTTTTTTTTTTTTAGAGACACAGAGAGCCTGTGATCAGGAGAGAGGGACAAAGGTAGAGAGAAAATCTTAAGCAGCCTCCACACTTAGCACAAAGTACCAGGCTCAATGCCAAGACCCTGAGATCATGAACTGAGCCTAAATCAAGAACTGGGCATTCAAATTACTAGGAGCCACCTGGGCGCACCCCTGATCTACTATTCATAGAATGAAGTGTGTGTGTGTGTGTGTGTGTGTGTGTGTGTGTGTGTGTGTGTGTTCCACTGAAACATAATCGTCTTAACATGCCAACCCTCTGATCAGTATAGGTACTTGGCATTTTGTGTGTATATGTTTATTTTTATGTGTAACTAAATAGCTAACTCATGTGTACAAAATATAGTCCTAGGAACTTCAATTCTACTATATTGTTTAATTGTCCCAATAGCCCAGTATGTTACTTTCTTTTAAAATCCTTATATGAATGAGAAAACTGTTAGGAAGCTTTTCTGTTAAGAGTTCAGGCTCTTCACTGTAATACCATACTATAGTTTTCTTAAAATCTGACAGCTAAACTGAGTCATAAATACCAAATCTATATGACCAACTCAGGGTAGGCTTGTCTATTCTGTTTTATATTTCAACACTTTAATTGTATGTATGAAATTAAGTTTGTGTTACAAAGTTTTAGTAGGTTATGTCAAAGTGTTGATTTACACTGAATTTGAATTGAGGTTGTGTTTTCCCTCCAGTAGTACTATCTTGGGAATTTTTCCATGAGATTATTTACTGCTAAGTGGGGTATATTTATCCAGTTTCATTCAACCCATCTGCTTTTGGAAACAATATCAATATTTTAGAAATTTTTGTCTTTCTTTTCCCAATTATACTACAAAATTAGTATTATTCAAATAAAATATCTGCTAGAGTCATGTTAAGATATTGAAAATATAATAGTACTCATTCTGGAATAGTGTCTCAATATTTTTTTTCTCATTGAATAAAGTGCAGAACGAATAGACTTTGTAAAAAATGGCAGAAAGAATATATTCAAAATACTTCTGAACAAAATAGATTACTACATATATGACTTAAATTTCATTGTTATTTGCATTAATTTCCAGAAAGGAGTTTTGGAAAATTTGTCTCCTTGTTTAACTGTTTCCTTTGACCTTGCTACCAATGGGATTCTTTGTCTTTTTTGATCTATGTATATTACATGCTCTGGTTTTTGTAAAGAATTTACAGTGTTGAATTTTAACACATTTGTTTAAAACTTTATATAGGTAATACCATTCTACATAAGAAATATATCTATTGGGATAAGATATAAAGAGATATATACATATATGCATGCTATATATGTATATACACACATATGAAACATGTTTAAGGACTGGGGTTAGAAAAGATAAGAAAAATTACAAATACATTTATTAAAAACATAATTTCTCTGGTTTTGATTCAATTTCAGTAAAGTATAATACATAAATCCTAGAGGGTAACCTTATCAATTCCATTGAAAGTTTCTTTAAGAAGAAAATTCGCCTGATGCACTCATATGGATTCATATAATTGACAGTGCTATGGTTATAGGTTTACATAAACAGCTACTGCTGATCTCCAGGATTAGGTTCAACAAAAAACATTGTAGGAAAGAATCCAGGGCATAGCTGAATGTACTGATACTCTAAGTGTCTGCAATAACACTCAAGGACTTAAACTGGAAACTATCCAATTTGCTTCCTCTTTTCTTATTTGCATTTTACCAACATATTAGACAAGCAAGAATTTGTCCAAAAGGGCTTTTTATCAAAGTAAAGTTATTTACTTTGATCTGAAAGGATGAGACAAAACCTCAAAACTAAAATTTAGTTCCATGTTTAAGCAGATACCAAGTTTTAGTGACACACTTCACGTTGGATTACAACCTTACTACATTGTAAATAAAGACATTAAATAGTTTTAAATATGATTATCGTTAATAGTGTTATAAAATATAGTGTATTACTTAAGATTGGATTTATTCTATGCAGTTTAATTTGTTCTAGGTTGGGGATTTCAAATACAAATGGCTGCAGAGACTAGGGAGGAGTGAAAAAGACCACATGGAGATTGAAGCAGACAGGACAGTCTCAGCTTATCTAAAGGGAATAGTTGTCACCAGGTTCTAGTTCATTGTGACTATCAGAGAATTCACAGCTAGTGTTGCCAAATCTCCCAGTTTTCAAGCTAAATCAACACTTTGTGTGAGAGATCAAATTGCACTGAGACTATGAGTTGCTAGTTTTTAAACTGTGGTTAAGAAAGTGCATTCCCTCCTGCAGCCTATTTTTCATAGTTCGCTGCACCTCCACCACTATTTCCATAATCCTAATAAAAATTATAAATTCATTCTGCATCTTATGTACAAACCACTTCAAACATTTTCACAACAGGTATTAATTTGAAAAAAATTGGTTTGTCTTCATTTCACAGGGAAGTATACTGTCTCTTAGGCAGGAGCAGCAGAATAGGCATCCAAACAGTTTTAGGCAAACTCTACACCATACCTGCTGACCCATCACCCCATGCTGCCTCTTCACAAAGAGGCATGCCTCTTCATGGTGCCAGTCACAAAGTAGACTAACACCACTGGTGAAACCACTGAATTTTACTGACATATAACCTGCTGCAAGATACTAAAATCTGTGCATGGTCTACCACTTTGTTTTTGTTTTTCAATATTATTTATTTTGAGACAGACAGAGAGAGTGTGAGCAGTAGAGGGGCAGAGAGAGAGAGAGGGAGACAGACAATCTCAAGCACACTCTATGCAGTCAGCACACAGAGCCTTGAGACAAGCCACCCAGGTGCCCTTCTACCATTTAGTTCTTAAATGATTTTAACCCACTGACATTTTTGCTTCTTAATAGTGCTGGGCATGATTCAGATGTTTGCACTTGAATGCTAAATGATGCTTTGACTTCTAAAGTTGTTGTCAATTATACTGTTATTATTTCGCTCTCAGGGTATAGAAAAAGCTATGCCAGAATAAATGGTATTTAAGTAATTAATTATTAATACCCATTTTTTTATGTTTTTATGTTTTAATAGGCTTTATTATTTGAGCAGTTTCAGGTTCATAGCAAAATTGTGCAGAAAGTACAGAGTTCTCACACATACATATTCTCCCCACTATCAACCCCCTGTTACAGAGAGATACATTTGTTAAAATCAATAAACCTACAGTGACACATCATTATCACCCAAAGTCCTTATTTTATATGGGGTTCTCTCTTGGTAATGAACATTTTTTAAGTGTATTTATTTTGAGAAAGAGAGAGAGAATGAGCGGGGGCGGGGCAGAGAGAAAGTGGCACAGAGGATCCAAAGTGGGGTCTCTGCTTGCTGACAGCAGAGAGACTGATGCAGGGTCTGAACCTATGAGCTGGGAGATCATGACCTTAGTCAAAGTCAGAAGCTCAACCAACTGAGCGATTCAGATGCCCCTCTTGGTAGTGAACTTTCAATGGGTTTTGACAAATGTATCATGGCATGTATCCACCTGTATTTTACCATACAGAATAGTTTCATTGCCCTAAAAATCCTGTGTTCTTTCATCTTTCTTTGCTTTCCCATCTCAGGGAAACCACTGTTTTGTTTTTGTTTTTGTTTTTTAACTCTCCATTATTTTGTCTTTTCCAAAATGTCATGTAGTCAAAATTATACACCAAGTTGCCTTTCAGATTGGCTTCTTTCACTTAGTATTTATTTAAGGTTCCTGCCCTTAATAACCTCTGTAACAGGTGGGTTTTTTTTCTTTTTTCTTTTTTTTAGTTTTATAGCTCATTTCTTTTCAGTGTTCAATAATATTTCATTTCTAGATAAACAACAGTTTATCCATTTACCTCCTGGAGGATATCAAGGTTGCTTCCAAGATTTTGTAACTGAAAAAGCTGCCATCTATATCCATGTGCAGGCTTTTGTGTGGACATAAGTTTTCAAATCATTTGGAAGAATAGTTGTTGGATCATGTCATAAGAGTATGTTTAGTTTAAGAAACTGTAACATTGTTTTCCAAAGTGGTGTACCATTTTGCATTCCCATGAGGAATGAATGAGAGTTCTTGTTGTTGTATATCCTCACCAGTATTTGATCTTGGCAGTATTTAAGATTTCAGCTATTTGAACAGGTGTGTGGTGTTATCTCATTGTTTTAATTTGCAATTCCCTAATGACAGATGATGCATAAAATCTTTTCATGCTTATTTCTCATTTGCATATCTTCCTCACTATTTTTAAATCAAACTGTATTATTACTGTTGAGTTCTAAGTATTTTTTGTACAATTTAGAATACAATACTTTATCAGATATGTCTTTTGAAAATAATTTCTGTCAATCTGAGGTTAATTTTCTGATCCTCTTAACAATATCTTTCACAGAACTTTTTAATATTTTGATGAAGTCCAACATATCAGTTATTTCTTTCATGGATCATGACTTTGGTGTTGTATCGAAATAGTCATTGCCAAACCCAAGATTCATTTTTTTTTAATGCTTTTACCTTTGAATGTCAAGTTGTTCCAGCATCATTTGTTGAAAGGACTATCTTTGTTCCTTTGTCAAAGTTCAGTTGACTATTTCTGGGCTCTATTTCCAAGTGTCTGTTTAATTGATCTCTTTGTCTATTCTTTCATCAATACCACATTACCTCGATTCCTGTATCTTTGCAGTAAGTCTTAAAGCCAAGTAGTGTCAATCTTTTAAATTGGTTCCTCTTCAATATTGTATTGACTATTCTGCATCTTTGGCCTCATCATATAAGATTTAGAATCAATTTTTCAATATCTACAAAGCACTTGCTGGGATATAGATTTGAAATGTATTAAATCTATAGATCAAGTTGGGAATAACTAACATCATGACAATGCTGAGTTTTCTTAACCATGAACATGGAATTGATTTCCATTTCTTTAGTTCTTTGGTTTGTTTCTCAGGGTTTAATAGTTTTCCTCACAAAGATCTTATATATGTTTTGCTAGATTTATGGCTAAGTATTTAACATTGTGGATACTAATATAAATGGTATTATGCTTTTAATTTCAAATTCCAACTGTTCACTGCTGGTAATGTAGGCAAATAGTTGAATTTGTATATCAGCCTTATATTTTGCAACTTTGCGATCATTTCTTAAGAGTTATAGGTGATGTGGTGATTTGTTTTTATATTTCAGAATGAAGTTTAAAGACATTGAAACAAGAAAACTTCATTTGTAGAAAAGCAAATGCTAACAACCGAGAGGAGAAGGACTGAACAGGGTTGATCCATTCTGCTAACAAAAAAAACATCATATGTACTATTCCCTGACTCCTAATACTCCGTTCTCTTTCAATACTGTATCTCTCCTTAGCTACTTCATGGTATCTTGAACTGTGCAATCTCTGAGTCAGTGAGAAAAATATGGATGGCCATTTAAAGTATAAACAGACCTCCTAATTGAAACTTATTATTCTGGCTCTAGCAATGGTTCAGAAGTCAACAAAGTAGAAAATGGCCAAGTGTCTGCAGATGTTTCTTGTGTACCCTTATAGTCAACTATAGGCTACTGCCTTCTGACTTTTGTCCTTACTATATTAATTTTTTTAATAAAAGGTTTAGTTTTTTTTTTTTTTAATTTTCATGTCTTCTTATTGCCAGGGTTTCTATAACATCCTGACAAGTATCACCACTTGTGAGAACTCAGTAAAAATGGCAGCCTACTAACCTACAAATTGATTTTCATGAATCAGTGATATAAGGATAAAGTCCTTGCTGTGACAGGAATGCAGATACTTGTGAAAGCCACATATTTCCTATCAAATCTATAGAATAACATCTGTGCTACTTAGCTAATATCCTGAAATCAAGTTTATATCACAATTTTGGCTTAAGTCAGTAATTTACTTCCTTATTTTATACTTGTCCTGCCAGTCATTGAAGGGAAAAAGTCATATAACCATTAAAATTGTTTTCAGGACAAATTCATAGTCTTCAACTTAATACGGGCTTGTAATGATGACAAGAAACACTTCTAATGTTCAGCTTTGTCACGGGTTGATTTCTCCAGAAAGTAAATTCCTGGACTGAGATTTGCATGTAGAAATAATATGAGGGGATAGTCCTAAAAAGTATAACTCTGAGTGTTTTTCAGCTCTATAGCTGCAGGAGGCTTAGTGAGACCTTCATATTTTTCATTAATATGTCATCTTTTCCTCTACCATTCCCCACTAAGAAACTTCCATTCTTCTTATAACTTTCTAAAACCCAACTGTACAATGACAAGATAAGGCACTGACATCAGATACTACTCCTAACTCTGCCATTAGCTAGCCAGATGATAAATAAAATTACTTTATGTCTCTTGGGTTGAATTTTATTATCTTTAAAATTAAGGGGTGTAAATAATGATTTCATGGAAACTAAAATGTCGTGAGTGTACTTAAATAATCACAGAGAAAATGAAATAATGATATGACTCTTGTTAATATAAATTTGGAATTAGAAAGTGATTAGGTATATAAGTAAGATTTAAAGGTGGTGATTGATACCTGGTAGTTCATTGTTAAATTCCCTTTATCTTGTTCATGTTCAAAAAATGCCCTAATGAAATAAACATGAAATGATGTGATTTTAAAGTTGTAATTTCTATGGGGCACTTGGGTGGCTC
This sequence comes from Proteles cristata cristata, assembly GCA_017311185.1. Taxonomy (NCBI): domain Eukaryota; kingdom Metazoa; phylum Chordata; class Mammalia; order Carnivora; family Hyaenidae; genus Proteles; species Proteles cristata. The sequence continues at coordinate 219,734 of JAESUZ010004782.1, read as the reverse complement.
GTTTGGTTGAGTGTCTGACTTTGGCTCAGGTCATGATCTCACAGTTCATGAGTCTGAGCTCTATGTTGGGCTCTGTACTGACAGCTCAGAGCCTGGAGCCTGCTTAATATTCTTTGTCTCCTACTCTCTCTGACCCTCCCACACTCACATTCTGCTTCTCTCTCTCTCTCTCCCTCTCTCAAAACTAAATAAATACTTAAAATTTTAAAATGCAACTTCTACATATTGTTTAAAAGGGTCAAGGGATAATATAAAACTAAAAGATAAATGATCATTTTCTCAATCTATATTATAATTCATATTTTGTCATATGGTCATGTAAGCATACACACAAACATATCCCAAAATTATACAACAAGCATCCAAATAATTTCAAATTTTCCTAATACTGGAAGTGTAGGAATTTTTTTCTAATTATTGAAAAGTATGACTGTGGCACTTTGTCACCTCTTGAAAAGTAACACATTGCTTCATACTCACAAGTAAGAAGACTCTCTCCAGGCCATTAAACTTGTATTGACCATTGTATCTTTCCTAGTTATTTATGATTATCTTAAACCCAAGCTTTATCCTTGTAAATGTGGTATTATATTTAAATGCAAATGGAAATAATAAATCACATGTTCATTAGAGTAGTCTTTTTAAAGACATTCCTAAATCTTTTACTCCAGTACCTACTGTATAAAATTCCTTATCTTCATTATCATTATTAATATAAAAATTACTTTATCAATTTCTTCCACTATACTTTGAATTTGTTGAGAAATCAGATTTTAACATATATTTTTAATTATTTCTATTTTATCAATTAACATGGTATTTGGGATAGGACAGGGCTACAACATGAATTCTTATTAAAAGTGAAGTTTATTCTATTTTAATTCTCCTTTTTTTTTATTCCTTCCTCTACCTTTTCCTCTGACTACTTATTCTTCTTACAAAAGAACTAGTGTTGTGCTATTCTGTCAACTCTTTAAAAATTGCACACCATGGCTCTGTTAAACATAGGTTTGAAGACTCTTTCCAGGACATTAAGCTTTTATTGACTTCTAAGTCTAAATTAGTAAATTATGATATCCTTAAACCACTATTTTTCTCTTGGGCTTGTCCTCATTTTTGATCTACTTTCAGTTTTTCTTTTCTTTCTCAAGGTGGTCTTTTATCATTACCTGAAAGCAAGGTTCAATACATAACAGAGAATAATTTCTTTAATACCTAGAGAATGGAAAGTTTAATGATTACTATAAAAGAGAAGCATAATGTCTTTTAACATGTAAGACAAGCTACTGACGTACTAAATAAAAATAAGCATATCTTCAATGGGTGTCATTTTATAAACATATTGTATAATGTATTAAAAAGGAAAATTGTGGGGCGCCTGGGTGGCTCAGTCAGTTAAGCATCTGACTTTGGCTCAGGTCATAATCTCATGGCTTGTGGGTTCCAAGCTAGCTCAGAGCCTGAAGCCTGCTTCATATTCTTTATCTCCCTCTCTCTCTCTCTGACCCTCCCCTGCTGTCTCTCTCTCTCTGAAATAAATAAATTTAAAAAAAAATTTAAAAACAAATAAAAAGGAAAATTGAACATCTCTTGCTCATATGTGTTTTGAATAGACTTTCAAGTGTTCCCAGTGACTTTTCCAGACTCTTGATTAATGTATCAAAATTATGGCTAGACTGTTGTGGAGTTCAAGAGCATTAAAAAATAATATATTTTCACTTTAGTAATAAATCATTATTTGAATTTGTTATGCAGGGAAATAATGGCTACCAGAAAAACAGAAAACTGTCTACAAAGTGTGAAGAGATAATAGAAATAGGTGATTTTTTAGCATAATGAATAGCATGGTATCACATTTGTGATTCTACTTAATTGTTTTAGTCTGTTTGGGCTGCTGGAATACCATAGATTGGGTGGCTTATCAACAATAGAAATTTCTTTCTTATGGTTCTGAAGGCTAGGGCGTCTATGATCAATTGCTTCCTGGTTCCTAGATCTTCTTGCTGTGTCCTCACATGACAGAAGCTCAAGAGAACTCTCTGGTGTTTCTTCTATAAGAGCACTACTCCCACTCATTAGAACACTACCCTCATGACCTAATCACTTCCTAAGGGTCCCACATCTAGTACCATCACTTTAAGGGGCAGGATTTCATCATATAAACACTGAACCCATAGCACTTATAAAGCAGATGGACAGAAAGCTGTTTGTGTTCTTTCCCTTTCATTCCTTGAGAAAGTGTTAAGGCAACTCAGATATGAAGGTAATTAGGACAGGATACTGTATAAAAAGCTGTAAATATTTATCCCTGATGATACATCTACCTCTCATCCAGACAGGCTCCTTTTCTCCTACTGCTTATCTATCTATCTATCTATCTATCTATCTATCTATCTATCTATCTATCATCTATCTATCCATCTGAGTTTTTCATCAAATGTCCATTACACTGTAATATTCATGAATAAAATACCATGTGGTTTCTAAACCTCATAATACAGCAAATGTCTATAAATCAAAGAAAGACTTTATATTAATTTCTCATATATATCCTTTCAGGTAGAGAGGAAAACACAACCTGCTAGATATTTGTCTCATGACACTTCAAATGCATATAAATCTTCTAAAGTAAAAGACCTTTTGAACATCATGATATCCAGAGAGGAAAGTGAACTTATAATGAGTGAGGGTAGAGGGTTGATGGCTTAAGATTTGAATAGTTATAGAACAAATATACTAAGAACCGTAATCTAAACCACACTTATTTTTTTAGCAAATAATATTATTACAATATTATTGACTATATCCCTTACACTGTACTTTTCATCTCCTTGATTTATTTTATAACTGGAACTTTGTACCTCTTACCCTCCTATATCTATTTCACACACCCCCTCAACTCCTTTCTGGCAACCACAAGTTTGTTCTCTGTATTTCTGTATTCTCTGTATTCTGTGTACTCTGCTGTTTTTGTTTGTCTACTTTTTTTTTTAATTCTTCATATAAGTGAAATCATCTGTTATTTGTCTTTCTGGCTGACTTATTTCACTTAGCATCATATCCTCTAGATCTACCCATGTGTGGTAAGTGGTAAGATCTCATTCTCTTTTATGAGTAATATATCCATTTTAGCTGTGTGTATACATTATACACATACAACATCTTCTTATCCATTCATCTATTGATGGACACTTGGCTTGCTTCCATTACTTTGGCTATTGTAAATAATGCCACAATAAACACAAGGGTACATGTATCTTTTTGAATTAGTGTTTTCATTTTTTGGGGGTAAATACCCAGTAATCAAATTACTGGATCATATGTTATTTCTATTTTTATTTTTTGTGAGGATACTTCATGTTGTTTTCCACAGTGATTGTACCAATTTACATTCCCACTAAAAGTGCATGAGAGTTCTTTTTTTTTCTTCATCTTTGCAAACACTTGTTCATTTCTTGTGTTTTTGATTCTAGCCATTCTAACAAGTGTAAGGTGCTATCGCATTGTAGTTTTGATTTGCATTTCTCTGATGATTAGTGACATTGAGCATCTTTTCATGTGTCTGTTGGCCATTTGTATGTTTTCTTTGAAAATAAAATGCCTATTTGGGTCCTCTGTCCACTTTTAAGTTGAATTATTTAGGGTATTTTTAGGTATTTTTAAAAAAGGTATTTTTAAAAAAATTTTAATGTTTTAATTATTTCTGAGAGAGAGAGGGAAAGAGAGAGAGAGCATGAACAGGGTGGGGGTCAGAGAGAGAGGGAGGCACAGAATCTGAAACAGGCTCCAGGCTCTGAGCTAGCTGTCAGCACAGAGCCCAACGCGGGGCTCGAACCCACAAACCTTGAGATCATGAACTGAGCCAAAGACGGATGTTTAACCAACTGAGCCACCCAGATGCCCTGAGTTAGGTATGTATTTTTAACAGGAAATTGTCTCACATATTTGTATTTAAGAATTATCTGTGATGTTTTGTGAGAAATTAACACATTCCTTCACTGAAGGTCACTGCTATATCTCAGGGAACTGGAAATCTTACTGGGGCTCTCTTATTTAACCTCGATTTTTATAGATACCTGGTTGTTACAGAGATCTAAATAACAATTATCTTAGGTGGCACATACATAATATGTTGAAGCACTATGCTCTGTGAAGGACATGTAAATATTTACACAAAACACATTCTCTGTCCTTGAAGAATATAAAATCTGAAAAGAAGAGCAGGAAAAAAAAAAAAAAAAGAAGAGCAGACATAGCTAGTACAGAAGAAAGGATACAAAATAATGTATGTTAGGATATAGCTATTGCCCTGACATGTTATGGAAATTGAGAAGACAACTAGATTTAATTCTGGCTTAAGGAAAATTTTCATGGCGGCAGAGAAATTTGACTTGGGATTCCCTTATTGAAAATATGGATTTAAGGAGGATTAATATTCTTGGAAAAAGGGATTGTATAAGCCCCAAACACTAAATCAGGATTATGAAAGGTGAATGTGGGGGATTTTGTTCAGTTTGATTAAAACTAAAATTCAGTGAGAACAACAGCTACAGTGGAGTAGAGCTTTGGAATGAAGTTAACAAGGAAGCTAATCAGGTTTAAGCACTGAGATAAGAAGTATTATTGTTTATAAAGGTAAATAACTACAGCTAAATAGATACAACTTTGATGTATAAAGATAAAAACAGATTTTGTTTGTAACAAATGTTTACAAAGATCGTAAAATTCTGATTTTATATATCTAATGCTATTTTTTTTACCGTCACTCTACATGAAAATTCACTTGATTTATTTGCTACAGGTTTGAGTCTTTTGGTAAAGTTGCTGAAAATATTTGACAAATTATTGTGTTCCATTGGACTTGACCACTATTTTGGCATTTAAAACAAACTTCAAGTACTTAACGGCACTGAGATGGTTTTGGCTATAGGAGTCTCCTTGGAATTTCTCTGTTGGACCATTTGAATGTCAATTGCAATGAATGTCCTCAGGATGTGGTTTAGGAGATACTATGATAAATTGCTATAAAAAACTAACGCCAGTATACATCAGGAAAAGATTGGTGGGGTTATTGTAAAAGAAACACAAGAGAATAACTATAGCAATTGTTCTGGTATAACCTTGCTGAGAACCAATTTCATTGGATTCATTCTAATTACCCTCTGAGTCATGTCTCTTTGTTACAAAATTTTTTCTAGAAAGATCTTTCTGAAAATTTTGCTTAAAAATCTTGCTTTTCAGCTTTTTCTAGGACTTTACAGCACAGTGGCCTTAGAAAGAGAATTCAAATATTTTATTCCTAAGAAAAAATAGGTATTCTTTAACATATTCTAAAAACATCTTGATCAAAATTTTATTTCTCATGACCTACACAAAGTGTCTCCCTCTATCTGTTACCTTGGAGGATGCCAGTAACAGAGAAACTCATTAAAAGTTCAAGAGAAGCAATGCAAACTTTTCAAAATTCTATGCCCACTGAATTTACTTTCAGGGAAAACATGACAACATTTTTTTTTTTGTTTAACTTGTAATACATTCTTTAGCATTTATAAAAGCATTTTTCAAAAGCACACATCAGGGGCATCTGGGTGGCTCATTGGTTCAGCGTCTACCTTTGGCCTAGGTCATGATTTCACAGTTTTTGAGTTCAAGCCCCACAAGCTGTGCTGACAGCTTGGAGCCTGGAGCCTGCTTTGGATTCCGTGTCTCCTTCTCTCTGCCCCTCCCCCTACTCACACTCTCTTTCTCTCAAAATAAACATGGAAAAATATTTTAAAAAAGCACACATCAATGCACAATAAAGTATGAGGAATAATATCATTTTAGTACAGATTTATTTGAGAAATCATTGTAAGAATACTGTACTATATATATTAGTTTTGAAATATTAGATAATTAATAGTAGTTAGGAAGATACAATATTGTCACTACTCACTAAACTTTCATCTTATTAATGAACATTCTCTTGAAATAAAGTAATTCAGAAACTCAGCTGTCACTCCTATTTCTCTCACCTTCACCATATACCTACTTTTTAAGAAGAAATGACAAATAAGTATATATACAGACTAAAGAGAGAATTATAATTATTTATTTTATTAAGAGAACAGTAAATACTTATATTACTGAATCAAACATTTTATTTCTTTGTTTTTTTCCTTATTCCTTTATCTTATGGACCTGAGTGCAAAAAATGGGAGAATCAAGAATCAAGTGGCAATACGATTTTTTTTACTATATAGAATCTTAGTGACATTGGCATTTTGCTTTGAAATAACATCCTACTTGAAATAGGAAAAAATAAATTTAAAATAAAAATAAAATTTAGAGAACAGATTGAAACAGGTTGAAAAAATATGGGTGTGAAATAATCAAAATCTGTATCAACTTACTATCTTCTTAATAGGTTAGAAACTGAAACAAATATTGAAACATTATTTTACTGTTAAGTGTTAATTTATGTCTTTAGTATATCATTGTATTCAAAGGTAGGATTTATGTTTGGCAAATGAATAAAATATCAATATAATCATTGAAGAGTAAATTGTTCAAACTAGTTTGTAGGAAAATTAGCATGCAATAATGTTTCAACTGGGAATATGTTGTAGTTTAGGATCTCAGCCCTATATAAACACATACACAATGATAGGCTAAGCCAAAAATGGTAAGTTAAAGAGAGGGAGAAGGAGAAAAGAATAGATGAACACTTTTGTTTTGATTGACTTCACCATTCGTTAAAAACTTAAGAAAAAAGCCACAGCCAATGGCATAAGTAACCATGGTCATTTGTTAAAATGTCAGATCTGTCTTATTGTTGTTGTTGTTACAATTACCTTAATACCACTGACCTGTCCTCTGGTATATTCTTGAGACCATTATCAAGCTCTAAAATAATGTAATATAAAGACCTCCTTAAATATTTATTAGCAATATTTCTATACAATGCAATTTATTTCTTAAGTTTTGTTAAAATATTATTTTCACTCCAATGGGACAAAAGTTATTTAAATAAATTCTTTCAAAATTTTTGTTGTAATAATCCATAACTATATGGCAGCTATTGGTTTAATCATGTGATTCTTTGGAGACTCACTGGCTTTTATTCTTTCTTGAGAGACACTTTACAATTAATAGAAGTGGTTTATTGTCAATACTCTATGGGGATTATTCACAAACATTCAATTAGTTTACTCATACAAAGGCATGAAATTAAATTTGATAATTATCTTGTTCTGCTAATTGTTTTCTAGATTCCCAGAATGCATTTTGATAATAAGCCTTTTAGCCCATCAACTTTTTTGAGCAACTGCAGTTTGTGTGAAGAGAAAGCTACTTAGGTCTTGGTAAAAGAGAATAATTTTCAGCCCTAAATTCTTTAAACACGTTGAACAGAAGGTAGGCAAACAGAGCTGTGAAGAACTCCCTCAGGTGTTGTAAAGCAAATGTCCATAATGACCTCTTGAAATTTAAGGCAGGAGAAAGAAATCAGGCATCAAAACAGACCTATGGGAGTTGTCAGTGGTTTCGCAGAGATTAGCAATTCAGTGTATAAGATATAATGGTATTTGTTGACTAAATATTAAATAAAGAGAAAATTGTAACTTTATTTGGAAAACAAAAATAGGAATCTATTAATAAACTATTTGTAAAAAATAAAAAAATAGGAGTCTATTGATTTGATTTAAAAACTTTATAATTTTTTGTGAAGTCCAATATATAAAGCTATATATATAATAACTAACCTGTAAGTGCCATTATTAACTGACATTTGGAGAAATTTTCCTGTATGTGTTGACAGATCTTGCCTTTCTAAAACTGTATGACTGACATAAATGCATATTAAATATAGGTCTAATTACTAGAACAATAGTTAGATTAGCTTACCAATTGTTATAGATAGGCATAGTACACTTTACAATTTCTTACCAGGAAAGGTATTCCAGCAAAGAAGTATAAGGGCCAACTTAATTAAAGGCTGTATTATTCTTATTTAGGCTGAAGTGACATTGACTTTCACAATACATAATTAAATTTTCTCTGTGGTGATCTTGCACCTGAGAATTGTTGTAGCTCTCTGCAAATGATGCGCTTAAATTGTGCAATAAAAAAAAAAATAGCTTCAAATTCTGTTGCTTAATAGAGACAGAAGGTCACTGCAGTCACCTATTTAAAATAAAATAATTCCCATAGAAATATACTTCAAAATATTTGCAGTATTGTAACAGCAGCTATATTGACAAATACTTTAACTCATATTAAACTATTCTACTTAAAAAGCATTTCTCATCATTTGCAAAAGTCACACAGAGATATAAAAAAAAGATTGTTTTGAGAGAGCTTGTTTTTATTTTTATTTCTTTTAAAAAATTTTTACTTCCAGTATAGTTAGCATACAGTGCTAAATTCATTTCAGTTGAACAATACAATGATTCAACAATTACATACATTACTCAGTCCTCATCACGCTAAGTATACTCTTAATCCCTTTCATCTATTTCAACCATTCCCCACCAGTTTGTTCTTTATAACTAAGAGCATACTTTTTTGGTTTGCAAAAAGGATTAATTTTTAATGAATGGATGAAACTTAAAGAGACATGAAATGAAGGTAACAGGATATTCATAAGCAAGGATCTAAAAGCAAGGTTTAACAAAGATTTACTGTTGGTGTTCTTTGTGCTCTGATTTTTAATCAGTCTTGACTCAGCCCAAAACACCAAGTACTAGGAAATGGGAAGTTCTACTACCTTGTGCTTCAGATTTTTTCTCTTCTTTTAATGAAGAGGGGGGCCAACATTTCCCCTCTGAATCACCTGACTGATTTTGCAACCTCCTATTTTTAAGAAAGGAGGATAACAGAGCTATTTCCCATGAGTGACTCCATCACTTCACTCATGACTAAACTATTTTTATAACTTGGCCATAATCCAGGAGCCTAAGAGCAAGAACACTGACAAAACTCATGGTGCATTTAGAACTGCCTGGCTGCACTCAAACCTTTAAAATTCACCAAAGGGTAGGTTGATATATGGAAAAAAAAAAAAAAGTGGTGTTTTGGGTCATCAGGCCCCTCAATCTTTCACATGCTCTGGTTTCAATAAGGTCTCAAAGATTTCCCCACTGTTTGAAGTGTTACTTTAAAAAGTGTGCCCCTGCCTGAGCACACACACACAAAGTAACATAATATGAATTTCTGAACTCATATTATGAACTGTAATAATGTATACAGTTTGTCAGCAATATGTGGGGACAGACATTTGAAATTGCTTTAAAAATGGCCATAGCAGCTAACTATATAGCTTATAGCCTGCAAGAAGCATGCTAAGTGAGTATGTGTATTCTCTCAGGAAATTTTCCCATTGCCTTGAGGGTATATTAGAAATTACTGGAGTATAATTTTAGAATATAGAAATAGAATGAATAATAATATAGAAATTATAATATCATTTTAAATGTACATCACAAATAAATAACACAGACAAAAATAAGTAATCCTGGGTCAAAGACACAGTGAAAAGAGCAGTTATATGAACTTAGCCAGTCTGATTTCAGGAACCATACTTTACCAACTATATTATTCAGTTTCCTTTTTCCCATGAAGCCATTTGTTAACAAAATATTTTATATATTTTAAGAATAATCACAAATATCAATAATGTCTGATTATAATAACTCACAGATACTTATTCCATTTACTCTCCAAACTATTCCGTATCCTTAGAAAAGAGCTATATGGCCTAGCTACAGATGCATAATTATTCTCCTATGCATTCTAAGGAAAACTGTTTATTTTTCTACAGAAGAAAGTATGTTTTTATTTAAATGTTCAAATTCTTTGGTTAAAATATTTGTATCAAGTGAGTTTTATAGTTCAATAAACTTCATAGAGCTTATCTAGTTTTCAAAATTTATTGTTATGATTAATTTTCTAAATTGTGTTACTTTCATGAGTTAATAGAGGATCTTATTCCAATGAAGACCGTTTTTAACTTAGAGGACCAATATATCTTATATTAATTTTATTAAGCTGATTTTAACTTGAAATTTAGCAGAAGAATGCAGGCCCAGTTCAAAGTGTTTTATCTCTAACATAAACACATTGTGGTTTATCATCTGTCATTATACGCATGTTTCTCGTAGGATTATTTTATATACTTTGTTTTATGTTTACTGCTCAAGAGGTTTGATTTGTGTTATTTTTAAATCTGAGCTATGTTTTCTTATAGTTGTGTGACTACAGCTATCCCTGTTATATATCTGATATCTGTTGTCACCATGTGGCAGTAAACTCTGAAAGCTTAAGTTAAAATATGATTGGTTGTAAATATCTTATTGTAATTACTATAGAATTAAAAAGTTAATTAAAGTAATTATAAAAGCATATTCTTAAAAAGGGTATTAAAGGGGCGCCCGGGTGGCTTAGTCGGTTAAGCATCCAACTTTCACTCAGGTCATGATCTCGCGGTTAGTGGGTTCGAGCCCCGCGTCGGGCTCTTTGCTGACTGCCGGCTCAGAGCCTGGAGCCTGTTTCAGTCTGTGACTCCCTCTCTCTCTGACCCTCCCCTACTCATGTTGTCTCTCTCCTAGAAATAAATAAAAAGCATTAAAATTAAAAAAAAAAAAAGGTATTAAAATCACAGTGACCTACTTCTGGAAGATGAAAGAGAAATAACCCATGTCCTACAAATAGAAGTTTTCAGAAATAGTAAGTTAAGTCACTCTTACAAAGTACTGGGACTCAAAGAATATGTCAAATTCTGCAAGACTGACACAGAAGTAATGCATAGAGGGGTGCCTGGGGGGCTCAGTCTGTTATGTGTCCAACTTTGGCTCAGGTCGTGATCTAGGGTTCATGGGCTGGAGCCCCTCGTCCGACTCTGTACTGACAGCTCAGAGCCTGTAACCTGTTTCAGATTCTGTGTCTCCCTCTCTCTCTGACCCTCCCCTCCTCACATTCACTCTCTCTTTCTCTGTCTCTCAAAAATAAATAAATGTTAAGAAATTTTAAAAAAGAAGTAATGCCTAGAATTATATAAAAGAATCAATTTTTATCTACTGACACTCAAATGCTGTTGTTCTCTTTTGAAACACTCAGCTCATACACCAGGTGTGAATAGTTGTGTATTAACTGTGTATTTTTATAAAAACCTTAGGATTACTTGGAGTCAAGTTAGAAGTTACTGATCATCTTCTAATGTTGATTCTGCATCATTTTGGGCAAGTTACTGAATTTTTAATACATTTTTATCTGTCAAATTAGAGAACTAGCATTATGTCTTAAAATTTGCCATGAGATCTAAATATTCAAAAAAGAGAGATTGACAAAGTAGATTTAAAAAATGTGACCCAAATTTAGGTTTCATTGTTGGTGCTATACATTCTACAGGCATGAACAAACGTATAATCACATACATCCATCATTATATCACACAGAGTGGTTTTGCTGCTCTAATATAATTGTTGTTGTTGTTTTTTTTTATAGTCTTTTCTTTGAAGATATTCCCCATCTGCTCATTCATGATTTTCACCTTTCCTTCTAGGTCATGATCCACCAATTCCAATTTCAATATCTAGGTCATAAATGGTTCTGCATTCACTTGTTTATGAGTTCCATTTTGTTTGCTTTTTTACTTGTTTTTCAAGTTTATAAATTTAACATAAATTAAACAGTGGAAATTGATACATACCATTATTGTAGTTTTCTCCATTTTTCTTTTGCCTAAAAATCCTGTTTCTTCTTATGTTTCCTGACTCAACTTGGGAGATGATCAATCACATTTTACCGAGTGCAGCTTGATCTAGGAGTAGGCCAACAGTATTGATAATTGAGTACACCTGCTTGATGTTACTACAGCCGCTAGATCTAATATGTTTGACATTATCACGGGTGAGTCCAGGGATTGGGCTATATTTGCCTATAGATTCATTAGTAATAACCTCTAGTTTCAGAAACTGTTGCAACATCACAAATATAGGATAATCCTTTCTGACTTTCAGTCTCAACTTCATCGGACTAACCAAAAAAGTGGAAAAATGGAAAACAACTTTTTTTTTTTGGAAAACAACTTTTAAATAGAAGTTATCCCTAACTATAACAAAATCTCTATGCAAAAAATCATTTTTTCTGTTTTAAGAATAGCAGTTACCAAGGCAAAGTGATATTTTGCAATTGAAATTATAGTTGGATTAATATGAATTATAATTATTCCTCTAATATAACAAAATGCTATAGAGTAAAATAGTGTCTCCACAAAAGTTCTTGGTTTTATAAGGCACGGTAACTTTTTATATTCCTCCTATAAAATAATAAGTCATTTATTTAATGAAAAGGGGAAAATACTTCTCATTTTTTTGCTTGATTGGTTCCTCTTGTAAGAGCTTGCAAGTTAAGATGTTACCTGAAATCCAGCTCAGTCATGGTACATTGTTTCTGCCAGTAAACTTGTCCTGTTTGTTTTCCACCCTGAACAATGTCTAGTTTCTTACATAAAATACTAAACCTTAAAGATTCATGAACCGTGAATTCTGTTTAAAGAAAATAGTTATTTGGAAAACTAATAATGCCACATCATGTGATTAATATTATTCTCTTGATTCTATAAGTTATTAATTATTTTATATTTTCAAAAAAGTTATTTTTACATATTTTCTTATTATTACTATTTACCTAAATACATTTTCAAGAATTCTGTGAGCTGCAAAGTTGATAGACTAGTTTGATTATAATAATAAAGGGATAATATGTATATATATACATGTATATCTTCAGTTAATGACAGAAATCACATTAATAAAAAAGTCTTAATATTTCCAATCCCTCCTATTCTACAATTCAAAAAAATGACACAAATATGTCCATATATACAGAGATAGATATAGACAAACTGTATATTCCAGTATGTGCAAGATACTGTAGTTTTAAAAATTTATCAAAGTTTCATGTTACTGATATATTTTATGTAACTATATTTTACTAATACATAATGAACTATATCTAGTAGTTTGGAAAAAACCTTTAACTTACAGTTTAAGGAAGTTAAATTTGAAATCCAGCTCCACAGTGATAACTTGCCCTTTTCAAAATATGGATAACAGGAGCACTTGGGTAGCTCAGTTGGTTGAGCATCTGACTCTGGATTTCGGCTCAGGTTATGATCTCATGGGTTGTGAGCTCCAGCCCCACGTTGGGCCGTGTGCTGACAGCATGGAGCCTGCTTGGCATTCTCTGTCTCCCTCTCTCTCTGCCCTTCTGCAGCTCACTCACTCCCTCTCCCTCTCTCTAAAATATAAATATAAATTAAAAAATAAAATATGAATAATAAACATTATTTTTAGTTTTCTTAGGAAAGGACATGAGCTATGTATGCAATATGCCTAGAGTACTAATTACTTTATTAATATAAATAATTGTATTAGAAAAATCAGGGGACTGTTCTGAACACATTCAGGGATACAAAATAGTAAAGCTGCAATTTTAACTCTGGAATTGATTTTCGGTCTGTCTCTCAACTTCTCCATGACAACTCTGGAAATATTTAACCATCCCACAGAGTTTTCTTGTGGATTAGCCAGTCGTAGGTGGCTTCATGCTACTCTGTTAAGTATATTCAGGTGGTGAGTCCCCTATCTTACTAAGAAAATGATGTAATGTTCATTTAAGAAGATGCATCACCCAGAACCACCACAAGGATCTTGAAATGCCTACTTATAATAGTAATTTATTTATTTAGCACCATCCACACACCTGATGCCTCTTGTACCCAGCAACACTCATATCTGGGAATAAACGTTCAACAAACGACTACAGAACATAAAACAGAGAAAAGGGCTTTCAGCTTTTCTGAGTCAAGCTGTTTGAAAGCTTCCCTTGTTCTCATTTTTAAAAAGAGGTTTCCTTTCATTAATCCAGTTTATAGAGTGTGCACATGTTTTATTGAAACAGAGTGCACTACTCATGAAAATGTCTATTAGACAAACAAATTCTTTTTGTTTTTGGTCTTTTTGCACTGTGGAAAATTGAGGAAAAATAAGAATTCATTATAGAAGGGTTTATAGAATGGCCAGTATTATTAGAAAACGTGAGTTCGCTTATAAGGTAGTTTGATGGAAAAATATAAATCAATTTTTAAAAATTAACCAAAAGAATTATTAATATATCCTGATGTTGCAAAATCAGAAATGGCAATGCTTGTGATTTGTATGCTATTCTATTTATTTACATTACAGTAAGAATTTAAAAAAAATTAAAAGATACTTGTTTCTCTGCTGCCATTTTGTCATATATTTAGAAAGACTCCTGTCTTCATTACCTGGGTCAATGACAACAAGCGCCTATAATCTGTGGTTGTTTCCACTGAGCAAAACTTGATCGATTTTTTTTTCAAACCATCCCTTTTATCACATCTGGGAGAATTCATCTTGCTTGGGTATTTCTTAGTGGGCAGCTCATTAATTTTCACATCTTTCATTGCTGAATAGCTCTCATTTAAAACACAATAAAACAAAATCATCAATTTTTAATTTTTTTCCAAAACATGTTTCCCTGTCACATTTTCCCTAAATCTATCTATAATCTATCCATGTATCATCTATCTATCTATCTATCTATCTATCATCTATCCATCCATCTATCATCTATATCTTTAAAGATATATAGATATCTATATCAGTGTTTACATATCATATCTATATATTTGTATCTATAGCTACATCTAATATAACTGTTAAGCTGCCAAATTACTTACAGGAAAATCTATACACCAAAGAGAAAGAAAAAATCTTATGTCCATAAATAAATAATCAATTAAATGTGTGATGCTTGAGACAGTTCATGAATTAGATTTTGACAGGTTTTGGAAACTACTTGGTAAGTTTCCCATTATTTAACTGTGGTGGATCATGGGACTTGCTGAAAATAATACTGGCAAGAAAACTAGTACTCATATGATCTTAAAATCTCTAAGAACATAATAGTAAAATCAATGATTTCTTTTAAGTAGAAATGTTCTGTGTGTGGTATGGCCTCAGAGACTCCGAGCTGATTCTACCTGTTAACAGAGTCTATGTTTCCATATTGTCTGGGTGTCTTCCAGGTTAAATTGGCTGAGCCTGGACTATATTAGTGGTTCTATAGTAGCAAAATTGCATCTGGAGACCATACGCACACTTTCTTTCTTACCAATTTTCACTTGGTTCTATTTATTGAACTTATAGAAGTGCTGAGTGAGTCATGGCAAGCTGCCTGTCAAGTGAAAGGTGCCATCCAGCCTGGCTGAAGTCAGCAAAGGGACTCAGCATCTCTGTAGTAAGTGGCTGGTAGGCAACAGCTTTGAAATTTCACAATTGCATATGTAAGCAATAAAATCACTTTTATTAGAAGTATACAATTTTAGTTGTTAGGGATTTTGGGTCATTTTATTTAATATGGGAGTGCTTTTCATCCAACCTTATATTTGAGATGTCCACTCATACTCTCTGAATGTTTCCTATACAAAGGCTATATTAGTCAAACAATTCCTTTGTTTAGCTGTTTAAGTTGTTGGCTGTTTCTTAAATTTTTTGTTCTAGATTTGGGAAAAAAGAAAAGGTAGGAGAAAACTAGCCTATCTGCCAAAGTTAGAAAGAAGAATTTGATAAATAACATCTGTGGGCCCTCGGTACAGGGGACCTTTTTTAAAAAAATCAAATTAGAAGTTGTATGGAATAGAGGCACCTGAATGGCTCAGTTGGTTAAGTATCTGACTCTTGATCTCAGTTCAGGTCATGATCTCATGGTTTGTGAGTTCATGCTCCGGATCAGGCTCAGCACTGTAGGTGCGAAGACTGTTTGGATTCTGTCTCCTTCTCTCTGACCCTACCCCACTTGTATTCTCTCTCAAAATAAATAAATAAACTTTAAAAAATTAAAAGAAAAAGAAAGAAGTTGTATGGAATAAAAACTTATAGCGATTTTCAACTGTGATCTTGTCATTCGAAAACATTGAATATGTTTGGAAAATAACATTTCCAATGTTTTTATTTGATGTCTGTCTTTTGCATTTCTCAATCATTTAAATCAGTTCTTCACTCTAAACCAAGGAGTCTCCATGGGGGGCATTTTTGCTCCTCAGGGAAAATTTGGCAATATCTAGAGATGTTTTTGGTTGCCATAACTATGGAGGATGAGTGTTACTGGCATCTAGTGGGTGGAGGTCAGGGATGCTGATAAACATCTTACAATATACAGGATGAGCCTATAGCAAATAATTTCCTGATCGAAACTGTTAATTCTTCCAAGGCTGAGAAATGGTGATCTAAGGCAACACAGCACAGAATTAATATAATTATTATAACATATATACTTTTAAATAGAAGTCATACTATTTTCTACATTTATTACAATATATTAAGCAACTGAGGAAAGTGACTTGACCAGTGTCACAGGACTAGAAAATATCCCCCAGTTGAACCCAGATTTACCTGGATTCAAAGCCAATGCCCTATCTGCATTATTCACTGCTATGTAATGCTTACTTCTCATGCCAAAGCTATCATGAATTCAGGAGTAAATCATGTCTACTTGTTGGTAATTAGTTCCAAGATAGTTAACCAAATTCCAAAGAATTTTGGAAAGCATTTTACCATGTTTTTACCTCTCTAGCTATAGCATATTCACTTAAACATTCTATTTATAATAACTATTGCCAAAAAATCAAAATTTCCTTTCCTTTCTACTTTATAGGATGTCTGCTAATGACTTCTTCTGCATATCTTCCCTCTCTACTGGGTGGGAGGAAGGAAATGAAGAGTAGAAATTATGAGTGTCCTACAGTTTACGTAAGGGTGTGTCTAGCAAATGTTAATTCCTTGTTTTAAGTATTAATGCACCATTCCCTTATATATGTGTTTAATAGATCACCTGTTACAAATTTGCACAAAAATATGGCATAATTCTACATACAGGTCTATGATCAATTTATACTCATAACTGTTAATTTTTTCACTCAAAAATCATTTTTTAATAACTAAGCAAAGTAATAGTTGGAGCAGAATATCTAGACCCAGTTAAAGGTGACTGACATTATCTGTGACAGTAAAGACACATCAGAAGCAAAAGGAGGCACGGGTCAACCTCAATTTGTAGAGGGTATGGAAATTTCTGTAAGACAAAGCTCTGAGAGGAACTCAAAATCAGAAACACAAATTGTAAAGCGTAAACCTCCACTCCATTTTGGTTTGCAACGGTACTGTAAAAACTAGATTTTTTTTTAATTAAAAAAAAAAAACAACAGTTGGGGCACCTGGGTGGTTCAGTTGGTTAAGCATCTGACTTTGGCTCAGCTCATGATCTCACGGTTCATGGGTTCCAGCCCCACATTGGGCTCTGGGCTAACAGCTCAGAGCCTGGAGCCTGCTTTGGAGTCTGTATCTCCCTCTCTCTCTGCCCCTTCTCCACTTGCACTCTGTCTCTGTATCTTTCCCAAAAATGAATAAACATTAATTTTTTTTTAAAAAAAGAAAAATAATCCATGAGAAGTTAGGTAGAGTCAACTCATTGTGACTCATCATACATTTTACACTATGTCTGTGTTCTATTTGCTCACACATTTGCCAAAGTTTTAAACTTATTGTAAATATATTTCTTACTCTTCCATATTTAGCATTTATTCATTGAGACTGAAAGTTTTTATTAAAATATTTCTAGATTTTTAAAAATACTGTCTGAATGTCTTATAAAATATCTTTTTTTGTGTTGTTTAATAAAATTACTTCTTGAAGATAAATGTAAGTCTGTACATAAATGTAAGACTGAAATACCTGAAGATAAATTCAGGTATTTCTAACTAGTCTGTATTCTCCTCATTCTCACTCCCCCCGCCTGCCTTCTAAACCCCTCTCCCTGATTCAGCTCAGCTATAGTCCTGTTCAGGAAGATTTTTTTTTTTTAATCCTGGCAACAAAAGTAAGAAGAAAAATCAGCTGAGCTGGAGGCTATTTGGCATCAAATATAAGAAGCATAATGTGCTTTTAGGAAAATACAAGGATCTCACCACAAGAGAGATAGCCACTCTGAAGCTTGGAGTATAGCAATTAGACAGAAGAGGGTTTGGGCACAGAGTTACACCTCTTGAATTTGCTTAACTTAAACTAGTCCCTCCAGGCTGCTGTGATTGAGGAAACTGAATTCCCTTCTGTTAGCCTTCCCATCTAAGGTACACACACAGATGCCAGTGTGTGTGTGTGTGTGTGTGTGTGTGTGTGTGTGTGTGTGTGTACAGATACATATATATATGTATATATAAGTATATATATGAAGTAACATTTTATGTAATGTATTTTTGAAAACAAAATTCTAATGAACATCATTTATGGTGATTAAATGGGTCAGAAGGAGGCCTGAATTTTTATTTATACTGTAAAAAGAATTAAAGATATATCAGAGACAACTGAGAATCTGCCATCATAAAAGGTAATTGTTGCAAATTTAAAATGGTCATAGAAACATGCATTCATGAGTTTGCCCAAGATTATGCCAAACTTCCAAACTGCGAAGTTGCAAAATTTCAAAATATCCTGAATTATCCTTAGAAATTATTAAAAGTAAACCTGATAAGCAAATTCTAAAAACATGAATCTTAAGAACAACAGCATAACAACAGTTTTCTACTACAGAAGTGACTAGTCTGCTTTTGTCTCCAAATAATATATTTTTTAGTGATATAATATTTGCTGGCCATTTCATTATGGCTATTTAGTATTTAGTTATACATGTCTTAAAATTTGCTGCTTACTGCACTATTCTCTCCTACTGTAAGGATTAACATTTCCTCTATTAAATTTCTTCCATTCTGATACAAAGCCAAGACTATACATCCGTGTTCCTTGGAAGGGATCAACTCTCTCAACCCCCTTCAGCAGAATCAGGAGATTGTAGGCCAATTGAGCAATAGCATTTAATATAAGATGTTCAATGGTGAACATCCAGTGAATATTCAGGGATATTTTAAAATAAATGTTTCCATTATTTTTCTTGCAATTATATTGAGTTACATTAAAAAACTTATTGGATAATAGAAGGAATATAGTTTATGGAAGTCGACTGTCCGGGATTTTAACCTTGGCTCCACAATTTCTGTTATCCTGGAAAATTTACTTAACACATTTAAGATTCAGTTTCCACTTTGTAAAGGGTTTATGTGATGACTGAATGATAGTAAGTATTTAGGGCAGTGATTCGCATACTAGGCTTATGTTATTTCTCTCCAAAATACATAATGGCAGAATAAAAAAAGCCCTATTTCAATAGATCTCAGGACACATAGGAAGTATTTCTTGTCAAAAAGACATTTTGTAAAGCAAACAACTGAACAACCTATAATAAATTTGCCACTGAAATTTTTTTTACTTCATTTACCATAACAAATAAGTTAGGCTTCTACGTATAGGCTGAGCTCTAACTGGTTTAAAACTGGAAAGATAATCCTGAAATCAAGGGAAATCAGGAAGGATCTTGGTTTCAGAATTAGCTCCTGAGAAAGCTAGTCATTAAAACTTAGCAAAGGACTTACTTTAAACCAATTACATAATCAAAGATATCTGAGAAAGAATATTTGCTGCATTGTAGAGAGACTTATGTTTCTCTAACTGAAAAAACTGAGCAAGTTCCTTAACATTTCTAATGCATATAGAGGAAATATATATAATCTCTCTAAACATATTTATGTATAAATAAGTATATTATATATAATTTAAATAATCTCTATATATACATATACATACACATATACATATATATATTTACAGAGGGCTAGGGAAAGAGGAAATGTCAATGCCTATCCTTATCATTAGTTTGCACCCAATAATTGATAAGGGATAAAAAAAAATCATAGCAGATGAAGTACTAGAAGCAGGCAAACCACAAAATGTCAGAACAAACAGTAGGTTTATTTTGGAGGATTCACCCATTGAGAATGAAGATACATAATAGTTCTGTGAGTTACTAAATCTATTTCCCTGGTTTCTGTCTCTAAAGAAACTCAAGCGGTACATTGGGAAATAATGTCAGAAACCCCGTTACACTGACTGAATTAATAAAGTCATGGAACAAATCTATAATCCAGCATACAATAATGTTATTTGGACTATTTTCCAAAAACTCTCGTCTCAAGGGTATGACCCTGTTAATTTGCTTAAGAACTGGGTAGGGGGCCTGGGTGGCTCCATGGGTTAAGCATCTGACTTCAACTCAGATCATGATCTCACCGTTCCTGAGTTTAAGCCCCGTGTTAGGCTTTGTGCTGACACCTCAGAGTCTGGAGCCTCCTTTGTATTCTGTGTCTCCCTCTCTCTCTGTTCCTCCCCCACTCATGGTCTGTCTCTCAAAAATTAATAAACATTAAAAAATTATTAAAAAATAATAAAGTACTATTTTCAAAAAGAAAAAAAAAAGAACTGGGCAAAGCTAAATGTATGTTGAAACAACTCACAGGTGAAGTAAGCAAAATAGGAACTGATACTAAGTCATTTTCAGTAAAACAATAAAATTGTTGTGCTATTTAAAGATGCATTTTCTATTATTGAGCCCAAATAGAATACTAGTAAATTTGAAATTAAAGTAAGTGAACAAAGTTGAATTTTAATGTAATGGTGTTGTTTTTACTTACAAAAGCTGTATATTTGATTTTTGGAGCAGCTTTAGGTTTACAGACTAATTGAGAGGAAGGTACTGAGATTTCCCATATACCTCCTGCCCCCACTCGTGCACAGCCACTCCCATTATCAGCATCCATTACAAGAGTGTTACATTAGTTATAATTCATGAAAAACTGTATTTTTATTGATGAAAAATTTTACATGATAAAATCTTGAACATTCAAGCAAAACAGTACAAAGAAGAAAATAAAAATCATCGTTAATGCCATGTTCCTAAAAAGATATTAAAATTTCAATAGTTTCAATGTGCATGTGTATATATATACATATATATGAATTTACATATATTTCTTCTCTGAAGTTATTTACTATATTCTTTTATAAAATTGAGAAAATAAATGTAACTTCTAATCTGCCTTCTCACTTTAAATATGTATTATAGGGGCGCCTGGGTGGCTTAGTCGGTTAAGCGTCCGACTTTCACTTGGGTCATGATCTCGCAGTTCATGGGTTCAAGCCCCGTGTCGGGCTCTGTGCTCACTGCCAGCTCAGAGCCTGGAGCCTGTTTCAGAGTCTGTCACTCCCTCTCTCTCTGACTCTCCCCTGCTCATGGTTTCTCTCTCTCTCTCCTAGAAATAAATAAAAATATTAAAAAAAATAAATATGTATTATAAATATTATCATAGTTAAATTCTCTTCTAGGATACAATTATTTAAATGTTTACTTATTTATTTTGAGGGGTGGGTAGGGGCAGAATAAGAGGAAGATTGAGAGTCACATGCAGGTTCCATGCTCAGCACAGAGCCCAGCACGTGGCTTGATTCCATGAACCATGAGAATATGATGTGAACAAAACGAAGTCAAGAGTCGATTGCTTAACCAACTGAGGCCACCCAGGCGCCCCTAGGTCACCATTTTTAATGACTGTATAGTGTTTAATAATATCTATACAACATAATTTATCTAACTTATATATTTGCCTTTACTTCTATTTTGGGAGCAACTGTTTTCAATTAGTTTATGTTCTCAAATCCTTGATATCTTCTTGTAATAGTATTAGTCATAAAAGCTCACTGCCATGCGACTTTTGCAGAAAACTGAATATAAGCCTCCTGCCCCTTCCTTCTACTAACTGGGGTTAAATCTTTGTGACTCTTTTGAACAAGAGAATATAGTCAAAGTGTGATAATGCTTCCATTTTCAAAAAAATTACTGTGTGGTGTGTAGTTTTAAATTCACTTCTCTGTCTCTGATATTGGAGTTTCTTCAGACAGAAATCCAATGAATGAACACACTGAATTCAGAAGAGCCAGGCAGGGGCAAAGGTGGCCTGCAGCCTCATGTGTAATATATAAATGCTTTTTTTTATAACCTAGATTTTGAGTTTTTTATTACCAAACAAAATTTGATCAATGCAATTATTACATAAAATGTTGTAGTGACAATCTTTACAGACTCATCTTTCTGTGTATTTCTTATTTCATTGCTAAGGTTGCATTCCAACAATTTATTTTATTTTATTTTTTTAAAGATTTTTATTTATTTCTAGGAGAGAGAGAGAGAAAGACAGCGTGAGCAGGGGAGGGTCAGAGAGAGAGGGAGACACAGACTGAAACAGGCTCCAGGCTCTGAGCTGGCAGTCAGCACAGAGCCCGACGCGGGGCTCGAACCCACGAACCGCAAGATCATGACCTAAGCGAAAGTCGGACGCTTAACCGCTAAGCCACCCAGCGCCCCATGCATTCCAACAATTTAAATTGAAACTTTGAAAGATACTAATATTCTTAAGGTCTTTAATTTGAATTGCAAAATTTTATTCAGATACAAATAATCATCCTACCTCATCAAAATGTATGAGAATACTCATTCTGCTGCATCACACAAAAGGGGTGGGAGAAGGATTAAAATATGTGCATATAAAAAAAAATAAATAAAATATGTGCATATAATATGATCTATCTACTGATGATGGAATCTTTAACAAAAGTTAAAATATATCACCTGCAGGGGTGCTTGGGGGGCTCAGCCAATTAAGTGTCCAACTTTGGCTCAGTTTATGATCTCACAGTTGGTGAGTTTAAGCCCCAAGTCGGGCTCCCTGCTGTCAGCACAAACCCTGCCTTGGATCCTCTGTCCGCCTCTCTCTCTGCCCTCCCCCTGCTCATGCTCTCTCTCTTAAAAATAAATAAACATTAAAAAAAAAAATATATATATATATCACCTACAATATTTTACAAACAACTTTAATTTTATCCTTAATTAGGCATTTAAATATTTCTACTGAAATCACACGATAATATATGTTTCAGAATACTCCTTGGGAAAAGATTATATTTGACACAGATGGGCAGATTTTATTGCCCCTATGCTGATTCATTCCCAGATTGATGGACCCAAACACTTTAGGAAGTATCAAAATATCTTTCTTATCCTTGCATGAAATAACTTAAACCTGACTCTTACTCTTAGCAGGAAGGCATGTAATTGCATACTCTGTGCATCAGAGGGCCCATCATTTGCTAAAAATTCCCGAACATCATTAGACAGCTAATTAAGAGCATTAGGGGTATTATATCACTAGAAAATGTCATTAATTCTTTACCTGTGCCAGTTTCAAAGTGAGGCCTTTTCTCTGTTAAATATACATTAAGTACTGTGTACAGTGTAAACAGAGTGAGAAGTTATACAATCATCGAACCATAACAAAGCTGTTAAACCAGGGATAAATGGTCTTATTCTTGGCTTCAAGTAAAATTATTAAGGAACAGCATAGTAAACCATGAAAGAAACATTGATTAACCATTATTTGTCACCTAATGTGCCAGGAGTTTTACAAATATTTATATGGCTGTTAATTCTCTCCCTCTAAAGATTCTCCTTGAGATAGAATGTTCCCCTTCCCTGCCAAAGGCATAACTAGAGATCAAAACTCATCACTCTACTAATAACATCTCTTACAGCTGGATGTGGCCATTTACTCAATAGCATCTGTGCTTATGCAGCATTCACAATTTCTATGTCATGTTTTTGTATAAGAAAATCACTTGCCTTACATGTCTTTCAGTCTTCCCGTGTGGTGGAATGAAGTCATGGTGTTGTGAACAGCAATATCCATGCAGTTGACAATAATAGAGGCTAACAAAAAAACAAAAAAAAGAATGGAATAAAATTGAATCCTGAATAACTGTAGAACAAAGTATAGCTCATTTTTAATCACTTGCTCATCTGCGAATACCTACTACAAAACAAAAACAAACTACATTGTGTTAAAACACTTTATTTTGAAAATTTTTTCTCATTAGTATGGTTTATATACTAATTATTCAAAAAACTGACTAATCTCTTGCCAAATTTTTTTCCATTTTGTTTTGTTTTTAAATCTGAACTGTGTAGTACTACCTTAGAACTTGGGAAGGTAAGCACTGTTGCAGGGCAAAAAGGTGGTAATTCTGATTATGTCATGGCAACATTTAGTTACATTCCTGTTGTTTGTTAACCTTGAGAGCAGACCACATGCCCACCAAGGCTACAGATAAAAAGGGAATTAATGAAAATCCAATAACTTGAAGTCTTTCATAGGTTGGGAAAAGCTATTCCAATGTAATTAGGAGATACTACTTTCATTCATGTAATTTCTCTGAGACCTCTAATTAAGAATTTCAGTCACATACTGTGAGTGAAACCTATGGCAAAGGTGACTCTAAGGGAGTAATTTCAGATGGCTTATTGCTTCACATGGCCTCATTAAATCCAGGGTAGACGAATGATCTGAGCACATAATTCAGTAAACAAAAGAAGAGAATTAGTAGGCTTAAATATGATGGCAAGAAGAGAGTTTAGGCTTGTGTACTCACCAGTGGAAGTTTTTCTAAATAAATAGACTTGAAACTTGCTATATAATTTTACTTCCAAAGAAACAAGCCTGAATTACAAAATTATCTGTGATTGTTTCATTCCTACAAAAGCCGCCAGACTCCCAAACTTGACTGTGCAGGAAGTAAAGTGCAAAAGCTCACCATCTCCCAGAAGAGACACACATTCCAATACTCACTTAAATATGACTATGCAGAAAACTGATGCATAAGTCAGTGCAAACTGAATTTTGCTACGAGATCAAAATCTCTACAGCATGTGACTAAAAAAAAAGAAGTTTTATTTCTTGAACTTAAAATGTATGATGTGAAATTAGACATCTTTCCTTTTTGCAGACGACATGATACTGTACATAGAAAACCCAACAGACTCCACCAGAAGCCTACTGGAACTGATCCAAGAATTTAGTCAAGTTGCAGGGTACAAAATCAATGTACAGAAATTGGTTGCATTTTTATACACCAACAATGAAGCAACAGAAAGAGAAATCAAGAAGCTGATCCCATTCACAATTGCACAAAAAACCATAAAATACCTCGGAATAAACCTAACCAAGGATACAAAAGATCTGTATGATGAAAACTACTGAAAACTTATGACGGAAATTGAAGAAGACACAAATAAATGGAAAAACATCCCATGCTCATGGATAGGAAGAATAAATATAGTTAAGATGTCATTACTACCCAAAGCTATCTACACATTCAACGCAATTCCAATCAAAATTGCCCCAGCATACTTCTCAAAGTTAGAGCAAACTATCCAAAAATTTGTATGGAACCACAAAAGACCCCGAATAGCCAAAGTAATCCTGAAAAATAAAACCAAAACGGGAGGGATCACCATCCCAGACTTTAACCTCTACTACAAAGCTGTCATCATCAAGACAGTATGGTATTGGCTCAAAAACAGACACATAGACCAATGGAACAGACTTGAGAACTCAGAAGTGGACCCAAAAGTATACAGCCAACTGATATTTGACAAAGCAGGAAAGAATATCCAATGGAAAAAAGACAACCTCTTTAACACATGGTGTTGGGAGAACTGGACAGCAACATGCAGAAGAATGAAACTAGATCAATTTCTCACACCATGCACAAAAATAAACTCAAAATGGATAAAGGACCTGAATGTGAGACAGGAACCCATCAAAACCCTGGTGGAGAAAGCAGGAAACAACCTCTTTGGCCTCCACCGCAGCAACCTCTTACTTGACACATCCCTCAAAGCAAAGGAATCAAGGGGCGCCTGGGTGGCTTAGTCGGTTAGGCGTCCGACTTTCGCTTAGGTCATGATCTCGCGGTTGTGGGTTCGAGCCCTGCGTCGGGCTCTGTGCTGACTGCCAGCTCAGAGCCTGGAGCCTATTTCAGAGTCTGTGTCTCCCTCTCTCTCTGACCCTCCCCTGCTCACGCTGTCTCCCTCTCTCTTAGAAATAAAATAAAAATATTAAAAAAAAAAAAAGCAAAGGAATCAAGAGCAAAAATAAACTTTTGGGACCTCATCAAAATTAAAAGCTTCTGCACGGCAAAGGAAACAATCCACAAAACTGATAGGCAACCAACGGAATGGGAAAAGATAGTTGCAAACGACATATCAGATAAAGGATTGATATCCAGAGTCTATAAGGAACTCACCAAACTCCACACCCAAAAAACAAACAACCCAGTAAAGAAATGGGCAGAAGATATGAACAGACACTTCTCCAAAGAGGACATCCAGATGGCCAACAGACACATGAGACAATGCTCAGCATCCGTCCTCATCAGGGAAATACAAATCAAAACCACACTGAGATACCACCTCACGCCAGTCAGAGTGGCTAAAATGAGCAAATCAGAAAACTCTAGATGCTGGCGAGGATGTGGAGAAACAGGCACCCTCTTGCACTGTTGGTGGGAATGTAAACTGGTACAGCCCCTCTGGAAAATAGTGTGGAGGTTCCTCAGGAAACTCACAATAGAACTCCCCTATGACCCAGCAATAGCACTGCTAGGAATTTACCCAAGGGATACAGAAATGCTGATGCATAGGAGCACATGTACCCCAATGTTCATAGCAGCACTCTCCACAATAGCTAAAACATGGAAAGAGCCTAAGTGTCCATCAACAGATGAATGGATCAAGAAGATGTGGTTTATCTATACCATGGAATACTACATGGCAATGAGAAACAATGAAATCTGGCCATGTGTAGCAACATGGATGGACCTTGAGGGTGCTATGCTGAGTGAAATAAGTCAGGCAGAGAAGGACAAATATCATATGTGTGCACGTATAGGAGGATTAGGAGGAACTTAACAGAGGACCAAGGGGGAGAAGAAGGGCGGAAATGGTGGGGGAAAGGGAGAGAGGCAAACCATGAGAGACTCTTGAATGCTGACAAAAACTGAGGACTGATGGATGTAGGGGGGAGGGGGGATGGGCATGGAGGAGGGCACTTGTGGGGATGAGCACTGGGTGTTATGTGGAAACTAATTTGACAATAAACTATTTGTAAAAAAAAAAAAAAGAAGAAGAAAAAAGAAATTTGACATCTTTCCAGGGCAGATGGCCCACATGATAATATCTATTTCCT
Organism: Proteles cristata cristata; assembly: GCA_017311185.1. NCBI lineage: Eukaryota > Metazoa > Chordata > Mammalia > Carnivora > Hyaenidae > Proteles > Proteles cristata. The sequence goes on along the minus strand of JAESUZ010004782.1, from coordinate 192,652 downwards.
TCATCATAACGATGTTTCCACATATTTCACTGGCCCATCAAAGTCATGTGGCCATATAGAACTTCAAGGAGGCATAAAAGAACAATATTCTCTCTGCCTACCAGTAGAGGTATACTCATTTGCACTGTATATTAATAGTATCTACTCTAAATAAATAAGAAAATACCTCTCCAAGAGCAAAAGCAAGAGACATACAGATCAAGATATGAAGACGTGCATAGAAGGGAACCAGGTACAGCTAGATAGGCCACAGACTTTACTGTATAATACAACAGGATTATCCTTGATTTCTGCATATCAGAAATTAATAAAGGAATGTGTTTTCAGTCTTCCTTTTTCCTGGATCAGGTTCAGAATTATATGCAAAGTGATGGAAGAAATACCACATTGTGTAGAAATCCTAAATTTTGAACTGGATGAAATGACTACATAGGATTTTATACCTTCTTCATTGGAAACAGAATAAATATACTTATGTATGGGGAAAATTATATGAATAAATATCTAGTGGAACAAAATTGAAGATGTTTACAGAGAAATCTAAATACCCTGGTATCCATTGTAACCTTTCTCTTGAGTGACTGAACCCCTAAGGTCTTAGTTAAGTACATGGCCACCTACACTGTTATGGGTCCTCTGAAATGCATACAATGGGGCACAGTTAAATGTGAAGGAGATAATTGGAAATGGGTTAAAAGCTGGCAAGGAATACCTTCAAACTATAATACAGAATGCCATCTGTGAATGAAAGAATGTAAGGTAAGATAACTGGGTGATTATAGTCTCAGAGTTGAGTGCAACATTGAGGAAGTATGTGTCAAAACAAGAAGGAGTCCCAGGAAAAAAAAAATGACCATCTACTAGATAAGTTCCAAGTTAAACAGAAATGGTCAAGCCCTAGTAACACAACAAGTGTAATCACTGACATGCTACAGACCAAAAAGTGCATAATCCTTACTGAAATGCTACAGTGAACCCAAGGTACATCAATTTGGCTGTTGTCAGTCAATCACATTCCTCATAGCATCATCTCTTAAAAGGAGCTGGGAGTCATGTATTTCCATAACTGATACATTACTTACCTAGAAATTACTTTTATTAGTCTCTCTTGAAGCTGAGATTGGACATGACTGATTTTGGTCAATGGAATAAAATAAGCGATTTTTTGCCACTTAAGTACAATATTTCATAAGGCAATTTCTTGCATCCCATTTCCTCATTTCCCTCATTACAAAGGTTAAAGTTTGGATTATATCATGTGAAATAAGATAAGACCTTAGGTGACAAAAATATCAAAGGGATATAAAAAACCTGATCTTTATGACCTTCAGGTGGGCTATTGCCACGCTAGTTTAACTGTCCATTCCTTTCTTTTTTTAATTTTTAATTTTTTTTTTAATTTCTAGGAGAGAGAGAGAGACAGTGTGAGCAGGGGAGGGCCAGAGAGAGAGGGAGTCACAGACTGAAACAGGCTCCAGGCCCCAAGCTGGCAGTCAGCACAGAGCTGGACGCGGGGCTTGAACCCACGAACCGCGAGATCATGACCCAAGCGAAAGTCGGACGCTTAACCGACTAAGCCACCCAGGCGCCCCTTAACTGCCCATTTCTAAATCAACTGCCCATCTCTAGACTGTTACGTGAAAGATAATTAAGTTTCTATCTTGTTTAAGGAAGAGATCTTGGAGTCTCTTCATATCAGCAATTAAGCCTATCTAATATAAATAAACATTACTCTAATGCCTCATACAAATATTGCCCCAGTATAAAAGCAGAGGAATGCAACATTCATAATTAAATATCAAGTTCCCACACCCAATAATCAATAGCGCTAGTGCTCACATTGTAGATAAGTCTTAACCAGATATGATTAGTGCCTAAAAATCTTTCCTAGACCCAGACAACTGGAGTTCAAATTTTGGCTCTACCATTACTAGTTGTATTATCTTGGAGAAGTCATTTAACCTTCTAAAACTCAAGTTCCTGTCTTTATTTTGAAATGGCCATTATTTATTGCATCTATTTCATAAGATTATGAAGATTAATTAAACAATGGGATAATATTCTGATAAATATAAAATTTAAATATTGATCATAATTGTTTTTTGTTATTAGTATTCTTGTTCTACCCTGCCATTAGTCCGTTGTTTAAGTGTTTTAACATTATTTTTAGAAATATGATTGCTAATATTTTAAATAACCCTAGCATAATTCTAAATGGTATTATCCTCTATATATCATCTATGTATCTATGTATGTATGTATCTATCTATCATCTATCTACCTATATTTATTTGTATGAACAATTAGTGTACTTCAGTAATTTAAAATGAATCAAGATCATTTGTCCCAAATGAAAGAAAAGTTGATGGAGTATGGAGAGATGTCAGAAAAGAAAGCTTAAAGTATTTAGGGGACAATAAAATGTGACTAAGGTGGATTAGCTAACAATAACCATACAAGTCTGTTCATAAAATATGATAAACGACTCAGAAAAGCCATCAGGAAACAGAAAGTATGTCAAAGCTCTTTGCTGGTATGGGAAAGATATTGTCCATGAGTGAAAAAAAAAATGATATGTTCGGAAAAGTAAGGGTTTTTGATTTAGTGTTTATTCAACCATATTTTTAGGAATATAGAAATGGAGAGGAGTCATAAATAAATTCCATAGGAGACCAATTAAACAATCATATTTGTTAAAATCAAGGTGTTTTAAATACATTTATTTAAGTAAAAAAAAAACACTGAGAATACCGATACAGTGAAAGGAGATAATCAAATGTTTGTACAGTTGGTGTTAATGAGTTTTTGAAAGAACATCTTTATAAAGCTAGTGTTTGGGGTGCTTAGGTGGCTCACTTGGTTGAGCACACAACTTTGGATCTTGCCAAGATCTCACATTCATCAGTTTGACCCCCACATTGGTCTCTCTGCTGGCAGCACGGAGCCTGCTTTGGATACTCTGTGTCCCCATCTCACTGCACCTCCACTGTTTGCTTTCTGTCTCTCAGAAGTAATAAATAAACGTTTAAAAAAAGTAGGAGCTCCTGGGTGGTTCAGTTGGTTAAGCATCCAACTTTAGCCCAGGCCATGATCTCATGCTTCGTGAGTTCAAGCCTCACAATGGGCTCTGTGCTGACAGCTCAGAGCCTGGATTCTGCTTTGGATCCTGTGTCTCCTTCTCTCTCTGCCCATCTCTTGTTCATACTCCGTCTCTCTCTCAAAAATAAATAAACATTAAAACACAAAACAAAACCCTAATTTTAATGGGGGCATCGGGGTTAAAAGTGCATTTGGCACCATAAGAAGAAGACTGAAATTGATTCGAGGTGTTTCTCTTTAGATAAGGCAAGATCTGACACAGATTGGTACACACCATCTGTGATTAAGCACACAAATACTTCTGACCTATGAAAGGTTAACTAGACTCCCTTGATCTACATTATTTTCCCTTAAATTGTTCCTCTAAATATTTTTAACTAGCTGAACATTCTGAACATTTTAACTATCTGTTCATTCTTCTTTCTTTTTTGTCTTCCACTAAAGATAAACCTTAAGATCTAAATACGTTCTGGTTATCAGAAAGTGGCTATCATGGTCAAAAACCTATATTATTTTCTTGTTCAGTTTTATGAGGTGTTGGAAAGTAGCTTAAATGGACTCAACATCTTTGCCTGGTTCTCTTAGGATAAAATTAAAGAAATAGAAATATTCCTCCTACTGTAAGAATAACCTCACCATCTCTACATACTATCCTATCACTTCTTCTCTATGCCTATACTAAGTCTTTCTCACAATTATTTAATCATACCCTGAATTTTGAAGGACAAAAAAAAAATCCCCCTTAAATCCACATGCCTGCTGGATATACACTGAATCCCTGACTGTATGGTTGGTTCCTTTTATGAAGTTTCAACTTAAGATTTTTCAACTTTACAATGGTGCAAGAGGTATTGGTTTAGTTAAAACTAGACTTCGAATTTTGAATTTTGATCTTTTCCTAGGCTAGTGATCGTGGTACAGGCATTCCCTCATGAAGCTGGGCAGTGGCAGTGAGCCGCAGCTCCTGGTCAGTAACCTGATCACACCTGATACACTTACAACCACTCTGTATCCATACAACCATTCTGTTTTTCACTTTCAGTACAGAATTCAATAATTACAGGAGATAACACTGTATTATAAAATAGGCTTTGTGTTAGATGAGTTTGCCCAGCTGAAGGTAAATGAGAGTATTCTAAACTTTTTAACACAGGCCAGCCTAAGCTATGATGTTCAGTAGGTTAGGTGTATTGTGTGCAGTTTCAATTTGTGATGGGTTTATGAGGACATAACTCCAAAGTAAATCAAGGGAGATCTATAATTGTCTCTTCCATTCCAACTAAGTCTTGTTTCCAAATATTCATCAATTCATTTCTCAAATCCTGGCACCTGGTGTCCATATTCAAGTCTTTACTGAAACAAGTCACCTTAAAGTTGTGAATGAATTATTATTTTCCTTGATTTCTCTTTGATTTGACACTGTCAACCACTCTCTTTCTTCACATGCTTTTTTGCCTTGAAATTTGGAATAACACTTTCCCACATTTCCCCCTACCTACATAGTAACGATTTCTCTATCTTGTTTATGGCTTCTTTTCTTCTGCTCAGTTCCTATCTGTTGGTGTTCTCCAGTTTACAACATTAGAATTACAACATTACAACATAGAATGTCTTCTAATGGCATTCTTCTTGGTAAAAACATCCATTTCCTTGATTTCACACAGAAACTATTTCCTCAAGAGTGTCATTTTTTATAACATTCCAGAGTTCTAGCCTGAGATCATCTTTGTGAATTTAATCTATAATACAAATTCTGATTTATAGGATATCCTATGAGAAACCCTTAACTCAATGTGTTCTCGAATTAACTTACTACATCTCACTTACTACAAAATCTCTTCCTTTTCTGGTGTTAATGATGAAGGACACTGTGTATTAGCCAGTGTCAAATGCCAGAAATCTATGTTCAGTGTTGATTATCTCTTCCCTTTCATCGCTGCATCCAATGAGGGAAGTCCTGTCCATTTTCCTAGAATCTATTGACACTCATTTTACATGACACTCACTTCCCACCAGATTAATTCCACAGCCTCCAATTACTCTTGTTGTTGTTGTTTTTACTATAGATTCCTTTTCTCTATTCTTCACTCTATACATTGTTGTTCCAATGTTTTTTTCTACCAATATGATCTTATCATTCCCTTTCATAGTTTTTTTTGTTTATTACAAAATCAATAATAACACAAAATAAGCTAGAAAGCTTTAGGAAGAGCATATTACCATAGATATTAAATAACCATGTTAAATTAATAGTCAATTATTTTATATGAAAACTAGGCAAGTAGATAGACAAAATTTCCCATATAATCTTAGAATATATTTGGGATCACAACAGCCATTTCTATCAACTGTAAGTTGGAGCACCTGGATGGCTGAGTAGGTTAACTGTCCAACTCTTGATTTCAGCGCAGGTCATGATCTCACAGTTTGTGAGTGTGAGCCCCATGTCAGGCTCTTCTCTGACAGTATAAAGCCTTCTGGGATTCCCTCTCTCTATTTCTCTCTCTCTCTCTCTCTGCTTAACCTTCTCTCTCTCCCTCAAAATAAATAAAGAAGCTTAAAAAAAAACTGTGGGCAAATAATGTTGGGGTGCCTGGGTGGCTCAGTTGGTAAAGTGTACAACTCATGATTTTGATTTAGGTCATGATTTCACGGTTTGTGGTATTGAGCTCTGCATTGGGTTCTGCAGTGAGAGCATGGAGCCTGCTTGAGATCTCTCTCTCTCTCTCTCTCTCTCTCTCTTTCTCAAAATAAATAAACTTTAAAAAATAGTTTTAATGCAATGCAGTGGGAATGGGGTTGGAGGTATAAAGAATCCAGTGAAAGTTATAATCATGTTCCTGTTACAAAGAATTGCTATAAGATAAAATATGATAAGGTAAAAGCATTTTGCACTCTATATAAATAGTTTCAAATATAAATGTCATTTTTACTCATATCACTTTTTTCTACTTCTTACACTAACTCATTATAGTTACAATTCTTATTTTTTTCTTCTATCCCTACTCTTTCCTGTGATTAAAACTTGATTTTCTCCCTAAATCTTTAAATAATCTTTTTAAAAATCACTGTTTAAGATTATTTAAGAGTTCCTAGCATATAACAACAGCTGTTTCACATTTTTTCCCTGTCAATCCCCTGCTATTGTGTTAGCAACTTGACAACACATTATTTTAACTATTGAGGATCCAGGGCATTGACTCATTTAATGCCTATGCAGACCTCTTCTTTCTTGACACTTTACGAACTAATATTGTACTTCAAACACCCAAAAAGAGATCTTTAATTCATGTATAAGACCTGTTTCTCTCAAGTCATCATTCATTGTACATTTGCTCAGATTCAATTTCTACTCTAGAGTCAGTTGTCTTATAGTATGATAACAAATATGTGTTATTGAATGAAGTCAAATACAGAAATTCATTGCATCCCAGATATATGCTCTGCTGATGCTGTGTGTTGCAACTAAAATACAGATAACTGAGTGGAGACTATGGAGAAGTTAACATAACAATGAAGAGAATATGTATAATTTGAGGAAATTATACATAACTAACTTGGGTAAAGTTGAATGTAGATTAGAAAGGAGATTGGTTGTAGGAGAAATGGAAATAAGATTATATTCCACACAATATAAAACCAAGAAGGAATGATACTTTTTAAAATTTTGCTTATTGTTGTTTTGTGTGATTTTTTTAAAGAATGCGTAGCACATAATGGACATTGATTTTTTAATACATTGTGTCTCCTAGAAAAGAAAGACAAGTCTCAAAGAGGATATGAAATCTGAAAAAAAAAAACCCTAAAATTTCAATGATCAGATATGGAAAATAAGAAAATTCTAGGTTAGTAACAAGGCCCTCTTCTACCAACCTCTTATTCCACTGCAGAAAAAAAGCAACACTGGACAAAGAAACCCGTTTCTTTTCCCTTTATTATGGGAATAAACATGGTGGGAAAGTCAGAAATACAGTTGGCTACACAGCTTTTGACTCTAGAGTCAAGAATCTCTACCTATTCAAACAGCAAGGGACACTTGTAATGATTTTTGAAGCAAAATAAGATCATGGATTGAATTATATAATCACAGGGCAATTATGTGAGGAGTCTGCAGGCTTGAGGGGAAAGTATGTAGGGGAAGATATCATTAGTGAAACACGTCAAAATGTAATTATTTCTGTGAGATAGTTTAGAATAAAAAGGTCAATACTAAACGATAAATCCAAATACCCCTACATTGTAAATAAATTGCCAAACCACCCATACAGAATATACTTAATGACTATGGAATGGTTCTACTAGCATTTGTCTTCTATCCTCCACCAGGCAATATATAGGAAAGGCAAAAACTTCACGGAGGATTTGATGAAACCATATACTGAAGCTTCTGTACAAAAGAGCTGTTGGCATATTACAGAACATGTGGATTATTTCCATCAACTCAAGCCCAGTGAAAAGACGTTAGAGAACAAATTTGAAGACCTTTTTCACAATACTTGATCAATATAGTTGAAGCTATGTTTGTAAGTCTTCAGCAGTCTCACATTTTTATTTCCTCTTCAAAGCTAAATATTATTGCATCTGTTTTCATTATTTATTACTTATACATATGTCCATGTATCATATATCTATGTGTGTGCGTATGTATATATATATATATATACACACACACACATGCATATATATATATATACACACATGCATATATATATATATATGCATGTGTGTATATTAACAGTGATAAATTATTGTTTTGGGTATATAATCAACAAAACTCACTGTCATAGTATGCTTACAATTTTTTTTTATTTTAACACAAAATTGCTTTTAAGATTTATCCATTTTGGTGAATATAAATCAAGTATATTCACTTTGCTGATGTATGATGTTCCATTGTACGAATTTTTCATAACTGATATACAGTTTCCAATCTTAAATTCCCTTCCATTTGTTTTCTTTTCTATCACAAATAAAGCTGAAATGAATAACACTGTACTCCTTTCATTATACAAATATAATAAACTTTTTCTAGGATATATTGGTATCAGAGATTTTCCTGGGTCTTAAGATATAAGGATCTTCTAAGACTTTCTTGATATTATTTAATTAAAGTGATACTTATGTCTATAACCATTTCCCAAAATTTTTAGCTCTGTTTCTGAACTTTTTATTTTACTATATTAATCTCTTTACTACCCTGGATCCAACGCCAAAATTCTTGAATTTTACAGATTTAATTTGTGTCTTAAATTTTTATAGGGTCATATATTTCCTCCTTGGGCTGTATATTATATTGTGTGGGCTATCCTTGGCCTTTAGAATTTCACATGAACATAGAGAAGTGTGTTAAATTTTAATTTAAAAAAATCTTTTGGATTTTGATTAATTGCTTTGAATTTATACTTTATAAAGAATTCATATCTTTTGCACATTGAGCATCCTCATTCATGAATACATTTTTCTATGTAATTATCTGCTTTTAAACATTCATTAAAACATTATACATATCCATACATATCCTGTCTTTTTTGGCTTACTCCAATGTCCTTAAAAATGCTATTACTATAGTAAGTGAGATTTTTTTAAAAATGTATTTTATTTAGACTGAGAGAAGAAAATGGGAAGGGCAGAGAAGAGGGCGAGAGAGAGAATCTCAAACAGGGTCCACACTGTCAGTGCAAAGCCATAGGTGAGACTTAAACTCACAAAGGGTCAGGTCATGACTTGATCTGAAATCAAAATCAGATGCTTAACCAAGTGAGCCACTCAGGTGCCCCATGAGTGACATATTTTTAAATTACTTTCTATTTTGTTGTTGCTAACATGTAAAACATTTTTATACAAGTGTATATCCATGAACTTGCTGTGCTTAGATGATATTTAATAAGTAATCAAAGATTTTGTTGGATTTTCAATCAGAAATAAGTATATTCTGCACATGAAGAAAATTAATCATTTCCAATGTGTAATTTTACTATTGTTGTTACTACTACTACTACTATATCTAAGACAGCTCATGTAATAATTAAAAATGTAAATACATTGATATTTTTATTTTCATTGATACTAAAGGAAATATTTCTATTTCTCTTTTACTAAAATGTGTACTGGTTGGCCTAGTCAGAAGAGCATGTAACTCGATATCAGGGTCATGAGTTTGAGTCCTATGTCTGGTGTAGATACGTGTTACTGAAACAAAAATTTTAAAACTTAATAAATAAATAAAATGTTGGCAAGTTTTTCATTTTGTTTTGCTAATATAATTAGGAGATTTGCTTCTATTTCTTCTTGGTAAAAATTATGAATCTGACAGTAAGTATGAAAATTTATCAAATTATTTTTTGCTTGTGTTTAAAAATCATAAAATTTTTATATTTTAATTTGATAATAAGGTAAATTTTACTACTAGAATAAATATTCTAGTGTTAAATATTCATCCCTTGTCTGGTTTCCCCAAATACATGCACCTTCCTTGTGTGTGAGTCTACTTTATTCTCATTCATACTTCTGATTTTTCTAACATTGCATGGAATTTATTTTTTCCCTCCTCTAAGAACTTCGAAGACTGTATCACCTCACCTCAATTCCAAAATTTTTCTCAGACCTTTAGAATCCATACAATGCCAGGTTTTCCTAATTTATGCTGTCTTTTTAATCATTACAACATGTAACTTTCTGACTTATATACCCACTCTCTTTCAAGTTTATTATAAACTGTTTGAAGGAACAAATCTTGCATTAGATTCCTGTGCATTCTTCCTCTTATAGCCTACTGTGGTGTAACATTACACTGGATTGACTCAAAGAGAACAGAGATAGTGATAGAATATATAAATGGGGAGAGGCACACACACAGAAAGTTATTTATCTGAGAGAAAGGAATGAAAAGTAGGAATAAAATGTTTAAAAAAACAGCTTAAGATATTGACTGAGCAAACAGATAGAGAGTAGAAGAATATTTTAGTGGATATTAGATATTGTTTGAAAGTGACTATTTTGGGTAAGCTTGATTTTCTATTAAAGTATCACTGCCATTTGTCCATTAAAAAAAAGTTCACAACTCAACTTCTCCTCTCTGAATATGGTATCAATATAGGGCAATGAAAAGGGTACTGAATGAATAAAAAGATGTATATTTCAAACAAATTTCTGTCATTAATTATTTGACTGTTTCTGAGCAAAACACCAAATAAATTCTCTCTTAGTCTTTTTTTCCATTGCTGGGATATAGTTTCCCTATAATGACATTTCTTGAAGTGTGTTTTTTGGGACAATAGTTCCTTAAAATACACACACACACACACACACACACACACACACACACACACACATTCTTTTTTTTCTTGAATTGCTGCCTACCATATCACCCTTTACAGATTTACAATGCATCTGAACATGTTCTATAAGATCTGAGATTTCCTACTGCAAAGAAATTTGAACATTTGTTCTATCATTTTGAAAAAGTACTTGTAAACCACTGAACAATGATATTTTCAAGGTCACCATTATGTCATCATTGTCCTTGTCTGATAATTCTACTCTAGGTAATTTATTTTGAGGGAGAATAATTTTAACATACTTTTTTTTTTAAATGTTTTATTTATTTCTAGGATAGAGAGAGAGAGAGAGACATCGTGAGCAGGGGAGGGTCAGAGAGAGGGAGTCACAGACTGAAACAGGCTCCAGGCTCTGAGCTGGCAGTCAGCACAGAGCCCGACGCGGGGCCCAAACCCATGAACCGCGAGATCATGACCTAAGCGAAAGTCGGACGCTTAACCGACTAAGCCACCCAGGCGCCCCGAGGGAGAATAATTTTAAACTGTAGTAACAATGCTCCAGTTAATAATCTCATGGACTGCAATTACCCTGACACATGTATCCAGGCCAAGAGTTCCTAATTTTTAAGACACATAATCAAATTGAATACTTGAACATCTAAAGTTGTCATGATGAAATAATATAAAAATCTTTACATTATTATCACATTAAGAAAGAATCGAGGGCTCATTCATGTGCCTATCTCAAAAATCAAGAAAAGAAATATTCAATAAATATACATTGTGTTCACTGATGCTAATACATTTGGAAACAAGTACATTTTTGTATTTGCACAGAAAACTTTGATCATTAGGATACTCTAGAAAGCTGTTACTTTTAAATATAATATAGTTAAACTTTATGCATCTATATATTACCCTTACAATAAAAGTAATTCAGCAAAAGTAGAAAAAAGCTAAATGGTATAATTTTTTTAAGATATGCTGAGCATTGATGTTTCTGATTAAGCAAAATATGAAATAAGTTGAAAACATGATTTATGATTCCTTAAGGGATCTTCTGAACATTTTCAAAATTATCAGAAATATTACCTTGATTTCCATCATTTCATTTTTAAAGAAAGTTTTTTATTTGCTAAAAAACACATAATTAGTGTTTTTTTTAAATTCTGTAGATTAAGTTTTAGTGATAACAAGTAAGTTATGGAAACTCCATTCTTAGAAAATGAATTGAAAGAAGGAAAAGCATTCAGGAAAAAGAAACAAAGACAGAATGAAAGAGATTTCATTATTCTATAAGCTAATAATATATATATATATTAATATAAATGATGTAGGAATAGCAAAACATGAAAGATTATAGATAATAGTTGTGATTTCTTTAGGTTAACAATCCAAGTCATAAATGATGCTCAATAAAGGGAATTTGGAGGCTCAGAGACCTTACAATGACCATTAAATAAAAGACTGGGGAGTATTATATTCTACTTTTATATCATATGATTATCAGGCTTTTATGTCATTAGATTTTAAGGTCTGTGAGGGTAAAAATGGGTACAAATGTTTTTCTATGTTAGCCAGCATAGGTAATAATGAGTCTAAAGAATGTCTTTATCACTCAGGAAGGCAAACACCAGGAAGACAAGAGAGTGCCTTACCAAGAAGAACAAACGGTGATCATCTGAATTTTCATATATCTGGGATGTCCTGTGAAGCTTCTGCCTCCTTGTATCTACCCAGTGCAATATTTGAATTATATAATGAATTTGTTGTCAGTACCGAATAAGTTATATTCTACAATTGTGAAATCACATTTATTCTTAGTCATGAAAATCACAGTAAGATGTATATTCAAATTGACATGTATACTAGGCAAATAAATGTTTCTGAAAAGTATTTGAAAAAACAACTGTGGAAGCTGAGTGTGCAACTCTGAGCATGAAATAACTCAAAATGGAGGAGTTGTAGGATACCATGGTTGCTTTCAAGTAGTTGCACAGCAGGGGCACCTGGGTCAGTTAAGTGTCAGCTTTGGCTCAGGTCATGATCTCATGCCTTATGAGTTTGAGTCCCAGGGCTGATAGCTCAGAAACTGAAGCCTGCTTCGGATTCTGTGTGTCTCCTTCTCTCTCTGCCCCTCCCCTGCTCGTGTTCTGTCTCTCTATCTCTCTCTCCAAAATAAGAGAACATTAATTTTTTTTTAAACCAAATAGTTGAAAAGCAGACTAATATGAAGGGGTCAGACACAATGGTCACTACAGATATAATCAAACCTCATAAGCAAGAAGGTTAATAATTTCCATGTAAGACAAAGACATATATTCTAGTTGTCTGCCTCTGAAAGTAGTGAATTTCTGTAATAGGTGCTCTTAAAGCACAGCCTGGCAAACACAGACATTTGCAGAGGAATTAAACATTAGAAAATTAACATTTTTTAGGATCTCATCTAACCCTGTTATACTATGAACTCTCATTTGAGGTTAACCTCTGAAGATTAGGTCTAGACATTGAAAGAAAGTTATATTCTCACTGTATAAATGTTCTGCTCATTCACTGCCGTCAAATTATGGAATCAGCTTGTTTCTTTCTTTGCATTCTTTGCAAATAAAATCTCTTTAGGGTAAAGGGGTTAATCTTTTCAGCTTTGTTGTAAATCTGTCATCTCAGAAGGGTTCTTTTATTTGGGTAGAATTTGTATTTCATCTAGAACTGAAAAATGAATTCTGCATCACATGGTGAAATCTGCAGTTTAATAATTCATCAAATGTGAGCCAACCAATGGATCTTTTGAACCCTCCCTTTGCCTTCACTGGGATTCTTTCGGCCTTTGTTCTGCATCATAAAAAGGGTCTTAACATGTGGAAGAAATCATCAGAAACTTGAACGAGATTTTATTCTTAGACATGTAAATTTGAACAAATTCTTGACAATGACAGGACTATCAAAGGAATATGGCATGCATCTGGGCAGGTTCTCCCAGATGGCCCCCCAGCTGACTGATCTTTGGGCAAGTTAATGGATGGCAATGTAAGTAAGCAGTGTCTAACCAGTCACTTTCCATAGTGCAGTCAAGCCAACCATCCAGATGTTGCTTCTGCTGCTGTTATTCTTGCTGAAAAAATGTGTGTCAACCCAGTAACTGGGACCTGTAGCCATCCTATTCCCTACACATCCATTGTATTTTATATTTTATTTCTACAGAAAAGTTGGAATAAAAAAGTATATAACTATACATCGTGTTGAAAAGATTGGGAATTAAAAAAATACACTGACTAGGGGCGCCTGGGTGGCTTAGTCGGTTAAGCATCCAACTTTCGCTTAGGTCATGATCTCGCGGTTCGTGGGTTCGAGCCCCGCGTCGTGCTCTGTGCTGACTGCCAGCTCAGAGCCTGGAGCCTGTTTCAGTCTGTGACTCTCTCTCTCTCTGACCCTTCCCTGCTCACGCTGTCTCTCTCTCTCTCTCCTAGAAATAAATAAAACATTTAAAAAAAAAAAAAGAAAAAAAATACACTGACTCACCATTACATTTCTAGCTTAAAACAATATGCCAATCCCTTGTGAATGTTCAGTGTATTTGACTAGTGTGAGTGATATTCTCATTGTTGAGGAGATCATGTTTCTTCTATTGTGGCCTTCATAACATCATCCAACTTCATACTTAATGATATGCAAAAACACGTCTAATACACCTGGCATAGACAAAAATTTATCAAACTGTAAATCTTCTTGCAGTTCATGATGTTAACACACTCAAGTTACAATGCTCTTCAGTATGAATGAATAAAGTAATTTATTATAAGAGTTTATTAGAATGTGTTGTACCAATTGTAAGCTGCTTAAAAAACTCTAGTGATAAGCTTTTAAATTATTAATATTAAACAGACACCACATTTTGCCTGGAGATCTATTCCAGAGTTTGTTTTCACTAAATCACACCCAAGGAAAAGAGTTAATTCTAGTGTATGTTTTAATAAAGGTGGTTAATTTATACTGTTTTTGGAAAAATAGGTTGCAAACTAAATAAATTTTCAAGTTTTATGTATAAATGTAGATTTACATACATATGAAATGTACATGTCATTCTATAAACATTCTCACCCCACACAAATTTAATTTTGCTATTTTTTAATAATGAAAGGTTTTATCATGAGAATTATTCTTTTTTTTAAATTTTTTTTAAAATTTATTTCTAGGAGAGAGAGAGAGAGAGAGACAGTGTGAGCAGGGGAGGGTCAGAGAGAGAGGGAGTCACAGACTGAAACAGGCTCCAGGCTCTGAGCTGGCTGTCAGTACAGAGCCCGACACGGGGCTCGAACCCACGAACCGCGAGATCATGACCTAAGCAAAAGTTGGACGCTTAACCGACTAAGCCACCCAGGAGCCCCTCATGAGAATTATTCTTAATTTAAATCCTATTGAATTATTATATTTATCTATGTTCTGATAGTTTTATGAATATTTTAACAAGCAATTAGATGTTTCATTGAAAATCAATAAAATATGCCAATAGATGATTTTTTGTATTTTAAGTCATCTTAGAACTACACTTGGCAAGCCTATATTGTCAGCATTCACAATGAGTATCTATTGTATAGAGCCCAAAGCCCTTTGAAGAATCTTCCTCAATATGCAAAAGTCTTATTTTATATAACCAGTCCCATTTCTGTGTATTCTTGCCTATTTAATTCATTTTCTACCTGGCACTCCCCAAGCATGCGTCCTGGGTTAAAATATATTTAGTTAAAAAGAAATTAAAGGGAACTTCTAATATAGTAATTCATTCTTATGAAATTTCCAAGAAAAAGAAACTATGATATGCAGTTTTTCTTAGGCTTATTTGGCCACAGATAACTTTCACTGCTGAACATTTCTCTGAAACAACACTTTAAGAAAAGCACTGCAAAATGCTTTAACTGCATTAATGGCTTTTATTTTTAACACATGTACTATCATGTCTCTCTACATGTATCATGGAAAACCTTGACCTTTCTCTTGCTAGCAAAACCTTGTATATCCTTCAAGACTCATCTCCCTTGACTTCCCTTCGCTTCTGCAAACTATGCTAATTCACTACTCTCACTCTATTTTGCCTGGCTCTTTTCATCTTTCTCTTTTAGTAGTTTTCATATTATATCACCATTGCTGTATTTCATCAGATCTAAGGCATCATTGGGTATATCTTGTATTGAGGTTTCAACTCAATAATAACTCAGAGTTATTATTAATAAAAACTCAGAGTGCCTGGGTGGCTCAGTAGGTTAAGCATCTGTCTCTTGATTTTGGCTGTCATGATCTCATGGTTCTGGGGATCAAGCCCCACATTGGGGTCTGTGTTGACACCATGAAGTCTGCTTAGGATTATTTCTCTCTCTCTTTCTCTCAGAATAAAAAAAAAAAACATTTAAAAATAAAGAAATAAAAACTCTCTGTTGATATAATTGATATATAATTAATATATGATGTTTCATTTTACTTAGAATTATCTTCTACTAGTAGACATAGGTCTTTTAGACTTATTTAAAAATATATTTTATTATGTGGCACTCTTGGACATAACTACGAAGAGAAATATAAGTGAAATAGAGTTAAGTGTTTCTGAAACTATTGAAAATTCCAACTTTAACTTTTGCAAAAGTGCTTTCTTTACTCAGGATTTTCAATATTTACTAGACAGTGTCATTCTCTATCATCAAGAGCATTGGTAATGTCTTAAGAGAGAAATCTAGGATGGCCTCTGTGATATTGTTCCATGCCATAGCCCCCTCTTCTATAATATTTGACATTGGTGTTTTTTGCATCATACAACAAGGTTTCATGCATGTGAGGACAATGACAAACTATATGACAACAACAGCTTGACAACCTAAAATTGTTAAGGGCTATTAACACAAATTGTAAAACACAGACTAATTTTAGAGATAGTACAATGTGAAAAATATGTACCTTAGAATTAATGGATTGTGATATTTTTCCACTTCACCAGTGTACAATGTATCTCTTGAGAACAGGACCTTATCATCTTTAGAAACATTCACTGGCATTCTCCATTCTCACTTACAAACACACACACATATACACACACACTCTTCATCTCACTCTTCTTTCACAGTTTTGCACCTCAATATGATTTTGTTGACTCTTTTTGTATAAACATCCTCCACTGGGTATGACGAAATATCTTTTAAAGTTTAGTTATTTATTTTTTTGAGAGAAAGGAATAAAGAGCACAAGCAGGAGGGGCAGAGAGAGTGAGGGAAAGAGAGAATTCCAATCAGGTTCCGCATTCTCAGCACAGAGCCCGACGTGATGCTCAAACCCACGAACTGAGAGTTCATGACCTGAATTGAAAGACATGTATTTATTATATTCTTTAAAAACTTTTTAAAAATGTTTATTCATTTTTTGAAAGAGAGATGGAGACAGAGGAGGAGCGCGGGAGGGGCAGAGAGAGGGGACACAGAATCCAAACCAGGCTCCAGGATCTGAGCAGTCAGCACACAGGGCTCCAACACATGAACTGTGAGATCTTGACCTGACCCAAAGTCAGTCGCTTAATAGACTGAACCACCCAGGCACCCCTATTACATGCTTTTGATGTTATAATCCACTAAGCTCAATGATGAATAGATGAATAGGTGCATAGGTGTTTGGAATAGTTGAACAATTGCTCAATGAGTCTTAAGATTTTCTCCTCATCAGGGGTAAGTTTACAAATAATGAAAGAATTTGCTTTTTAAAATTGAAGAGGCCTCGCCATCTAGTTGAGTCCAAGAAGAAAAGTAGTTACTGTTATGCCATAATTATATCTATGGTCACAAAACAATATCATAATTACTTCCTGACAGTTTCTTTCTTTTTTTTTTTTAAATGTTTTATTTATTTCTAGGAGAGAGAGAGAGAGACAGTGTGAGCAGGGGAGGTCAGAGAGAGAGGGAGTCACAGACTGAAACAGGCTCCAGGCTCTG
This sequence comes from Proteles cristata cristata, assembly GCA_017311185.1. NCBI lineage: Eukaryota > Metazoa > Chordata > Mammalia > Carnivora > Hyaenidae > Proteles > Proteles cristata. The sequence continues at coordinate 175,311 of JAESUZ010004782.1, read as the reverse complement.
AGCTGGCAGTCAGCACAGAGCCCGACGCGGGGGCCGAACCCACGAACCACGAGATCATGACCTAAGCGAAAGTCGGACGCTTAACCGACTAAGCCACCCAGGCGCCCCTCCTGACAGTTTCTAAGCATACTGACAGATTTTTTTTTTTTTTGCATAATTTACTCAGGAAAGAGTTCTATCTACCAATTTATGGGAATATTCTTCCCATATACATTTTTAAAACAAATAGAATTTTCCTCCGGATGAGTAAAGCTGCAGACAGATGGAGTGTTGACTAAAGTAGCTGAGCAGTTGTAAATACTAACAGAAAATGTTGACTAAACTGTTGACTAAAAAACATTTTTAAATTTCGCTATGCTCACACAATTCAGCAATCTCTTAACTTGTATTTAATGATAATTTAACATGCTGCTAAAATCTGCCTGGGGTTATTTCCAAATTCAAACAGAAAGTAAATACCTCTAAATAGATGTTTTTATTGTGAAGGAACTGTCGCTTCCTAGAAAGCCACAAGCGCTACTATGGGTCAAAGTATCACAATCCATACATTTGGAATATTTTTCATTGACCACAAACACTATAGTAATTGTTTTTATTGTGGAATATAGAAAATAACATTTTAAGTGTTGATGGAACATTTAAAATAACTTAGGAAACATTCAATTTGAGACAAGAAAGAAAACATTTTAAAGGGACTACCTCATCTCATAAGCCTTAACACTCAATGTTGTTGGAAAAGGGTTTCTTATGATTTATTTACTGAATTTAACACAACATATTTTGTTACATGGCTGGGTGTCAAAATGTCACATAGGAGTTTAAATAAGCCAGATATATCTATAAAGGCACATGAGTAAAAATGAGCAAGTTTTGTCTCTTTAACAAATAGTACCTCTTAAAAAGAATGAGAAGTTTAAAATAGAGAGAAATGGAAATAATACGTGAAATACTGTAATCTAGGGGTGCCTGGATGGCTCAGTCAGTTAAACATCTGACTTTGGCTCAGGTCATGATCTCATAGTTTGTGGGTTCGAGCCGTACATTGGGCCCCATGTTGGGCTGTGTGTAGCCTGCTTAGGATTTTGTTTCTCCCTCTCACTCACTCTGCCCTTTCCCTGCACATGTTTTCTCAGCTCTCTCTGTCTCTCTCTCTCTGTCAACATATATAAACTGAAAAAAAAAAAAAATTAAAAACATTGCAGTCTAGTGAGTCATGTAAAATATTTCCATTGAAAAGAATTACATGTATAAATGTAACAATGGAAGCATGGTTTGGAAAATAAATAGAGAAGAGTTTTGATAACGTTTTCACATGGTTACATCTTTTTTCAGTCTTGCCTCCAGAATAGAACTATATAGTATTGGTTTCCTATAGACATGGCAGGGTCATGATAGCCAGTGTGTGTATATGTGTGTGTAAGTGTACGTGCATCTGTGTTTGTGTGTGGGCAAACATACTGAAAGTGAGTAAAACCAAAAGAACACTGTCCCAAAATATTTTGCATATAAAAAATAGAGGGGTCTAAGCTAATGTCAGGATGTCTAAAACATACAGCTTAAGTCTTAGTCTAAATAAAAGAATGTATATTACCTTACTTAACAATTTTGCAATGCTTCTTTTTCCTCTTCCAGGAAAACTATTTAATTTGATTATACCATTTTTGATATTGACTGGGTAGGACAATAATACACAGAGCATGAATAGAACATGTGCGAGTGTGCATGGACACTAAATACTTAAACATAATTAATCCGAATATCAACATTATTTTTAGAAACTGAGAAGGTTCAACAACTAAGCCCATGGTTTTAAATATAGAGAAGTTATACTTTATTTATTTATTTTTAAATGTTTTATTTATTTCTGAGAGACAGAGAGAGACAGTGTGAGCAGGGAGGGTCAGAGAGAGAGGGAGATACAGAATATAAAGCAGGCTTCAGGCTCTGAGCTAGCTGTCAGCACAGAGCCTGACGTGGGGCTTGAATCCATGAGCCCTGAGATCATGACCTGAGCCGAAGTTGAATGCTCAACTGACTGAGCCACCCAGGCGCCCCAGAGAAGTTACACTTTAAAAAAGATCAGCATTTTATCCTGTAAATATATCCCTATATTCTATACTATAACATAATTTAATTAAAATATTTGAATCATATAGAAATTCCATGATGTTCCAAGAGAATATAAGTCTTTATTATTTTCTGTATTTCTATCATTATGTCTTTTAAGTATGGAACAAGTTTGAAGGTATAGTCCTTATATTATTTTAATTCCGGAAATACTTATTTTTTAATTGGCCAGAGGTTTTACAATGCACAAATCCAAGATTACCATTTGAAAGAGTCATCCTATGGAGACTGGTTATTCATTGCTCATTGCACTCTCTTTATAGACACTTGGGAGTTAAAATAAGAAAAAGAGAAAGAAAGAAAGAAAGAAAGAAAGAAAGAAAGAAAGAAAGAAAGGAAGGAAGGAAGGAAGGAAGAAAGGAAGGAAGAAAGGAAGGAAGGAAGGAAGGAAGGAAGGAAGGAAGGAAGGAAGGAAGGAAGGAAGGAATTAAGGAAGGAAGGAAGGAAGGAAGGAACCTAAAACAACAAAAAACAATAAACCAACTAAACAACAGCATGAAACTCCAGCAACAAACACTGAAATAGAAATATAAAAATCTATACATATCTAAAGCAGCTCAATTGTTTCTGAGTGACTTAGATCCTAAAAATCAGAGATTTTAAATTAAGAACTGAATTGAATAGGGGAGAGAAATATGTTAAAAGGCACCCATTTATTGATACACACTGCAGCAAGCTTTCTGTGGTGGCAACTTCCTGAGGACTCATTAGCAGTTTGGAGAATAGCAAGAAGCTTGGGCTGGAACCTGCCACTATTGGTATCCCAATGCTTTGTAAGCCACATAGGACCAGGGTATAGTCATTCCTACAAAAGTGCATTCTCTTGTCTGCAGCTGAACCATAAATATTATCCAAATGCTACTAGGATTGGTTATGTACATCATTCTCACACAAAGTGAGTCTTGGGAATGGCAGTCTGACACTTTTTCAGATATAAATGTAGTGAACACTCATCTAGTATTAAGTTTTTAAGCATTTTTAAATATTTATTTATTTTTGAGAGAGAGAGAGAAAGAGAGCAAGCAAGGGAGGGCTAGACAGAGGGGAAAGAATCTGAAGCAGGCTCCAGGCTCTGAGCAGTCAGCACAGAGATGGACATGGGATTCAAATTCACAAACTGTAGATCATGACCTGAGCTGAAGATGGATCCTCAGCCATCTGAGCCACCTGAGCTAACCTGGTCTGAATTACATTTTTAAATGGATCTCTCTGGCTGCTGCTTGAGTAAAAGTCAAGAGAGTCTCAAGAGATGCAGAGAGACAAGTTAAAAAGCAACTTAAAAAGAGAGGATACTTAAATTTCATGAGGTCAACATTACTCTAGTACTAAACACAAAGAAATTACAGCAACTATGCTCCCATGAGCATAGTTACAAAAACTATTAATATGTTTTTAGCAAATCTAGTCCAATATATAAAAAGGATACATCATGACTAAGTTGATTTCATCCAAGGTTGCAAGTTGGAGTTAAATTTTGAAAAATCAAAGTATAAGATGTGTATGTAAGGTAGATGTGACTTTTGAAAAATATCAATATTAACAAATTAGAATAGAAAAAAAATTAAAAAGATTATCAACAGAGAAACAGAAAATCCATTTGTCAAAATTCAATGACAATGCATATTAAACATAAATATTTTAAAAAATTTCATCAGATGCCTGAATGGTTCAGTTGGATAAGCATTCACTGTTGGTTTTGGCTCAGGTCATGATCTCACAGCTAATGGGTTTGAGCCCCACATCTGCACTATCAGTGCGGAGCCTACTTGGGATTCTCTTTCTGTCTGCTTCCCATCCCCCCGCCCCCACACGATCTCTTTCTCTCTCAAAATAAATAAACCTAAAGTATAAATTAAAAGAAAACTTTCATAAAATTTGGACTATAAGATAAATGGCTCAGGGTTTTAAGACACATAGAAAAAGATATGGCTTCAATGTCAGTCACTTGAAACATGGGACTACAGTGATTTACTCAAAGATACTATTCAAAATGAAAAGAGAAACTATAAGGACAGTCTTCTGTTAAATTCAAAATCAGGCAGGCAGATTAAAGAAACTGCAAAGGAATTGTATAATGACCTTTTACTTTTGTGAGGAGGGTCTGTTAAACTCTAACAAATATCCTAAGACAAAAAGTGGGATGAAACAAAATATATGTTAGTTTGGCTATTGGTGGTCTTGGAAAACTAATTTGAGTTGAATCATAGAAGTGGAGTTAGATTGTAGGAGATTGGTAGAAGTGAGGAATTGAGACAACAAACATTGACTACTCTATTAGCATTAAGAATTTGTGGGGGGGAGTCAACATGGCAGAGTACTGAGGGAAACTCGAAGTCCCCTCACCCCTCAAACACAGAAGTATTGAGGCCAGAAGACTTGGAATTCCAGGAATCCAGGCTACAGAGTGACAAAACATCTCCAGGGGATGTCCCACAAAAAGAATTACAGGCCAATATACCTGATGAACAATTTTGCAAAAATTCTCAACAAGATACTAGGAAATGGAATTCAACAATATATTAAAAGAATTATTCACCATGATCAAGTGGGACTCATTCCTGGACTTCAGAGCTGGTCAGTACTCACAAATTAATCAATGTGATATATCACATTAATAGAAGAAAGGATAAGAACCATAATCTTGTCAATAGGTGCAGAAAAAGCATTTGACAAAATACAATATCCTTTCTTAACAAAAAAACCCTCAAGAAAGTCAAGATAGAAGGAACATACCTTAATGTCATAAAAGCCACATATGAAAAGCCCACAGCTAATACCATCCTCAATGGGGAAAAGTAAGAGCTTTCCCCCTGAGATCAGGAACACAACAGGGATTTCCATGCTCACCACTCTTGTTTAACATAGTGTTGGAATTCTTAGCCTCAGCGATCAGACAACAAAGTGAAATAAAACACATTCATATTAGCAAAGAAGAAATCAAACTTTCACTTTCCGCAGATGACCTGCTACTCTATATGGGGGCCCAATGACTCCACTAAAAAGCTGCTAGAACTGATACATGAATTCAGCAAAGTTATAGGCTACAAAATCAAAATACAGAAACTGGTTGCCTTTCTATACACCAATAATGAGGCAACAGAAAGAGAAATCAAGAAACTGATCCCATTCACAGTTGCACCAAGATGGATAAAATATCTAGAAACAAACCTAACCAAAGATGTAAAAGATCTGTAGGCTGAAAAGTATAGAAAACTTATGAAAGAAATTGAAGAAGACAGAAAGAAATGGAAAAATATTCCATGCTCATGGATCGAAAAGACAAATATTGTTAAAATGTCAATATCATCCAAAGCAATTTACACATTCAATGTACACAATCAAAATTGCACCAGTATTCTTCTCTAAGCTAGAACAAACAATCCTAAAATTTGTGCGGAACCATAAAAGACCCCCGAATAACCAAAGTAATTTTGGAAAAGAAAACCAAAGCTGGAGGTATCACAATCCTAGACTTTAGCCTCTACTACAAAGCTGTAGTCATCAAGACAGTATGGTATTGGCACAAAAACAGACACATAGACCAATGGAATAGAATAGAGAACCCAGAATTGGGCCCACAAATGTATGGGCAACTAATCTTTGATAAAGTAGGAGAGTATCCAGTGGAAAAAAGACAGCCTGGGAGAACTGGGCGCTGGTAGAACTGGACAGGAACAAGCAGAAGAATGAAACTGGACCACTTTCTTACACCACACACAACAATAAACTCAAAATGGATGAAAGACTTAAATGTAGGACAGGAAACCATCAAAACCTTAGAGGAGAAAACAGGCAACAACTTCTTTGACCTCAGCCGTAACAACTTCTTACTTGACATGTCTCCAAAGGCAAGGAAAATAAAATAAAAAAATGAACTATTGGGAAATAAAAGCAAAAATGAACTATTCATCAAAAATGAACCTTATCAAGATGAAAAGCTTCTCTATTACAAAGGAAACAATTAAAAAGCTAATAGGCAACCAACAGAATGGGAGAAGTTATTTGCAAATGACATATCAAATAAAGGGTTACTATCCAAAATTTATAAAGAGCTTATCAAAATTTATAAAAAATTTATCAAACTGAACTTATAAAAAACAAAGAATCCAGTGAAGAAATGGGCAGAAAACATGAACAAACATTTTTCCAAAGAAGACATCCAGATGGCCAACATACACATGAAAAGATGCTCAACATCACACATCATCAAGGAAATACAAATTAAAACCACAATGAGATACCACCTAACACCTGTCAGAATGGCTAAAATTAACAACTCAGGAAACAACAGATGTTGGCGAGGACGTGGAGAAACTGGAACCCTCTTGCACTGTTGGTGGGAATGCAAACTGGTGTAGCCACTCTAGGAAACAGCATGGAGGTTTCTCAAAAAATTAAAAATAGAATTACCCTATGACCCAGCAATAGCACTACTAGGAGTTTATCCAAAGGTGACAGGAGTGCTGATTCATAGGGGCACATGTACATCAATGTTTACAGCAGTGCTTTCAACAATAGCCAAATCATGGAAAGAGCCCAAGTGTCCAACAACGATGAATGGATAAAGAAGATGTGATTTATCTATACAATGGAATACTCTACAGCAATGAGAAAGAATGAAATCCTGCCATTTGCAACAATGTGGATAGAACTGGAGGGTACTATGTTAAGTGAAATAAGCCAGTTGGAAAAAGACAGATAATCTATGTTTTCACTCATATGTGGAGTTTGAGAAACTTAGAAGACCATTGGGGAAAGGAAGGGGAAAAATAGTTTCAGACAGAGAAGAAGGCAAACCCATAAGAGCCTCTTAAGTACAAAGAACAAACTGAAGGTTCATGGGGGAAGACAGGGGACAGAGGGAAAATTGAGAAGGGGATTTGTTGAGATGAGCACTTTATGTTGTATGTAAGCAATAAATCGTGGAAATCAACCACTGAAGCGAAGAGCACACTGTATACACTGTATGTTAGCTAACTTGACAGTAAGTTATATTTAAAATAAAAGAATAGGGTAATAAATACTGGTAATAAACAACAGATTCAATTATAGTAGAAAGTTTTCTTACCTTTTTCAAACTCTTACTTAATGTAAGAACGACAGGCAAATATTTATTTCCTGAGGAAAAAAGTGTCACTAGAGAAAGAGAAATACACAAAAGAGAAGTTGATGAAAAAGCATCTTGAAACAGAAAGGATGGCAAGGGAGAAGAAATAGTTTTTTAGTTAAGATAAAGTTCTTTGTCTTTAAAAACATGATATAAAAATAACTGTATCTGTATTCTTTTAGCACAGTATCTAGAGAGTTGTTGGTTTTGAAACTACTTAAAATAGAGGAGAAAACTGTATAGATAAATCACTGAACAGACAAGAGTTTCTCTGTATTCTATAAACTTCAAATTAACCAACAAGAAAGGAACATATAAAAACAATAGCTTAGAATAGAATTGTTTTATTAGAGACAATACTTTCTTGGAGTTTTTGGTTTATTCTGTTTATCCCCCTGTAGTCTTTTTCTAGGTCACAGAGCACATCAATATTTGTGTACTTTTAGTACCAAGAAAAGTGTTTTAGAATTACGGTAGAAATCACAGCAATAACTTTTTCCAAGGCTACAAATACTACTCTTCCATTTTACTCTACAATGTGGAACTAAAAGCCATCATTTTTTATGAATGTTAATATGCTAACCGGAGCTGCCCTTTACTGGAAGAGCCTCAATTGAATTAGCATTGTGGATACTTAGGGAGTCATTTAAGAATGAAGAATATATTACATGGCCTAAATATATTAAATTTACTAGATTTTTGTTTTAAGCGGCATTCTAAATCATTACTGTATTCCCTAACACTTTAAATATTAATTCCTTTTATTTGGAGAAAGTTCAGATAAGAATTTGACTTAAAATCAGAAGCTATTTAAAGAGAAAGATGATATTCCTACTTAGAGTTTTCAGATCTGATATACTTCATTTTGGTAAGAGCATGAATGTCATTTTTCCATTCTTGATAATTATTTTTACTATTTCACATGTATTTATTCAAAAGGAAATAAATACTTGTTCTTTGTTCCTTTCTTAAAGTCCAGTGGCAGTTTATACTTAGAACTTAATCATTTTAAGTAAATACTTTCCTATTGTATAAGTAACATCTGTAATAAGACTAGCTCAAATTAAGATTTTTTTAAATGCTTCAACGTGAAGAGATGTTAATACCATGAGTTTAAGGAGAGATGACTCTCGACATAATTTTATTTCTCTCAAATCACAGGCATACACACTTACACATTCACACATGCACATATATAAATTTATACATATATATGCTAAATGTCATAAAATGTGAGAAAGTAGTACATTATAGTACTTCTTACCTAACCTTTTTATGTAGGGTCTTTTTTCTGTTGCATGGAACAGAAAATCCGAGTCAGAAAGAAGGTATATTGAGCTTATCAGTGTAGCTACTACTGGTAACTGGAGTTCAATTGATGTAATTAGGATTTTCTTTCTCAATTTCTCCTTCTGGTTTTATTAGGTTGACTTTTTCGTATTTCCCAACTTTTTGTGGTTTCCAAAATGGCTGTAGCCACTTTGCAACTTGTATATAATCTCATTTAAAAGAGTTTCTTTGGGGCACCTGGATGGTTCAGTCGGTTAAGCATCCGACTTCAGCTCAGGTCACGATCCTATGGTTTGTGGGTTCAAACCCCACATCGGGCTCTGTGCTAACAGCTAGTTCAGAGCCTGGAGCCTGTTTCAGATTCTGTGTCTCCCTCTCTCTCTGACCCTCCCCTCCTTGTGCTGTCTCTCTCTCTCTCTCTCTCTCTCTCTCTCTCTCTCTCTCAGAAAAGAAAAAAAACATTAAAAAAGAGTTTCTTTATTCCTACAATTAAAAAAAAAAAAAAACACCTCTTAGCATTGCATTTTGTCTTAATCAGTGGTTTTCAGCCAGAGGAAATTTTGCACTCAGAATAATGCTTGGCAATGTCTGGACACAATTTTTTGTTACAACTGGGATGAGATGGATAGATGTTACTGGAATCTAATGAATAGAGGTTAGGCATGCTGGTGAAAATCCTCTAGTGCCATCCACAACAAGGAATTATCAGGTTGAGAACATCAACAGTGTCAACATTGAGAAACCTTGGTCTAAAATGAATGGTGTGTGAGCCAATAACTGCAAAGAGGGGAAAGGAATATGCTGATAGCTATAAATCTACTGGTGGTTACTCCTGAAGGTGAGAGCAAAATTAATTCTCCTGTGACATGAGAAAGACGGAGATGTGACAACCAAAAACCACTGAGCACAGTTTTGCCAGAAATAAGGACAAATTCAGTAGATATCTACCACAGTCTCTTCTCCCTTCACTGTTGGGGTAGACATAATTATTCTACATTTTTATGGTGTAAAGTATTTACATTCTATTCTGTAGTGATAACTTATGAAGTTCTGGGTTTACACTGATCAATACTTTTTATATCTTCTACATTTATCATACATTAGTAATGAATTTATCCTCGAATTACAACTATTGTAAAACATTTGTTTTGATCTTGATCTACTAAGTTTGTTGATATCAAAAGTCAGTTGACTCTATTTTTTTAACTTAGTGTTTTCTATATAATTACTTATCAATAAATTAAGTGATCAATTTGTCCTCATATCATACTTATCAAAAGATTCTGTTAGAAAGCCTAGAAAGTGTGTTCAACATTTGATGCTGATTACTGAACAGATAAAAGCTGACAGAACACACATTTTAGGCTGTTTTTTTAATATTTCTTTTTTGCTTTTTTTGTAATCTAAAATTCTATTCTCTCCTATCCCTCTATCAAACTTTCCACTCACTTTCAGAGTTTTCCCCAATTTTTGTGAGCATATATTTATTTATTTTTTTATTTTTTTAATGTTTTATTTATTTCTAGGGGAGGGAGAGAGAGAGAGACAGCGCGAGCAGGGGAGGGTCAGAGAGAGAGGGAGTCACAGACTGAAACAGGCTCCAGGCTCTGAGCTGGCAGTCAGCACAGAGCCCGACGCGGGGCTTGAACCCACGAACCGTGAGATCATGACCTAAGCGAAAGTCGGACGCTTAACCGACTAAGCCACCCAGGCGCCCCTGTGAGCATATATTTAATGTGTCTATGTGTACGTCTTTCACTCATGTTTATGTATCTTGAAATATTTCTGGTCTCCTTTCAGAAGCAAACTCTTGGATTATCGAGGCAAGGGGATATAATTAATGAATAATGACATGAAAAATTTTTAAGATTATAGAAAAAATACATGTAAATATAGATGCTCTAGAGAAGATAGAAGATACTTTCTTTTCTAAATAATGGTATTGATAGGAAATACTATCAATTGGTCTTTGATTGTGAAGAGTTTTGTTGTGATTGCAGCTCCATTACACTGTATGATAGTGGTATGCCTCATTATTTCAGAAGGAAATTTTATATTTCCAAATAAGTATAATGTTTTATTATTGTTTTAATGTTTGATTATATTTGAGAGAGAGAGAGAGAGAGACAAAGACAGAACACAAACCGGGGAGGGGCAGAGAGAGAGGAAGACACAGAACGAAAAGTGGGCTCCAGGCTCCGAGCTGTCAGCACAGAGCCTGACTTGGGGCTCAAACTCACGGACTGAGAGATCATGATCTGAGCCAAAGTTGGATGCTTAATTGACTGAGCTACCCAGGTATCCCCAATAAATATAATTTTAATGTTCATATTATAAATTCCATGTAAACATAAAACAACTGGGAATGCAGGTAACAATGTATAATCATTTTTATATAAAACATTATTTTGTTAGAAAATAGTTGTGCTTCAAAATGTAAATAATAAAAATCAGTCATATTAGATATTAAGAATATATAACAATTTTGAAATGTTTCTTATATGCCAGACACTGTTCTGTTAATGTGTGTGTGTGTGTGTGTGTGTGTGTGTGTGTGTGTGATGTGCATATTTATTTGATCCCAGAATTACATCCTGAACTAAGGCCTGCTTTCAGATGAAGAAACTGAGGCACAAAGATTAAATTACCAATGGTAAACGGTGAACCTGGGATTCAAGCTCAGCCTTGCACAGAGCTTGGATACTTAAAAGTAGTACCATCCTGCATTTTTCTTCTATTAATAAATTATCAGGAGGGTGTTGAAAATACATGATGTTCTCATGATTAAATGGGTTTTATAAATGGTCTGACTCAGAAATTTTTCTTATACTTCATTTCTTTTAAAAATTTTCTGCGGTTCGTGGGTTCGAACCCCACGTCGGGCTCTGTGCTGACTCCCAGCTCGGAGCCTGGAGCCTATTGCGTAGTCTGTGTCTCCCTCTCTCTCTGACCCTCCCCTGCTTACGCTGTCTCTCTCTCTCCTAGAAATAAATAAAAAAAATATAAAAAAAATTTTTTTCTCCTTCAGTTCCCTGCATTTGCACTTACTCATTGTTTTCTATAACCATCTTTTCCAAAAAGATAAGGTTACATTTTAGTGAAATAAAGAATTTTACATAAAACTCATATGAAGTCTTGTGAATTAATATAAAAGTATAATTTATGTTTTAAGAATAACCATGCAATTATCACACTTTCCTTCAATTAATATATTTCCATTTTACTTATCCATATCCATAGTACTTATTCACAGATTAGTACAGTAATTATAATGGTCATTATAGTAGTTCACTATCTAGCTATTCTGGTTGCATCTCCAACTTAAATCTTTACAATTTATACTCTTAGTGCCTTCAAGACCATTTTTAGGCAGTAACTCTTTCACATTTATTAAATAGCTCCCTGATTTTCATCTGCAGAGCCATCATTTCTCTATTCACTCCATGTAATTGAGGTGCCAAGGACTTCACCTGAACTTGCCCAGTTAGAAAGCATCATGTCTCCTGAGCTTGAGTAAATACACTTTGGCAGAACACATCTCTAGCTACTTGAGCATTAATTTGTTAACAAATGGGAAAATATATAACTTAATGTATAGTGAGCTGGATCCTACCAGGGATACATGTAGCACAAAAGCAAACTCAGCAAAGTAATGAAAAAAGGTTGGGCTTGATGATTCTATTTCAGTCATGACTAAATCCAGATGTTTGCATATCCATTTCACATATCGGAGCCACAAACATGTCTTCATCTAATAAATATTAACATGCATATATACTATAATGAAGTCCATAATTAGCATAAAATTCTATATAACATGCATACATATTATAATTATGTTATCATTATTATTTGCATAAAATAGAGTTGACTATCTCTATTTGTCACAAATTAAAAAACCCTAAATAATGAAATGCAATCCATTACTAATATGATACTAATTTTCCATGAATTCGGTAATCGTTTTAACTTTAATGTGTTAAAGTTTCAAGCATTTCCTATTTTTAAATGCCCTTTACATTTGTCCTCTCCCTTTAAAAATGTTCTTTCTCATTATCCTTTTTAAATTACAAAAGTGATGTGTTCGTTTTGGGCAAAATTTAAAAGTACAAAAATGATAAACTACATCGTCTTAATTCCACGTTTCATAAATAGAAATTGCTAGGGGCTCCTGGGTGGCTCAGTTGGTAAAAGGTTCTCTCAGGTCATGATCTCACACCTCATGGGTTTGAGCCCTTCATCGGGCTCTGTGTGACAGCCTGGAGCCTAGAGCCTGCCTCAGATTCTGGGTTTCACTCTCTGCCCCTCCCTCACTCACATTCTGTCTCTCTATCTCTCTCAAAAATGAACATTAAAAAATTTTATAAATAAAAACCACTAAATCTTGACTCCATGTAAGTCAAAATTTTCAATTATAAACTATTTTTAGAAAGCAGATATATATTCCACATAAACAGGTATGATCTGTTGAGTTTTTTATTTGGCTAATACCATAAATATAATTCTATATTGATAAATACACACTTCAAACATTGTCTAATGGGTATAATATGTCCTCATTGCATAGACCAGTTTGTTTACTAATTTCCCTATGTTACACATTTGGGTTGCTTCCAGGTGTGCACTATTATAATTAATGTTACATTATATTGATATGAAAAATATATTTCTCTGCTTCTTGTTTTTGGGAGGTAGAGTTTTGGAAGGTGAATCATTAAATCAAAATTTATACACATTTCAGGGGCGCCTGGGTGGCTCAATCGATTGGGCATCCAACTTCAGCTCAGGTCATGATCTCATAGCTCAGTGAGTTCAAGCCCCACTGGACTCTGAGCTGAAGCTCAGAGCCTGCAGCCTGGAGACTGCTTCAGATTCTGTGTCTCCTCTCTCTCTGTCCCTCCCTCACTTATGCTTGCTCTCTCTCTCTCTCTTTCTCTCTCTCTCTCAAAAATAAACATTAAAAAAATTTTTAAAAACACTATACACATATCAGAGCCCTTTCTCCATCAGCAAGCACTGATGGCCCAGAATACAACCATCTCCTCTCCTAAAAACTCTTGCAGTTTTTTTCCCATGCAGTTGAGCTCAGACCGTTTTCTGGTCTCTATCCCTTATCAGAATAATCTGGAATAAAATCTTTTTTACCTGTATAATTTTGTCCAGTCCAATTTTTGTTCGATAATTCCTATCCACATGGAAAATGAATTCTAGAAGAGAAGAAAAAAGAACATATATTTTAAAAAATCAAAGCCACTAAGTGCCTAAGTGGCTTAGTTGGTTAAGGGAACAGCTTCAGCTCAGGTCATGAACTCACGGTGGGTGAGTTCAAGCCCCAAGTTGGGTCCTGTGCTGACAGCTCAGAGTATGGAACCTGTGTAGAACTGTGTCTTCCACTCTCTCTGCTCCTCCTCCATTCTCTCTCTTTCAAAAATAAACATTAAAAAATATATACAAAATATCAAAGCATGAAGAATACCATTTAGTGAGCATAATAATAACTTTCATGATACTTCATCCTTCCCTCTTATAAAATAGAAATCATAATATAATACTGGATCTATTTCAAGCTATAAATAGAACATCAATTGTGAAACTAATTGGCGATATTCATTATTCAATATAGCCGTTGTTCTCAATTCATTGAGAATGCTATAGAAATATGTCTTAGAAATTTACACATTAACTAGTTCTTCATCTCTCTGACTTTAAGATAAGGTCCAACTTGAATCCAAACTAACTACACAAGTAGACTAATTATAGTGCTACCCTTTAGTTGATCCTTCACAACATTTTCCTTTAAAGTTTAGAATGTCTGGGGCACCTGAATGGCTCAGTCTGCTGAGCATCCCACTCTTGATTTCAGGTCAGGTCATGATTTCATGGTCATGGGATCGAGTCCCATGTCAACCTCAGTGCTGAGCAATCAAGGCTGCTTAACATTTTCTCTCTCATTTTGTCGCTCCCTCACTTGTGCGCTTGCACTCTCTCACTCTCTCCTTCTCTCTTTCTCATTCTAAAATAAAAAGGGGGCGCCTGGGTGGCTTAGTAGGTTAAGCGTCGGACTTTCGCTTAGGTCATGATCTCACGGTTCGTGGGTTCGAGCCCCACGTCGGGCCCTGTGCTGACTGCCAGCTCAGAGCCTGGAGCCTGTTTCAGTCTGTGACTCCCTCTCTCTCTGACCCTACCCTCTCTCTCTCTCTCCTACAAATAAATAAAAACATTTAAAAAATAAATAAATAAAATAAAATAAAATAAAATAAAAAGAAAACAAGTTTAAAGTCAGATTGTCAAATCAAATAAGTATGATGACTTTTATACTCTTGACACTCTGAAAACATGGCTGTCCATTTATTGATAATTTTCTTGTACGGTAATATGAAAGACTATCTACAGTTATCCTTCCTCCCCAAAGCTCCATATCAAGGAATATTCCCCCACCTTACAAATTTTCTCCAGTGCTCTTAACGTAAAATACTGAAACTAAATGCAGATTACTGTTGAAAAAAAAAAAAACATGTTACTGAAGCTGCCAACTAAATCCAAATGTGCAAAAACCCAACCTATGGTGAAGTTACGCCATGGTTGTGTAAATCATAATAATTTAGGTGCATGGGCATAGAATCATGAGTATTCGAAATTCCCCAAATGATCTATTTCTTTTCTTTCTTTTTTGTTTATTTGGTTTTTTGTTTGTTTGGGTTTTTTTTATTATTTCTAGGAAAGAGAGAGAGAGACAGCGTGAGCAGGGGAGGGTCAGAGAGAGAGGGAGTCACAGACTGAAACAGGCTCCAGGCTCTGAGCTGGCAGTCAGCACAGAGCCCGACGCGGGGCTCGAACCCACGAACCGCGAGATCATGACCTAAGCGAAAGTCACACGCTTAACCGACTAAGCCACCCAGGCGCCCCTGGTTTTTTTTTTTTAACAGACACTTCAAAGTTCATCTTTTGATTCTACTTTCAAGGCTAATTCTTCCCACTGTAATTATGGGTTTTTTTTTAATAGTATTGTCTTGAGTAGATTTTAATTTCACCCTTAATTTATGAACATTTAATAATATGACATGAGACAATAAAGAGTATAGTATGTGCACATATTTCCCTATTATTCTTTCCTATCTAGTTTAAGCTTGTTATACAAGCCATTACTGAAATATGGAAGAATCCACTAGGGACAATTTACCATGTCATGATTATTCCTATTTATTAGTGTTTCCTTGAGCAGACTGTAAGGTACAGTAGAGTACTAGCTTTTAAAAGAACAAAACATAGAATCCCCAAGTGAATTTGAACACTTTCATAAAATCTTGTATTTCAAACTCTTCTTCTTTCTCAATTTGATTTTTTTTTTGAAGTTTAGAAAATCCATAATTATATATGTGACATTAGTATCTGGGTTACCTAAAGTAAATAATAAAATAGATTTGATTTATTTTCTTCTAATATGTAACCAGCTTTTATTCATGATGATAAAATTAAACAAACTATTAACTGCTAACAACTCAGAGAATTAAAGTTGTATCAGTATGGATACCTGATATATGCTTCCATTTCCACTGCCAAACCCCTCCAATGCATTCTTCATACTTTCACTTGAGGGATGGTTCCAAAGCATGGGTCTAATATTTTGTTTTATTATGATAAATACTGAAGTCCCCTCATAAATAGGACAACATTGTCAGTTTTTAGTGTTGTGTACAGATGCCTTCAGGACTTGCTGGTTTCTGCTTATCTTCCCTTCCAAATGCAGAAGGCTTATATGAATCAATGTGGCTGACACAGAATAAGAGGTATATATATCTAAATCCCCTTTCTTTGTAGACATGAGCCAATCTATAGCCGGGGGTGGGGGAGGGGAGGGTGGAGGAAGAGTACGGGGGAAGGACTGCAGAGACCTTGCGGCTGAGCCAGTGTATTCAGGTGGGTTCATTCTTTTGGGGCTGTAGAATTCTTCATTGACACCCTGTATTGCTTCCTCAGCCTCTCCTCCCATCCATAACCATCTGTACTGACATTTTATTTTCCAGAGTTAAATCTTCCATGTTGAGCAGTGATATAAACATAATAAATTCTTCAATGAAATTTCTTCCACTCAAAATAACCCTTCTCCTTTGAATTCCTTTGCAAATTTCCTTTCCAAACTTCAAAACTTCCCTCTAGTTTCACAATTTTCTGAAGCCTTCCTTCACATCTTTTTTGCACATTAGGATCACTCTGCCACTGTACATTGAATTTATTCAATCATTTTTTCATATTATCCTATTATTGAATTATGTTTATACTTATATTTCTACTAGTCTATGAACAATTTGGGGGCAGGATAACGTTTTATTTATATGCACATTTTTTTCTTTAGCATTTAATGCAGTATTTAGCAAAAGTTAAGCACATAGAGTTATTTGCTGAAGCTGAATTTGGATAGGTATGTGTTTATAGTAGTAGTAGTAATAGTAATAGTAGTTAGAACTATATTAATAAACACATGCATGACAGTAAATGGGCAATTTCAGTTTAGAAACTTAGGACTTAGAAGGAGTGATGGTGGTGAACTATTATGAGCTACCAAATTTTCAATGAAAATAAAACAGAAAAAGAGAATATTAAGTTAGCTACCAATAGTGTATGTGTAGGCTCTTGTCAGTTAAAAACGTTTTTACCAAGCTCAGTCAGTTGAGCATCCAGCTCAGGTCATGATCTCATGGTTTATGGAGCTGAGCCCCACATCAAGCCTGGAGCTGATAGTACAAACCCTGGGATTCCCTCTCTCATCTCTCTGGCCCTCTCCCATACTCTCGCTCTCTCTCTCTCTCAAAAGAAAATAAATAAACTTAAAAACGCATTTTTGGATTAAATTTTTATATAATTCATTCATTTTGTTGATCAAAGTATAGTGCTTTATTTTCCTAATTGCAATAACTATATCTAAGTACTGAGATATCTGGATATTTAAGTAAACCTGAATAGGTGAATGGTTAAATAGTGTGGAAGACCTGACTTATCCATGTCCCAAAATCTGTTTAGATGGATCCTACCAAATAAAAATTGAGCAAAAGTTTAAAACTTTCTTGTGACAAAACATTTCCAATCTTCCAATTTCAGTCTCTAAATCTTGATTTATATTTAATACATTTGTCCTTTGCTCAATGTCAGCCTATTTCTGGCAATCACTTACTCTGTCTTACTGAATTCTCTCTTCAAATATGAAAGGCTTCCATGCACTCTTTTCTTGTCATGCTATTACCTACTTTATCCCTTCCAATTTGTATAATTGAGCAGTATTCTTCTTGCTCGATTACTCCCTAAAAGAATCTGATGAGGATGGAGCTCCTGGGTGGCTCTGCTGGTTAAATGTCTGACTTCAGCCCAGGTCATGTCAGGTCATGATCTCATGGTTCATGAGTTTGATCCCTGTGTCAGGCTCTATGCTGACAGCTCAGAGCCTGGAGTCTGCTTCTGATTCTGTCCCCTTTTCTCTCTGCCTCTCCCCTGCTTGTGGTGTGTCTCTCTCTATCTCTCAAAAATAAATAAACATTTAAAAAGATTTAAAAAAGAGAATCTGAAATTCAAAGAATATACTTAATATTTTAAAGATGCAATTTCTCGTCTTAAAAAAAATTAAAGTTTATTAATATTGAGACAGAGAGAAACATAGCATGAATGGGAGAGGGGCAGAGAGAGAGGGAGGAACAGAATCTGAAACAGGTTCCAGGTTGTCAGCATAGAGCTTGATGCAGGACTCAAACCCACGAACCACGAACTGTGATATCATGACCTGAGCCAAAGTCAGACGCTCAACTGACTGAGTCACCCAGGTGCCCCTGCAATAGCTCATCTTGTTTCAATAATTATAAAGGAATCATAAAACATTTGAAAACAAACTGCTGCAACACAACTTAATTGTAAGCAATGAACTCCAAATACTATAACCACTTAATATTCATCACCATTCATTTAAATATCATGTAAATAACTTACTAGACAATGGGAAATTTTACATTGCTGTTTGAAATCATAGGTGTATGTTTTGGATTTCCATTTTACTTTTCCAAAGAACTTTCCCCTAATATATTTTTATGCTTAAAAATAATAACTTTGTATATTTAAATACAAACTATTTCTTGAAAGCATAAATTCTTCATATGTTTGTGCATATGTGTATGTATATTCTTTGCACAGTTGTACTCATACTGTATAAGTAACCTTTGAGTTAAACATGCTATTCAGTTACTTTTGCACAATTGGCAACTTAATTGCAGAAAAGGGATAGAGAATTCCCTAAATAAATGATTGCTCCCTGTGATGAAAAGCTACATGCTTTCAATTGGCAAAAATCCTCAGCTCATATTGTGTAGCTGACTACAGCACTCACATATACACACAGACATACATGGTTAGGGCACGCTAGAATCAATTCCATCACTCCCTTCTACAAAGCCATATGTTCAGTTAGGCACTATGATAAGAGGTGTGGAAAGATTGAGGAGCATGCCAAAATGTTAAATAGCAATTGGTTTAGTGATTCTATTTATGGTTCTGTTTTGAATAAACCTAAATTTAAAGTATTTTATTGGTAAAACAAACATATCACTACAATTTAAACAATATTCTTTAACAGTGAATATTTAAGGCAGCAGGTGCATTATCATTTTCCTAAGCAGATTAGAAGTAATTTTTTCACTTTAGAGTTAAAATTATTTAAAAGAATTCTAATAACTGATGACAAAACACAGAAAAAGAAGGATCAGAGAAGGTAATAGAATAAAATTATACTCTAATCTTATTCATAAAATGGATAAATGGTTTCTAAATAACTGTGGAATTACATTCTATGTGAGATGTGGGGTTTGTCTTCTTTGTTTTTGCCTATGGAAAACTTACATTTTAAATATATATAAACGGATAAGACTTTTAGAAAATGTTGAAGTTCAAATATTACATTTAAATATACACTAAATTCCATAAGTAGAACAGACAAGGTCTCTAATATGAAAATAAGAAGAATAAGGTTGGTCTTTGACCAGTATTATAAAGTCATTTCATAATTAATCAGCTCAAAAATATATAAAATCACTTTAAACAACCAGAATGACACATAGAACATGGACATCTATGAGGACAAGTGTCAATAAAATAGTAACATTAATTAAAAATATGTTAATCCTCTGAGGGAACTCTTCCTACTGGAACATATAAGGACATTAACTGAGGCAGGTGACCAGTAGAAAGACTTCTTATGTGAGCATGACAGGGGTGGAGAGACAGGGAGACAGAGAATCCCAAGCAGGCTCCAAACTCAATATGGAGCCCTATGTGGGGCTCAAACTCACACACTGTGAGATCATGACCTGAACCAAAATCAAAAGCTGGATGCTTTATTGACTGAGCTACCCAGGCACTCATATAATATAAACTTTCTTATGAAAGAAGACAACAAAGAATGACTAGATACATAGTAATAAAGCAATGCAAAATAACAATGTAGTAAAATAATACAGAAATGAATTAATATGACCTCATATAATTGGAAGATTGGTCTCTAAACATTCTAGAAGCCATAGCAGAAAAAATAATGAATTCACTGGGTCTGTTTCAAGCTTTCTTGGAATATTTTGGACATTGCTTTTTGGCATGAATTCTGAGTTAAGTATCAGAAACTAGAGCCAGAATTTTAATTCTATTATTGCCAAACCAGAAAATTCAACTCCCTCTTATTAAGATTCAATTTGTTCAACTTTGTGGATACATACATATACTTAAAAAATTGTCATGGAGGTCAAATGAGTCAATACACCAAAAAGTGCTTTAGAATCATAGGTAATTCTATTATTTCTGTTACGTGAGGTCTAAAGAGTTCTTAAAAATGTTTAGCATAGAGTTTTAGACAGGAAGTTTGACTTCAAACTGAGCTCAGTTGTCTTTGTTTTATATGGTATGAAACAAAGGGGTGGAAACATTATTTAAAGCTTAGTTTGATTTAATTTCACTCACTTCATTTTCCCACTAGACTATAATAATGTCCTTAAATGAGATTCTGCATATTAAAAAATAAAATAAAACCATATAACTCAAATTCATATATATATTAAATGACTATTCATATTTCAACTATTTTCACTACTTTTCATTATTAAGCAATTTAACAAAATCAGACCAATATGCACAGCCAGTTGCTAAATTAAAAGTATTCGTAAATGTGAAGCAGTTGACATATTATTTCCAAAATTGAAAATACAGAAAATTGATCAAAATAACAAGAGATCAGCTTTTAGATGTTTGTTTCATATTACAGAGAAGAGTTCTTTTTTAGTGCAATAAAATAACTGAAATTGCTGAATCTCTTGCTTTATTTCACAGCTTATTTTTTAAATGATAGAATTCACTTGATATCTCCATTTCCCACCTCCTCAATAATGTGGCTTCTTATCACTCTAGCAAGCTGCTATCTGGATGATTTGCAATGACCCTGTAATTGATAAATCAATTTGCATCTTCTCTGTCTTCATTGTTCTTGATTCCTCTACAGTATTTGTCCATACAGACCTGACCTCTGTGACATCTTCCTTTCTGGGGATCTTTACTGTTATATTTTTACCCTCTTTACACTCAAAAAAATCACCATTTTCATTTCCAAGATTTTTTCCTCCTTTTTCTTTTTTCATAATGCACTCACAATCCAGGTCAGACAGACTGAAAACCATCTGCTAGTCATTCCACCTGATATGACTCATTTTTTATGAGACAACTTGACTAAGATTTTCTATACACTAAAATCTATCACTTTCCTACCCAATGTTGTCCAATTCCAGCTAAAAATAGACCAAAATTCTTTGTGGTGGCTTACGAAGTTCTACTCTACCTTATTTCCCTTCCTTTACCATTTCATCCTGTTGCGAGCCATTCTGAACTCACTAGTTGAAAAAACTCCTTGTAAGGTGAAGGCAAGTTTGCAAGTTCTCTTGCTGTCAGATGACGACCAATATCCACCCCCAACCACTTGATTGTTTCTGCTTGAGTGCCAACCCCCCAAAGTACCTTGTTTATTAGGATTCAGAGTGACTTATTCTGGCCTTGATATGCTGATTGCACCTTGTGAAGGAACTTATTATAGGAACTTTTTCTTTTGTGATTGTAGGAGTAAACATTGTGCTTCCTGAAAAACCTGTTTTTCTTATACTTCCCCTCAAGTAAATAGGCTATTGACTCCTGCTCACAAAAAACTAACTTTTCCCTTTGCTATGCTAAAAACATATATATCTGAATGCTAAAGATACCTTCCTACCCCATATGAGAAGCATCTAAATCACCTTCCTCAATCTCTACTGACAAAGGTTATGCATGAGTCTTCTACAAACCTATGATCTGGGAAATTCTTACATATCAGAGGAATTTGTCAACAAAAATCATTGTCTAAGGCAAATGTCACTTCTGTGCTATTCCCCATATACTTAACCATAAATAAAGCTAAGTCTCAGTCAGTGCAGAGATGCCTGCCTGGTGACCAGAAAGAATATCGTAACTCTCTCATCCCTTTCTCACAGACACTGTTCAGACTTCAAAGACCCCTAGACCAGCTGGAGCTGGATTCTGGCATCATTCCTTGCCACACAAGTCACAAGCACGGAGAGCTTCTTTCTTTCCTTTGAAAACACCAGACTTCAGCATTTCTTCTTCAGTAAGGCTTTAGTAATGGTACAGTCTATCTGGGAAGCCCTTGCCTTGTATTACTGCATAACTGGCTGCTAATTTCCCATGACGTTCCATCTGCAATGTCATCTTCCTAGGGAACCTTTCTCTGGCAAGTCTGATTTAAAACATAACCTTCCCAAAGAGTGGAAAACTATTCTTTCTTTTCTTTTTTTTTTGGAAGTCTCTCTGTTTCTAGGTCCTAGAGATCCCAGGGCAGTCGACAGCATGTATTTGGCATTAAACACTTTTTTTAGGCAGTAAATGAATATGCTAATTCAGAAATATCTTCATCCTCTTTCCTTTCAACTGTACAGTAACTCAGAGTGTTATTGCCTTTTCCTTTGGAACACTAAGTACCTTGGCTGCATTCTTTCAAATATGGCCTCTCTGATCACGTTCCTTTCATTCTCAACAATTTACATTGATTTCCACTTCTCAAAGAATGAGGCTCATACATGACATTCCATGACTGGACTCACACCTGCCTCTCTAGTCCAGTGCCACACGTAACTCCCTAGCCCTCTTTCCTGAAACCAAGCTATCATATTCAGTCCTTTTGATAGGCAACACTTTTCTATCTCTGAAACATATCGTATAGGTTTTGTCATCCATGATTTTTATATCTTACTTTCTAAATTCAGACTGTTTTCAACATCTTGTCAGTGAAAATCATCCATGTGCTAGTGAGGTTCGGCTCAAATCCTATCCCTTTAAAAAGAGACATTGCTTATTTTTAGTAGAATCAATGTCTCTCCCCTGTGAAGAAGTACAAAAAGCATTTTGCAAAAAGTATAAAGTGAATGTCTTATATCAATTGCCCACTTACCAGACACTCCACAATACTGCCAGCTTCAGTAGTGGAATAAATTCAGTACACATTTTTAATCCTTCACTTCATCTAACACATCTGTCTTGAACAGAAAGATACTTACCCATTACAAAGATACTTGCATGTTTTAAATTTCATAATACTAGTATAGTCTAACATTTATATTTATTAATTTTAGGAACTGTTTCATAAAGTATACATTCAAATTGTCAAATAGAGAGCAATTACTTAAATTATATCTGTTTTTAGACTGAAAAGTCAAAATTGAAAATCAAAGAGAATTAGTCTTCCAATTTGTATATAGATATTATTTCCTGTTCATTTTTTATGTTTTTAGTTTGTTCTTATTTTAGATTTCAATTGTTTATCTGTTCTTTTAAAACTTTTATTTCAAGTGTTTGTTTTTGTTTGTTTGTTTGTCTTCATTATTCTCCTTAGGAAACAGAGCTGATTGAACTTGTCCACCTAAGTTCTTTGTACTTCAATTATAATTACAACTGTTCTTTGAAAGTACTTCTGTCATTACTATCTCTGAATATCCTTATACTTTTGAGACTTAAGCTGTCCAAAATACCACAAATAATTTATTTAATATATAATCAAATATTATTCAGTATTTGCTATCCTAGGGATAGTATCCTTATGCTTATCTTGGGCTCCATAAAATTCAATTCTGAAAACAAGTGAAGTAAAAGTATACTTCTAGCTCAAAAATTTAAAATGTCACATTGCATACACAACACAGTGGGTCTGATATTGACCATTTTGAAAGAATTTATTATAAATCCATACATATAATTTATCATTTTAATGAAATCTTTAAATAAAGTTATGCAAATTATGTAATCTTGAATATACACATAGATTATGCTTGGCAGTGATTCTAACAAAGGCTTATGTAATTTTTCAGGTCCCAGTGTACAAAAAACTTCTTTGCTTAAAAAACAATTCCATTTTTCTGCTATTGTCAACTTGAGAATTTAGAAGTTTTGGTTAGTTGCACTTTTAGGACGTGTCATTCCTTAAATGAGATTTAAAAGTTTTATATATTGAGAATTACAAAGCACTGAGCATCTAACTTCCTTGTCTCATCACTCTGAAATGTATTACCTGATCTTACATCTGTAACCAGTCACAATGAAATGTGACAAAGCAAGCACTGTTAATGGTTCAATTTACAAGATTTTTATATCTGTTTCATTTCCTGAAATTTCATATGGCAAATGTCTTCTGTAGAATAAATTAGATATTGAGCAAATGATCAGACACTTTAAAATGTAAACTCTATTTTAAACTACTCTAAAGTCTTTTAGGGCTATATTTCTTTAAACACTAGAACATAAAAATGTTAATAAGAGATTATTTAGATAATCTATAAAGATGTTTTTTTCTCATGGAAATAGATAATTTAATCCCTTGTTAATTAAAAATGTCTCATTGGAAACATACAGGTTATGAAACTAAGTTCTCTTCTTTTGCTGTCCCTAAACAGCACAACATATGGTACAAAATGCATCTTCATTTTTAGAATACTACATACTGTTAATAGGACAAATTCAAAAGTAAAGCATAATACAAATAAAATTTGATTTTTTTTTTAATTGGACACACCAGTACCACTACCTCTATGATGGTAAGTACTGAGCCAAATACTGGACTAATTATTTTTCATTCCTTGTTTTATATAATACTTAAAATAACCTTTTAGTAGAGATGTAGAGACAAATTTATTATTTTACACAAATTCTGAAAATAAGTTGAAAAATATACATTTTATTTACTATCTAAGAGAGATCTAATATGAACGTCTACCTCATATAATTCTGCTTCTCTCCTTCAAATAAAATGCATATATGCATGTATTTTCCACACATTGCATCAATTTTTATGCTCACGTACACACACACACACACACACACACACACACACACACACACACACGCTTGATTCAATGTGGGAAAAAATATTTTTTAAAAACATGGGGAAACCTATCAGTCTGCAGAAGGTTTCTGTAAATTTTCAAAGTTTTAAGTTCTCATGTCTCTGAAAGAAATAGTGATCTTTCTTCTTATGCTATCCACAGGACATCAGAAGAAATACTGATGACTTATGACCAAACTGACTCATAATTCATTCTCAACTCATTTTAGAAAGCCATATAACAGTCAAGAATTAAGTGCTATAACCATTTTCCTATCCAAGTCAACATTTATTTGCTATGTGTTTTGTTATTGAATATGCAGCAGGCCTAAATCTTGTTTCAGAGAAATTTAATCTAGCCAAAAGAAATTTATAATTTATTTAGGAGGCAGCTGTGGGGTTGTTTTGGTTTTTTTTTTTTTTTTTTTTTTTTTTTTGCCACCTCAATATGCATTGGTTACCAAAGCCTGATTTTATGTTAGCTGTGTTTCTCAGTTTAATGTTTGAGATGTTTATAATAGGAAAGGAAATTTATAAGTTGTACATATATTTTTTAGGATACTCATTGTTTTATAATAAGTTTTAATGAAATTGTTTCTAAATTGTTTACCTTCTTACTACATGCTTCTGAAGCATTGTATAAGCAGTAAATATAGTATCTGCTAAAGTGATACACACACACACACACACACACACACACACATTTGTAAACATTAGTTTTTGCTTTTTGCTTTCTCACCCTCACAGTTTAAACACTGGAACCCAATACGAAGTGAACAAGCGAATTCTCATTCACAGACCTAAACTGTAGTTAGGTAAAATATCTACTATAATTATTAGGATTTAATATTTACTGTAACATAAAATGCTTGGTATTATATTTCCTCTGAAAAAATTATAAACCTCTATGTATCTGACTTCAACGTTGATAATCCAAGCATATTAAAATTTTAATGTGTATAGGTAAGGAGATAAGGGACATCTAGGCAAAGAATTTACAAATATGAAATGTCCATTTAACAAGTAATTTTTTAGTCCGTGGTAGTAGATCAATTTGAAGTGGAAAACGATATAGATGTGGTCTTTACCTCTGAGCGCTTCCAATATAAAGCAGAAAGCAAGCAATTAAAGCAGAAGTACAGAAAATGTGGAAATGATGTTAGGGTTGGATGGAACAAGCTTACTGGAGACCCTGAAGACTGCAAGGGCACTGTAGGGAGGGAGATACTAGCTGCTCCCAAAATTTGCCTCCAGGTGAGGCTGAACTGAGCCACGGATATCTGCAGACACACAAAAGAACTGTGATGAGGCAGAACAACAGAAACAGGAAAAAAAAAACACATTTTTTTTGAATGGCAAGTCATTACTCACTGACACGGAACATGTGGGCTTATGTACAAAATACAGGGGAGAAAGGAAACATTTGAGGATTCTTGTATTGTACAACATAAAATGACAGACTTATTTGCTGTTATCCATTCCTCTTGCCTCATATTTTGCCTTAATGTATATGCACAGCTGTTGTTTCTGACCCGAGAGACTTTATATTCAGTCAATTAGTCTATGGTTTTTAAGGGGATTTTTTTCATAGTTGTCATTCGTCAAGCTTTTAAAATAATAAGTTTAGTTAGAAACACATGTTTTTATTCCTTGTGGGAAGATTTCTCAGGTACATTAATATTATATTGCAAAACAGTCTAAGATCTATAATACAACATTTAATAATCAAAATCTTAGGGTCATTTGAAAATCATTACCTATTTCTTAATAATGTATTTTTAAATCTATTACAAAGTTTGGCCTAGAATTTTAAAAATAAGTAGCAGAGGAGAATTTTATTCTGTAAAATGCTGCAAACTATGTTATACTGGCACTTAGCATTTAATAAAAATGATTGCTTGGATTATTGGAGCTTTGGCTTAATTGTTAAATATTTCCTGCAACTTTCAAGAAATATTAGAAAATCATAATCAGATGAAGGACCTGTATAAGGATTTTTTGGGTCTACAAAGTGTGTCACCTCAATGATGTAGTTTCTTACATGGTTCTCTTATTTCTCAGCCTTTCCACACACCTCTCTCCAACCATATTCCCATATTCTCCAACCATATTTATTCCCATAAATAAATTTTTAGTCACATGATATATATCTATACTAAATATTAGAGGAAATAATACGGAACTTTTAAGAGTTTAAGCTAACTCATAATAGTATGAGTTTGGTTTTATAATCAAATTCTTATCATTAGCACTTCGATTTTGTACAGGTTACTTAACTTTTTAATCTTCATTTTATTCAACTTTAAAGAGGGTTTTATAAAACCTATCATAAATTAAGGTTGCTAATTAAGATAATAAGTTAATGAACAAGAGTATATAAAATCCTTAGTTCCTACTTCATACATAGTAAATTATCAAGAAGCAAATTTATTAACTGTTTTATTACCACTATAGTATTTTCTGCTGATTCTAATTTCAATTTAAAAACATGCATCTGGGGAACCAAATCTTTTTTTAAACAGTATATATTTTTGTTTGTTTCTTTCAAGTTTATTTACTGATTTTGAGTGAGATAGAGAGTGAAGTGAGGGGCAGAGAGAGAGGGAGAGTATCCCAAGCAAGCTCAGAGACCGATGTGGGGATCGAATTCATGAACCATGAGATCATGAACTTAGCTGAAGCCATGAGTCTGGTGCTTAACTGATTGAGCTACCCAGGTGTCCCATGGTAAACTGAATCTTTGAAGGAGAAATATTGAAATAAATTTGAATAACTTATTCAAAAACTGAACTCTTACGGTTCAGTAATAAAAAGACAAAAATACCCTAATTAAAAAATGGGCAAAGAATAGACATTACTCAAAAAAAAAAATTAAAGTGACCAAAAAGCACATGAAAAGAATTTCAACATCATGAACCAACAAGGAAAAGAAACTGAAACCACAATGAGATACTCGTTACCAAGACGACTATAATCAGAATGATGTGGATGTGAAATGACCAGTGTTGGCAAGGATGGAGAGCAGCTGGAACATACTTGCACTACCAGTAGGATTATAAGATAATGTAATACATTTGAAACACTCTACATCCTCAAAAGGTTAAACACAGAGTTACAATTTTACTTAGATATTCCATTCAAAGAAACTAAAACAAGTCCATACATAAACTTTTATAAGAATGTCCAAAGAAGGATTATTAGCAGCCTTTGGGGGTTCTTTGTGACCTTGTACTCAACCCGCACTTAAAATCATAGAACAGTAAAACAGCCTTAGGGCAAAATAAAAGCTAATCCTGAGAAACTTTGAAACAAATAAAACTAGCACATGTATGCAACAGATGGAAGAGTCATAGAAGATGTTACCCTTTTTCCCCGTCACTGGGTATGTGTTTGCAAAGCAAAGTGATCTGGCTTTATCCAAACATGCGGGGCGGGGGGGGACAATTAAATTGTGCTTTGAAGGCTATTTTCTGACTTGAAACTGGTATTGTGTGAATTGGTAAATATGTCATTATAAATTGATAAACATATAATTATAAATTATAATGTCATTTGTAATTCTAAATGTAATTTTAAAAACATTTTTTAAAGTGTTTTTTTTTTTTTTTCCCCACTGACCCTGAAATTGCTCTCAGAAATGATCAACCTCCCGATCAGAGTTGGCATTCCTATTCATAAGGTTGCAGGAAATCTGAGGAGGGATACAGGGGCTTGTTGATAGTTAGATAAATGTTCGCTTCCTGCATCAGCCCTTTTCTTGAATTGGATTCTTCTAAATGGATTACAGAAAGACAGAAATTCATGGGAAAGTAATATTGACCTCCAAATAGAAACAGAATTCTGTCTCCTGTTGCAAAATGTTTTTTTCCTTAAATAAAGATAAATCTATGTAGATAAATTGGTTTTCCCAGTTTTAAGCCCATTTCAGAAAAGGTTATTTTAAATTACTTAAAGACAATGATACCCTATGGAACATTCAACACCTGTCCCTTCATACTGGTTGCTACTACCATACTATCCTTCCCAGCTTTCTTCTGAAAGATTGCTTTAATTGAAATGTATCCTTTGCTCCATTGGATTAAAATGTAAACAACTTATATCAAAAAAAAAAGAAAGAAAGAAAAGAAATTATTGGCACCAGCAATGTTTCTCATTTCCGTCTTGTAAAAGCTATCTTTCCCTGCCTGATTGTGTGTTGGTGCTTTTTTGGTGCTAAACAAGATAAATAATTATTTTCATATGTTTCGTGAATATCTGGTATTTCCAGTAGTTTCATAGTTGTAATCTAAGCAACCTGAAAAAAGGTACAATCCCCAATTGGAGTTTATTGAAACCCCAAATCTGCTTAACATTTTAAATGAAGACTTTCTACTTCCCCTTGTAGATTCACGGCTCTCTTTATAAATTCACTGTTCTTTTAAAGTCACTTTA
Source organism: Proteles cristata cristata (assembly GCA_017311185.1). Lineage (NCBI taxonomy): Eukaryota > Metazoa > Chordata > Mammalia > Carnivora > Hyaenidae > Proteles > Proteles cristata. The sequence continues at coordinate 145,924 of JAESUZ010004782.1, read as the reverse complement.
AATTTGAAGAATTACCTAGAAAAACTGAGTTTACTTACAAAATCATGGCACTGATGATGAAATCCACCCCTTATATCCCCAAAATAACATAAAACCAGTATGAGAGTTATTGTTTTGCTGTCTTAGGCTCCTGGGCTTTCTTCTTATTAACATTTATTTGCAGCTGGTTCTGTGTGAATCAAAACACAGTTAGAGAAAGTGTATCTAGGTACATGAGCTTTCATATTAATTCTATTTTTTCACCTCTTCTTTCAGAGAGAGTCATGAAGGATGCAAAAATATATCCCAAATTTGGGATGACCTCACCTTCACAAATTTAAGAAATTTTATAAAATATAAAGGACAAGTAATTTTCTTATTCAGGCCAAATGGAAGAATTTTCCAGAGACAGTAGAACACTTGCTTCTCTTCTTCAATTGTAAAATTTTTCAGCTCCCAGAAATGATGCCAATGTTTTTAGTATACCTCTGTCAAATTCCCGATAAAATATGAGCCTATTAGGATAATAGTAACATATAATCATGAAAAATAACTTTTCTGAGTTCATTCTTTTTTATCAAGAATATAAATGAAAATAGTTGAGTTTTATGTAGATTTGTTCTGAGAGTACAATCTTAAAACTATACATTTGATAGTATGCATTGTGCAAACCAAGAAATGGTATATAGATTCTTTAAGGACGCTAAATCCTTAATGAAAATAAGATAGATTGAAGTTGAAAGAAGCAAAACAAACAAACAAAAAGAAACAAGCTACTAACAATAGTGAAAATTAACCTCTTCTGATTATCTTTATACTACATACATGCTGTTTAAGTATGAGTGCTCTCTCCTATCCTTGCTCCTCTTTCTCCAAAGGATGGAGGATACAAATCCCCAGGCTCCAGAGTCCACCCATTTCCTCTTCTCTAGCCTCTAGTCAGTTTGTCAGTACTTATAGTCCAAGCTTACCCAAGAGAAGTTATGTTCAAACTGGGGGGCCTGGGTGGCTTAGTCGGTTAAGCGTCCGACTTTCGCTTAGGTCATGATCTCGCGGTTCGTGGGTTCGAGCCCCGCGTCGGGCTCTGTGCTGACTGCCAGCTCAGAGCCTGGAGCCTGTTTCAGTCTGTGACTCCCTCTCTCTCTGACCCTCCCCTGCTCACGCTGTCTCTCTCTCTCTCCTAGAAATAAATAAAAAACATTAAAAAATAAAAAAAAAAAAAAAGAAGTTATGTTCAAACTAATACTGCTTCATTCAGGTCATTATAGTTTATCTAGTTCTATGACTAAAACGAGAGCCTCTACAGGAATTCTAGGGCTTTCTTCTGTGTGTATATTTGTGTTTGTGTGTTTTTCTTTGTCTGCCTGTTCATTAAGTTTTGATTTATCTTTTGGAGTCCATTCTGAGATCACAATCATTCATATAACATGTGTTACTTAGAACTGAACACTAGAACATGTTTATAATCTGCAAAAATAGTCAATCATTACAGTAGAGGTTACACTTAAAATACAGTATTATTTTTATTTTTCATTTTTTTAAGGATTTTGCACTTTCAAGTTATTATGTGATTTCTGCGCAAAAAAAAAAAGACAAGACAGAATGATACCATGACAACAAATGAAAATGTCAGAATAATTCCAAAGTTACCTATAGAATTAAATCATTAAATATACCCATTAAGGCTTTTTGCATAACAGGTCACAAATGAACCAGAGCACTGTAAGCAAGATCTTTCTAGCTTCATTGCACTAATTAACAACATTCTATACAAAAGAGCCTTTGCAGTGATCCAGATGTGCAAATATGAAACTTGTTTCATCTGAATAAAACTATAGGAGATAAAGTCATTCTTTAAACACAGCTTTATTAAATGTATATTAATGTTATGCAATTTATGAAAAACTTAATGTCTTCACATAAATTTGAACTTTTAGAATTTATATTTCTTTTTGGAAGTCATTTTCTTCACACAGATATTTCACTTGATATCGGTTTGAACTGAGAAGCAAATAGTGTCATTAAGATCGTGAAACTGTTGGATGTTTTGAAGTGTTTCTGACCTTTGTTTTTCTCTTCATTTTAAATTGACTTCATTTTTCCCATTGAGTCCTGATAAAAGGACATCAAGTGTATGTGTTTAGGGACAAACGAGGCTTCATGGAACCGAATGTCTCAGGTCACAAAAAAAAAAAAAAAACAACAACAAACAACCTAGTGGGATGGCTGTGAGAAAGAGTTCCTCTAAAGTCAACACAGGGGAACCTGGGTGGCTCAGTCAGTTAAGTGCCCAACTCTTGATTTCAGCTCAGGTCATGATCACATGGTTCAGAGTTCAAGCCCTGTGTTGTGCTGGGCTCTGCACTGACTGTGGATCCTGCTTGGGATTCGCTGTCTCTCCCTCTCTGCTCATTCCTAAAAATCAAAAGTGTACCCTGCTCTTGAGTGATTGTGGTCTAGGCAAAGAAACAGTAATATAAACAATTGATTATAAAATAATTCACTAATTTAAATATGTATTTTAATTGTGAACCAAAAGAGGTGTGAAGATGTTTTCAGAAAACAAAACAGAACATAAAAGGAAATTTTAATTAAAGCAATCTTTGTAAGCCTCGTATTTAAAGAATAGCTTTAAAGTAAATTTTATAACCATGTTGTGCCAGTTTACCAACTACTAATACCATTTGTTACTTAAGTTGCCCTTGATCTTCTTCACAGATGTTTCAAAGAACATAGATACACTTGATTATCATTTTGAGCTGTATCTGAACAAAACTATGACCTGAACACTCTTTACAGAGGGAATTTAAATATAACATGGAAGAATTTTCTGCAATAACATGAGTAAATCTACTCCCTATCCTCTTCATATAAAATAATACTGAGATATCAGTAAATATGAGATTGAAGTAAAAGATGTTTAACTTAACTTACTTAGGGGGACAAGGAGGTTGAAGATCTGGAATGAGCATTTTTTTCAACCTTGTCTGCCTATACCTGAAGGTGCTTGGCAAGTTGGACCTTAACAAGAGCAAGGGGGAAAAGCATCCATGAGTAATTATGAAGTGACACTTGGGTAGATTCTGGATCACTGAGCACTGAAAGCCTTAGAAGCAAAAGAATAATGGACAGCACATATTTCATGAGGGAATCTACAAGTTCATATAAGAGAAGGAACATAGAAAATCCAACATTTACAAGAAAAGAAAAGGAACTCTGAAGTAATCTATATCTAATTATTTCTTATGCAAATCAGGATGTTTTCTGATGAAGACAATCACAAAAACACAATTCAAACTGGCTTCATAAAATTAGAAAAATATATGAACATACTATATAGCTGGAAAGTTTAGAAACAAGGACATATCTATACTGGTTGATTGAGCAATGTCATCATGTTTTTACTTATCACTTTCATACTTCCCTCTGCTCAGCAGTCTACAGTGTCAAGAGTGGAATGTAGGGATAGAGGCTACGTACTAATTTTTTTTTTTTTCATGACCAGCAGATGGAAAGCGTGTACAAGGAACAAATACCCTTGGTTTAATTGATTGACCTTGCCTTTATTGATTCTACAGAAATGAAGAGGACTGACAAGCCCCCTGTATAACTGCATCCTTGAATAGAACCCTGTGTCAGGATTGAAGGGATTACCTAAATTGGCTCAGGTCATTGAAGGTTTATGGGTGGAGCATGATGTAACTCCTTCTAAGGCACAAGAAGCTTGCAGAGAACTCATCATACCAACTCAGGGTAACTTAAGCAAAAGAAAGCTAATGTTGCTCAGAAATCAACTAACAAATACATCCCATATTTTATACTTTAAATATAATTTTTAACTGTATCTGGAAAGTAAAAATATAATCTGTGCTCTTATTTTAAAATAAGAAAATTATATTCTTTTAAATGAGAAAATCTAGGCCAGTATGAGGCCTAGTGTGAAATCTAGGCTAGAGGATGTTCATAGATAAAATGTATACATAAAAGTAAATGACTTTGAGGGACTAAACTAAATTAACTATGGAATGAAACCTCACGATAGATGTTGAATGCTTCTGGAGAATTCTATTCACTTATTAGGAAACAAAAATCTAAGACTCCTTTGAAAATAGAATAGCAAAGAAGAAAAAACATTTAATATCATTTCATAGCGATTTGTCAAAATCTTAAATAATCTGTGTTTAAAATTTAAGGAGTTATTGAGGTTATACTTCAAAAGGGGCCATATTTTCTCACTGTTTCAAGCTACAATTATTAAAAATAATTGAATCCTAGTATTAATTTTATTTAATGCCTTTTCAATGATTATATGTTCTTACTGAATACTTCAAGTTGAGATATATGAACTAGCGTATTTCAAATATTATCTATAAATTATATAAAATATATTAATTGGACCATAATAGTGTAAAAAGTAGAAAAGATTGTTTTTCCTAAAATATGTTAATTAGAAGAAGCTTAAAAAAGACATAACTGGTGGCAAACTAATAAAGGAAAATGAAAAATTAATAGAAATTTTAAAATGATTTTTTTAAAAATATTTTTTATTTATTTCTAGGAGAGAGAGAGAGACAGCATGAGCAGGGGAGGGTCAGAGAGAGAGGGATTCACAGACTGAAACAGGCTCCAGGCTCTGAGCTGGCAGTCAGCACAGAGCCCAACGCGGGGCTCGAACCCACGAACTGCGAGATCACGACCTAAGCGAAAGTCGGACGCTTAACCGACTAAGCCACCCCGATGCCCCTTAAAATGATTTCTGAAGCTGATTTCCTGAGATTCAATATTCTATAAACTGATGTATTGCCAAAGCTCAGTTCTATGGTCATACTGGTGACAGCTGTCCTAAAACACATACACACACAAACACAAACACACACACTCACATACATTTTGTCTTTCTGTCTTCAAGCTTTTTTAAAAAATATATAATTTTTTGTCAAGTTAGCTAACATACAGTGTATACCATGTGTTCTTGGTTTCAGGGGCAGATTCTCGTGATGCATCGCTTACTTACAACCACCCAGTGCTCATCTCAACAAGTGCCCTCTTCAGTGCTCATCACCCATTTTCCCCTCTCCCCACTCCATCAACCCTCAGTTTGTTTTTAAGATCCTCTGTATTTAAGAGGCTCTCATGGGTTTGCCTCTCTGTTTGAAGCTATTTTTCCCCTCCTTTTCCCCATGGTCTTTTATTAAGTTTCTCAAGTTAGACATATGAGTGAAAACACAGGATATCTGTCTTTTTCTGACAGACCTATTTCACTTAGCATAATATCCTCCAGTTCCATCCACGTTGTTGCAAATGGCAGGGTTCCATTCTTTCTCATTGCCAAGTAGTATTTCATTGTATATATAAACTACTTCTTTTTTATTCATTCATTAGTTGATGGACATTGGGCTCTTTCCATGATTTGGCTATTGTTGAAAGCACTGCTGTAAACATTGAGGTATATGTGCCCCTATGAATCAGCACTCCTGTCACCTTTGGATAAATTCCTAGTAGCACTATTGCTGGGTCATAGGGTAATTCTACTTTTAATTTTTTGAGGAACCTCCAGAGCAGCAGCCATTCTGACAGGTGTGAGGTGGTAGCTGTCTGTATTGTGGTTTTGATTTGTAGTTTCCTGTTGATGAGTGATGTTAAGCATATTTTCATGTGTTTGTTGGCCATCTGCATATCTTCTTTGGGAAAGTGTCTATCCATCTTTTCTGCCCATTTCTTCACTGGCTTATTTGTTCTTCATGTTTTGAGTTCTTTGTAGAGTTTGGATACTAACCTTTTATCCGATATGTCATTTGCAAATAACTTCTCCATTCTGTCAGTTGTCTTTTAGCTTTATTGATTGTTTCCTCTCCAGTGCAAGCTTTCTATCTTGTGAGGCCCCAGTAGTTCATTTTTGCTTTTATTTCCCTTGCCTTTGGAGATGTGTCTAGTAAGAAGTTGCTGTGGCTGAGATCAAAAAGGTTGTTGCTTGTTTTCTCTTCTAGGGTTAAAGAATTATTCATCATGATCAGTAGGATTCATTCAAAACTTGCAAATCAATGTGATACATCACATTAATAGAATAAAGGATATGAACCATATGATCCTGTCAATGAATGTAGAAAAAGCTTGTGACAAAATATAGCACCTTTCCTTAATAAAAGAAAACCAAAAAGTTTAGATAGTAGTAACATCATAAAAGCTATATATGAAAACCCCACAGCTAATGTCATCCTCAGTGGGGAAAAACTAAGAGCTTTCCCCCTGAGATCAGGAACACAACAGAAATGTCCCCTCTCACTACTTTTGTTTAACACAGGGTTGGAAGTCCTAGCCTTAGTAATCAGATAACAAAATGAAATATCAAAACTGGTATCAAAATTGGCAAAGAAGAAATCAAACTTTCACGTTTTGCAGATGACATGATTCTGTATATGGAAAACCTAAAAGACTTTACCAAGAAACTGCTAGAACTGATACATGAATCAGCAAAGTTGCAGGGTACAAAATCAATGTACAGAAATCAGTTGCATTTCTATACACCATAAATGAAGCAAAAGAAAGAACATCAAGAAATCAATGGCATTTACAACTGCAGCAAATAACATCAAGTACCTAGGAATAAACCTAACCAAAGATGTAAAAGATGTGTATGCTGAAAACTATAGAAAATTTATGAAAGAAACAAAGACACAAAGAAATGGAAAAACATTCCATGCTCATGGATTGGAAGAACAAATATTATTAAAATGTCAATACTACCCATGCAATCTACACATTCAATGCAATCTCAATCAAAATTGAACTGGCATTATTCTCAAAGCTAGAACAAACAATCCTAAAATGTATATGGAATCACAAAAGACCATGAATAGTCAAGGTAATTTTGAAATAGAAAACCAAAGTGGGAGGCATCACAATTCCAGACTACAGTCTCTACCACAAATTATTAAGACAGTATGGCATTGGCACAAAAACAGACACATAAGACCAATGGAATAGAATAGAGAACCCAGAGTTGGACCCACAAATGTATGGCCAACTAATTTTCAACAAAGCAGAAAAGAGTATCCAGTGGAAATAAGCCAGTCTCTTTAGCAAATGGTGCTGGGAGAACTGGACAGCAACATGCAGAAGAATGAAATTGGACCACTTTCTTATACCACTCACACACACACACACACACACACACATACACACACACATACACACACACTCTCTCTCTCTCTCAAACGATGAAAGACCTAAATGTGTGACAAGAAAACATTCAAACTTTATTCTATTCAATTTTTCTGTTCAACTCTTGTCCATCATCTCTATATAATACCACATAACCCTGAGGTTTTGGAGCATGTTCCTGATAAAAGAATGACAGGTAGACATGAAATTTTTTAAAAAAATCATCATTATATCCAATGTAAATATTTAAATTTTTTACAAATATTCAATATTTTCTCGTTTTTATTAATGTTTATTTATTTCAAGAGAGAATGAGGGTGGAGGAGAAAGAGCGATGGAGGGAGAGAATCTCAAACAGGCTTCTCGCTGTCAGCACAGAGTCTCAATGCAGAGCTCAGCTCACTGGAGCTGGTGCTAGAGAGATAGTGATCTGAGCTGAAATGAAGAGTCAGACGCTTAACTGACTGAGGCACCCAGGCACCCCAATATTCAATATTTTCAAAAATTAATTCTGATGGGGGTGCCTGGGTGCTTGGTTGATTATGCATCTGACTCTTCATTTCAGCTCAGGTCATGATCTCATGGTTTGTAGGCTTGAGCCCCACATTAGGCTTTCCCTCTCTCTCTGCCCCTCTTCTCTCTCTCCCTCTCTCTCAAAAATAAATAAATGAACATTTAAAGCATTAATTCTAATAAAAAATGAAAAAATTTAGGACTCTGCAAACACTGTATTATAGTTTAACTTAATCCTTGAGCTACTGAAAACTAAAGTTTAGTAGACAAAATAATATTCTTCATATCATTGAATTGCTTTAAAATAGTATAAGTAACAGGCCTATCTCAAATTTCTATGAATTCAAACATGCTCTCCCTCTCCCTTCCTCATCTCCCTTCAATCTCTCTCTTGCTTAGACATTATTATGTCAATTATGTTTTTTAAATTCATTTATTAAAAAAATATTTAGGCAACATTCACTGTGTTCCAAGACTGTTCCATATTCTTGAGAGAATACAAATGAAAATCGGCCTGATTATGCTGAGCTTCTAGTTTCAAACACAATTAAGTCACTAAAATAAAATGTGATGGAACAAGCCCACAGTACTATGGAAATAAATCTTAAAGGCCCCTGACATCATCTATAAGTGAAAAGGTGTTTTTCACAAGAGATACAATAATTGATATTGAAGAAGAGATATTATTTGAGTTGGTGAAGTAAACAAACAAATAAAAATAGATGGGAGAAGTGCTGCTTACTTAAGTATATATAAATAATCCAGGAGCTTCTAAATACATGCAAACTCTGAAGTGAGATTGCAGAGGATATAATTTTGTGCAAGTTATTCACATTGTATTTTCAGCTTTGTATTGGAGAGGATGGCATCACCAACTCTACCGAATTATGGTAAGGGCTAAATATGTTAATGCATGCCCAGCACATAGAAGTGTGCTTGGCATGGCAAGTGTCTAATAAACTTAACCAGTATATTAATGGCATTATTAATATATTTAGCCAAATATCCTTTCCAAGCTAGATGAACTAAGATTGGTCTAGGAAAACAGATCTACCCTACAACCCAAATTTTCTGACAGTGAACAAATACAGGAAATTCTATCATTCATTCCATTAAAAAAAATTGTGTGTGGTGACAGCATTTACAGATAAAGAAGTAAATTTCCATAAGGAGAACAGAAGTGAATACTTTGCATAGAGAGGTAATGAATAGGAAGTTCTGAGGTGGTATCCAATACACATTTCCATCCAAATATTTTTCTGATGGCATCAGTCTGACAACCTTTCCCTAAACTGCAGCTTCACTTAGAATTTAGGATATAGGGACAAGTGACTTTGGACCAAATTCCAAACCATATCCTGGGACTCCCTAGTCCTTTATTCTTTTTTCTTTTTTTTTTTTTTTTCCAGTTGTTGCTGTTGTTGTCTCCCTTGAACTGGATCCTCACTTCTTACCAGCTAGGATGTATGCTTCTTGAGGGAAGGGGCTTTATGAGCTGTTTTAACACTGTATCTAGTGTATCTGAAACAGTACCGGGCATAGTATTTGGTCATAAGTATTTTAGAGGGAACTAAAAGCTACAAAATAGAAAAAGGACACAACAGGAGTCTAATCATAAAAGTCTCTATTTCCCATTACTATTTCTAAGACAGGATAATTATGATTATATTTGGACATGGTAAGATATACCCAGATGAGGTACTGAGACATTGAATAATTATTGATTATGTCTCTATGATTGTTAATTTACTTCATATATAAAAAAGAAATGAAGTAATTAAAATGATTATAACTCAAATGGAACAGCACCTTTAAAAATGTATGTAAGAAAACTATTATGGTTTATATTACATTGAAAAGTCAGAAAGCAGAAATAGTTAGCACTTATCCATCATTTAGATATAGTGATCTATTATGTCTAACTAGGTGTTTATGGACCATGTAGGTAAACACACCTTTTTTTATATGAGAAAATTATACGTATCTTCCTTCAAATATGTTGGCATGAATTATATGTTTTGGATAGTTTCACTTCCTTTATTATAATTCATAACCTAAAGTTATATGGATAGACTATGAAATATGATTCAAATAAGAAAATATGAATATTTTATGGCCTCTTATTTTCAATGCAGTACTAATATTAAGACGTTATCTTTGGCATAATTCTGTGTTCGACAGTTCTTGTTACATGTTTCATGTTTTATTGATATTAAATTAATGTAGATATCAAACTAGAAGTCAAATCCCTTTAGGCAACAAGAATATTGCCAAAGGAAACTGAAGGTAGCAGCATTTTTCTTTTTGGTATAAATCACGGTTGTCCTAATAGCGACAGACAAAGAATAAGTTAAGATGTGAACAAGTAAAACTATGTCACATATTTTGGGAAGATATAGTAGTCTGCCACACCCAGAACATGCCATAGGAGCAAAATGAGTACAGATAGAAATATAAATAGGACTCAAAACTTAATTCAAGTGGATTTGTAGAGCACTTAATGCCATGTCATAGTTTCTAATTTACCAGGGATCACTGGAAACCTGGTTATTGGTATTGATTTATTTTTATATATCTCTTCTTATTTACTTTTGTGTTTTATAATATGAGTAATAGATGTCACTGACAAGATGAAAACTGACAAGGACATACCTAAACCGTAATGATGGAAAAGAGAAAATAGGAAAGTAGAAAGAATCGGGTTAATATCTTAGCATCTGACTGGAACACCAACTGATCTCTCAGGGAACATGAAAAGAAAACTTTAACAGGAATTGTACTAAGTAAAGCTTCTCTCCTATCTATTTCCAATGAATTTAAACTAGAAACCATTTAGCATACATTGTTTGCTTTGAAAATGAAATAGAAACTCAAACTTTTGATACTATATTACCTAAAGGAGACAAGAGGCCCTCCCAATCTCCCTTTCTCACCATGATTAGCCAGTAGGAAACTGTAAAAGTTCTTTTTCTCAGCTCCAAACACAGTTTTTATACTCTGCTCAATAAAGTCGAGTCTGTGAGTCTGTAAACTACATTATATATTTACAACCAATTCCTTAAGTTTTTCTAAGTGGGAATGTTGAGGGAGACTATAATGTGAGAGAAAAGACTCCTACCTGTCTACTTGTTATCCATAATAGCATCATTGAATGATCTTTCACACACCAGCTGGACAGCTGGCTCCTATACTCAGGTTTTCTCCAGTCTCTTTGTGCTCCTGAGAGATACCGGAACCAGCTGGGCAGCCTCTCTCCCTAAAATCTGGGATCAGGCTCTGGGGGTATCAGTCTTTCTCCACTGAGTTTCTGTGGCACCATCAGCAGCAGCCACCTTCCTCAGATTCTTGTGACTCTGGCAACCACACACTTTCACCTTTGTTTCCCCATTCCTAAAGATGGTAGCTGAAGTTACTAAATCTATACTTCAAAGTTCCCTTTAGATAACTTAAGTTTTCAGAGTATGTGCATCAACAACTGTTTATTAAAATCTGTTGACCTTTATGTATGCCTCACAATATAAAAGCCACCAATTTTACCTAACTCTTGAATCTTAGGGGTTCCCTTAATATTTAACTTCTCAAAGAGACAAGCTCCATCCACTCATTTAAATTGATTGCAGATATTTTGTTCTCAGATAATTATTTTCTAACTCAACTGTTTTTCCACACTTTGCATTCTTTGGATTTGAATCTTCAATTGCTGAGATGGCTGTCATTTGGAAAACACATTTTATTATCCTATGCTACATCAGTCAGAGGACCAGGAGGAAATATGTATACTTGAATGGCTCAGCAAAAGAAATTTTAATGAAAAAGCTGCTGGAAGATAATGGGAAAAACTAGATGACCTTGGTTTTGCCAATAACTTTTTAGATATGACACTAAAAGCATGCTCCATAAAAGAAAGAATCGATAAATTGGACTTCATTGTAATTTTTAAAATTCTGCTCTGTAAGACAGTGTTAAGAGAATGAGAAGTCAAGCCACAGGTTGGGAAGAAATTATTTATAAAATACCTAGCTGATTAAGGACTTGTAATCAAAATATACAAGGAACTCTAAAAAGTCAACAGTAAGAACAACAAAAACAGCAATTAAAAAATGAACCAAGCAATTGAACAGACACCTCACTACAGATTATATACAGATGTCAAATAAGCATATGAAAAAATACTTATCATAACATATCCCTAGTGAACTTCAAACTGAAATGAGATATTATTATAATAGAATGGCTAAAATTCAAAATATTAAAACACACACTTACTGCAAGACGAATACTCATTTATGGCTGATGGGAACGCAAAATGGCAGTCACTGTAGAAGGTAGTTTGGCAGTTTCTTACAAAGCTAAATATAATCTCAACACATGATTCAGCAATCCTAGATATCTACCCAAATGGGATGAAAACTCATGTCCACACTCATATGCACAAAAACTCTTTACAGTGATATTTAGACTAGTTTTGTTAAAAATTGCCCCAAATTAGAAAGAATGAAAAAAATGTGATACATCCATACACTGGAGTATTATCCTATGATTTAAAAAAACCAAATAAGGTATCAATCCCCCAAAACACATGGAAGATTCCTAAGTGCATAGTGCTAGGCAGAAGAGGCCAACCTGAAAAGCGTCATATTGTTTGATTCATGTATGACACTCTGGAAAAGGCATGGTAAACAATCAATGGTTGACAGTGGCTCGGGGTGGGGGGGGGGGATGAAAAGGATAAATAGGTAGATTACAGGGCATTTTTAGGGTAATGAAATTATTCTGTATGATTCTATAATTGTGATACATGAAATTAGGTACTTGTCTAAAAACAAATAATAAATGGATGTAAACTATGGAATTTAATTAATAACTATGTATCAGTATTGGTTCATCAACTGTAAATATACTAATACAAAAAGTTGGTACTAGGAGAAGCTATGTGTTGGGAAAGGCAGAAGAACTGGGAACTCTGGAAACTACATCCACAAATTTTCTGTAAACCTCAAACTTCTCTAAAAATAAGACCTGTTAAAAAATAGAATTACAGAGAAATTTTCTATGACTTCTTGAATACTGAATGAATGAGAAAGCATTTAAATGATTTTGTATTAAGTTTTGGTTAATTGGCAAACCACTTTGGATAATTCAAGACACTTATATTTTCCAAACTTTGGGGTTGCATTTGTCAATCTACATGATCTGGTATTCATCTGATTTTACTTAATGTAAAATGGTTTACATTAAATTGTTGTTTCTGGTTTTAGTCACTTCTACAATAAGGACTAATGAAATATCAGTATGAGCTATAATAACACAGATGAGTACCTTTTAATAGACACTTTGCATATTTCAAAATAGCAAAATTATTAATTTGGAGGAATTTCAAGTGCTATAAAAGATATATACACACTTTAAGATATTTTGATATAATAAAATATGTAAAACAGACAAATAATATATTGTCATCTTGGAACCTGGAGACAAGATAGGATATGAGTCAAATACTCAGCTAATAAGTAGTTGTTTGTACTTTGATAACATCTAATCTTTGGTCCTCATTTCCTGATTTGCAAAACAAAAATATTTGTATATATGTTCTTCAATTATCTGTACAGATTTAAACTGTGTGTTCATAATATAGTATTACCGATCTCAGATAGACATCAGTTTATAATCACTCTTTACCAAATGACAGTTGTTTCCTGCTCTTTAAGGTGCCTAATTATCCAAAGGAAGATTACTAGGTGACATAATATTTTATGTATTTATTTATTTGGTATGTCTCTTTTGGGAGTTTATTGGTAGTTATTATTCGAGGTGTTGGCACAAAGGATTTCTCAGTTTCATATTCAGTGTGTTTATGGTGATTTTAAGTAGAAAGTGACAGTTGGTTTACATTTTACTAGCTATGGAAATAACATTATAAGCACTCTGAAGTAAGTGTTAACAGTGGTCCTTGACTCTAAAAATTGAACTAGGGAGGAGTATAGTTCTTTAATGATATAACACGTAGGGTCTTCCCTCTGTTCTTCAAGAACATAAAATAAGGGGCGCCTGGGTGGCTTAGTCGGTTAAGCGTCCGACTTTCCTACTTTCGCTTAGGTCATGATCTCGTGGTTCGTAGGTTCGAGCCCCGCGTCGGGCTCTGTGCTGACTGCCAACTCGGAGCCTGGAGCCTGTTTCAGTCTGTGACTCCCACTCTCTCTGTCCCTCCCCTGCTCATGCTGTCTCTCTCTCCTAGAAATAAATAAAAAATTAAAAAAAAAAAAAGAACATAAAATGCATCCCTTGAGTTTCAATGATTATCAGAACATCTTCTGTGTTTTGGTGCCAAAAGCACATGCAATTGGCTCCTTGACAGATTTTATATTTCTATTTCTTCAAAAATAAACATACCATACAGATTTTTATATTATCCAGCTTTTGCAGTCTGGGCTATTGGGTGGGTTATTAAGCTTTCTCACCACTGTTATTACTCTTTTATCCTATGCAGTGTATATAAGTTCCCCTCTTTGGCAAGATATCCAAATCATTGCGGATATGTCTACACTTCAGTATCTAGGTTTCTCACTTGATCTAATCCATCTCTTTTGTATTCCTTCTATGATTTCTTTTCAATCTACTTGAGCCAAGATAGCCCAAGCTACAGGATTCCATCTTCATAGTACATTATTTTAACCACTCTCTTGACATCACCCCCAAGCATTTCACCCTATTCTCTTCCCACCACTCCTACTTCAATATCCTTTATTCTTTAATTCACTGTACAACTGCTTTCCCTGGCTCTATGAATCTGGGTTATTGAACTTGCTGAAGGAAACAAAAGGGCATTGATAATTTTTAGAACATATGGTCTCTAAATCTATATGGATTCATTTAATTCAGTAATCTATTTATTTGCCCTTAATTACCCTCTGTCTATACGCCATTATTTTTCTTCTACTGGCTCTCATATCTAATAGTCGAACTCCCTAGATGTCAGTGCAACACTATCTTTACACACAAAAACAAACATAAATGAACTATAGTGAAAAGAAAATGTTGTCTTCATGAAAAGATACTCAACACCACTCATCATCATGGAAATACAAATCAAAACTACAATGAGATATTACCTCACAACTGTCAGAACTGCTAAAATTAACAATACAAGAAACAATAGATGTTGGTGAGGATGCAGAGAAAGGGGTACTCTTTGCACTGTTGAGGGGAATGCAAGCTGGTGCAGCCACTCTGAAAAACAATATGAGGGTTTCTCAAAAAGTGAAAAATAGAACTACCCTATGACCCAACAATTGCACTACTAAGTATTTACCCAGAGAATACAAATACATGGATTTCAAAGGATATATGCACCTGATGTGATAGCAGCATTATCAACAATAGCCAAATTATGGAAAGATCCCAAATGCCCAACGACTAATGAATGGATAAAAAAGATATGGTATGTATATACAATAGAATATTATTCAGCCATAGAAAAGAATGAAATCATGCCATTTGCTATGTTGTGGATTGCTGGGAGCCACACTGGCCTCACTGGATGACAGTCACAGTGAGGAAATGGTAACGTTTGCACAGCTCCTGCCATGAGAAACCAAAACTGGTATCCCCTTCTGCTACTACTGGCTCATGTTGGAAATGGGGATGCTGGTATTGACCAGGCCTCACAATATTCCAGTTCAGACCGATATTCCCCACACAGATTGCTCATAAGGAAAGGCATGTCCCTGCCTTTTCCAAAGAGATTTCAGATGAAAACATTGCGGATGATTGTTGAAAGGCTCTTCCTAAGGGCCTTGCAGATCCAAGACTTACATAATAAAGGGGGCGTGAGTCTAGACCTGAGACAAAGAGCCTAATTTAGACTTAAGGGCAGATATCCATCCCTACCCAATTGTTTCTGCTTGGAGCACCGCCTCCACCCCCACCAAAGGCTGTTGCACCCTGTGAAGAAACCTACTGAGGAACTTTTTCTTTTGTGATTATGGGAGCAAACACTGTGTTTCCTGAAAGACCTGTTTTTCTTGATACTTTGCCTTAAACAAACAAGCTATTGACCTCTGCCCACAAAGATGTAACTTCACATTTTTTATGCTAAAACATTGTTTCGTATGCTAAAGATACCTTCCTTTCCCCATAGGATAAGCATCTAAATCAGCTACCTCAATCACTATTGATAAAGGTTATGCAAGAGTCTTCTACAAATCTATGTTCTGGGAAATTCTTACATATCAAAGAAGTTTGTCTTCAGAAATCATTGTCTAAGGCAAATGCCACTTCTGGGCAGTCCCTCAAACACTTAATTATAAAATAAAGTGGAGCTCCAGTCAGAGTGGATATGCCTGCCTGGTGACCAGAAAGACTCTCGGGCCTCTCTCATCCTTCCCTCGCTGACACCGTCCATCCTTCAGGGACCCCTGGACTCAGCTGGAGCAGGCCTCTGACAGTGGATACAGCTTGAGAGTATTATGATCAATGAAATATGTCAGTAAAAGACAAATACCATATGATTTCAGCCATATGTGGAATTTAAGAAGTGTAACAAATGAACAGAGTTGGGAAGAAAGAGGTAAACCATAAAAGAGATTCTTAACTACAGAGAACAGACTGAGGGTACTGGAGGCCTGTGAGTAAGGGCATCTGTTAAATGGGTGATGAACATTAAGGAGGGCACTTGTGATGAGCACTAGTATGTAACTGATGAATCACTAAATTCTTCTCCTGAAATTAATATTATACTGTATGTTAACTAACTGGAATTTTAAAAAAAAATTTTTTTGTTTTATTTATTTCTAGGAGAGAGAGAGAGAGAGCTTGAGCAGGGGAGGGTCAGAGAGAGAGGGAGTGACAGACTCTGAAACAGGCTCCAGGCTCTGAGCTGGCAGTCAGCACAGAGCCCGATGCCGGGCTTGAACCCATGAACCGCGAGATTATCACCTAGGCGAAAGTCAGATGCTTAACCGACTAAGCCACCCAGTCGCCCTGGAATTTTTTTTTAAATGTAAAACTAAAAAATTAAAAATAAAAATAGTAATAAAAATATTTTCAAGCAAACAAAAAATAAACCTATTGTTTTGAGTATGTCCATACAACACTAAGGAATCCTTCCACAGTGACTCTGAGTGAGTCCTCCCTCATATTTGCTCAGGTGCATAATTGTTTTAATGTCAGGAATGTGAAAAATTTCAAAAATGAGAAGAAAAAATCACTTCTAGAAAATTCTATATTGTTATAATATCCCTTCTAATGTAAGGAATACAAAATCATATATTTGTATAATTGCATATATGTCATCTGAATTTAAATGGGTTTGCTTTGTTTTTACACTTTTGAGGGTCCACATCTGACTTTATTTTATAATTTTACTGTGCTTACAAAACTTTTTGAGCTTTTTTGGTTGGTTGATTGGTTGGTTTCATTTTCCCTTTGTTTCTTTACTAGGCACTGTGAAAGCCTGATTTTTTTCAAAGTTAATAGTAAGAGGCTACAGGAGAGAAAAACAGTAAACAAAAAAAGACAATCTCACTTAAATTTAAAATGCATTCAAATCTGGACTTTGTACTAATTTGGAAAGAAATGTTAATTCTAATATTCTTAAGAATATAATTATATTCTAGTTTGTTAAAAAGGCATGTTTATTATTGGAATTTACTAAATCGAAATTTTTATTTTCATAAAATACTCTTTATGAATTAAATATACATCCTCAAAACAAAATATAAATTGAATTCACAGAGAATATTAAAAAATTCATAGTTGATAAGACACTATGTCCTTACTTAAGCTGTAACAGCCCTTTGCTTGCTTAAACAGAATTTAAAAGTAGTCTGACTTTTATTCAATGTGTTTCAATTGAGAGAAGTCGGCAGTATGCAGCAAACCCCCCAGATTGGCACCAATGTCCTCTCAGGTTCTTAATGTAACCTGAGAAAGGAGCTCTGTGATATGATTACATCATGTTGTGATCTTTGTTCAAGATCAAACTGAATACACAGTATGGAAGAGATAGAGTAAAATATAAAAGTAGACTCATAACAGGTTTATTTTCCTCCCTTTTATGGTTTTCCAAGGAAGTAACCTTTGTGACTTTAGTTTATATTTACATGTTAGAAGAGGAGAAAAGGAATTTAGTCATAAAAATCTAGAAATTATTTTCTGAAAAAATCTGATCAAAGGATTCATGTTATAACAAGTAGTATTATAAATAGCATAAAGGGGCATCGGAAATATATGACTACCTAAAACTTTGACTCTTTTAAATGTTTTATTTATTTCTGAGAGAGAGAGAGAGACAGTGTGAACAGGGGAGGGTCAGAGAGGGAGACACAGAATCCGAAACAGGCTCCGAGCTGGCTGTCAGCACAGAGCCCGACATGAGGCTCGAACCCACAAACCGTGAGATCATGACCTGAGCCGAAGTCGGACGCTTAACCAACTGTGCCAACCAGGCACCCCTAAAACTTTTAAACTAAATCTGAATTTAGTTCTGGAAGGTTTTAGAAATGTTACACCTCTCATATTATTATTCATCTATGAATGAAAAAATTTATGCAATGCTTATTTAATGCTATATCATTTTTTTTAGTAATAAATGGAAAGTCAGTCACAAATGAAGGAAATTGGTACCATAAAGATCAAAATGATGTCTGTGAAAATGACTTTTCGAATATAAGAGAAAACTTGTCTAATTTAACAACAAAAACCATTACTAGACATCTCTGGAATTGTTCACTACTGGATGTAGAAATACGAAGAAATTATTTCAAATCTTAAACAATTCAAGTTATTTCTTGATGAGATCTGTTATTTTTTGAAGTGAATGGTAGTAATAAATCAAGAACCCTACATATAGGTTCATTAAAGTCTTATAAATGTTTGAAGTTCTCGTAAAGCACTATATGACCATTCTTTGGTCCCATGTGACTCTTCCTTCTCTGTATTCAGCATAAGGTATAATTAACATAAGATACTTATATATCATTCTAGGAACTAAGCTATTCCCTTAGAGAATACGGATATAGTTGAATGTCTAAGCATAATAGTATATTTCATCAATATTCTTATGACTATATACTAAATAATATCTTACTAACCTGAAAGAGTATTCCCTTACTTTGAAAATTGAAAAAATTACATTCTTTTTTATCACATTTATTTTAATTAAATAAATGTAAAATTTATATTACTTCTGTCATTAAACACACACACACACACACACACACACACACACACACACACACACCCCTTAACCTCTGCCTTCTCGTTTTGCTGCAACCGGAGACCCAACTGGAGAACTTTCAGCACAAAGACAACTATAAAGCCTTGAAATATTAGAAAACTTAACCCGAATTCACCAAATATTAATAGAAGCATACCAGCTCTGGAGAATAGTATACACTCAGAGAAGGCAAGCAATATGAAGTTAGCTCCCCATTTCTGTGGCTTTTAGCCTGAGACTAAGTGCATCTCATATGACAGTTCACTATTGGCAGCAGCACTGGTGGAAAAGGTACAGCGTTTCTCATTGCAGGAGCCAGAAAATTGTTGTAGAAGACTATCACCAACATGAGTGTGGGAACCCCAGAAAGAAAAGAGCCAAGGAACGGATACCCAAGTGTGGCCCACTGAAATTTCTTCCTGACCTCTGAGGCATGGAACCAACCAGAGTATCTTACCTGAAGGGAAAGGATCTGAACTGACTCTGAAGCTGCCACTTGCCAAACAGAATTTGCAGTTTAAACACAGGCAATGTAAACCCTGGTACACAAGGAAACAATAACCATCAGAGATACCATATGAAAGCCATATAATTTAACAATCACAATCCTAATCCCCAGGATACAATCCCAAACTACCTGATATGTGAATAATGAAAGCATAGAATGAATTCCCTAGAGAAAAGAAAAAAGCCTGAACAAGAAAAGCCACATACTCAAACTAACAGATAAATATTTTAAAGTGACTATTATTCCTGGATATCCTCATGGATGTAAAAACTAAAGACGAGAGAAATGAAAAATAGGACATTCTGGAAAAAGAAAAAATGACAAAAACAAACATAAAGGGGCACTTATGTAGCTTAGTCGGTTAAGTGTCCGACTTTCACTTAGGTCATGATCTCGCGGTTCGTGGGTTTGAGCCCCGCATCGGGCTCTGTGCTGACTGCCAGCTCAGAGCCTGGAGCCCATTTCAGTCTGTGACTTCCTCTCTCTCTGACCCTCCCCTGCTCATGCTGTCTCTCTCTCTCTCTCCTAGAAATATATATATATATTTATATATTTATATTTATATTTTAAAAAAACATAAAAATTTTGGATAGAAGTATAAAATACCGGGGTGGCTCAGTCGGTTAAGTGTCAACTTTTTATTTTGGCTCAGGTCATGATCTCAGGGCTTGTGAGATAGAGACCCACCTTGGGCTCCATGCTGACAGCACAAGCCTGCTTGGGATTCTATGTCTCCTTCTCTCCCTGCCCCTTCCCTGCTCTCTCTGTCTCTGTCAAAATGAATAAATAAACTTTTTTTAAAAAGTGTAAAATGCAAAATCTGAAAGAAAAAATAAGCACTGAATAGACTTGACAATGAAAAATAATAACTAAAATACTAAGTGAACAAAAAAACCAGATTAATAGAAATTAACAAGGTAAGTAATAAAGGGAAAATATAATAGAAGGGAAAAAAGGAGCCTTACCAAATTTTTACATGGTGTAAAAGAGTTCAACATATATGCAAATGAAATACCAGGAGAGTTGAAAGAGACCAAACTGGAAAAAGAAATTGAAAGAAATAGCCAAAATTGTTCTAGATTTGAAAAAAAGAAAAAAGATATAAACATACAGATACATGGTTCAGCTAATAACAACTCAAATAAACACTAGAGAAAACTCTCCAAGACACACCATAGTCAAACAGATAAAAGCCAAAGATTCAAAGGAGCGCCTGGGTGGTTCCGTCAGTTGAGTGTCCGACTTTGGCTCAGGTCATGATCTCACGGTTGGTGGGTTTGAGCCCGGCATCAGGCTATGTGCTGACAGCCAGCTCAGACCCTGGAGCCTGCTTCAGATTCTGTGTCTTCCTCTCTCTCTGACCCTCCCCTACTCACACTGTCTCTCTCTCTCTCAGAAAAAAAATAAAAAGTCAAAGATTCGAAGAAACCCTCAAAATCAGCTAACAAATAAGCATATACTCAAGTGGAACAACTGTTTGATCAATGGCTGGTTTATCAGAACAATGGAGACTTAGAGTAAAACAGTGTCTTTAAGTAGCAAAAATAAAGACTATCCTCACAGAATTGTATATCTAACAAAAATAAAGGTAATTTCAAATAAAAGTAAACTGTGGGAATCTATCTCCATCATACCAGCACTACAAAAATGTTTAAAGAAGTTCATTAGGATGTAGGAAGATAATACTAGAAATCAGATCCACAGGAAACAATGAAGAGTAACAAAAATAACAAATACCTAGAGAAATTAAAAACAGTTCTCCGTTGAGCTTTTTTTCTTTACTTTATAAATCACATAATCATTTAAAGTTTAATAAAATAGCAAGTGTTAGCAAGTCTGTGGATATGTTCTTATATATCTTTTTGGTTAAGACTCTGGATATTTTGTCCATTGCTTTTTGTTTTTATTTTGCTGCTTGTTTTATTATTAAATTTTGAGAGTTCATTATATATTTTAGATATAAATCCTATGTCAGATATGTGATTTACAATTTGGAAGTCTTTTCTCTCAGTCTGTGTCTTGTATTTTCATATTCTCAACAATTTTTCACATATCAAGATTTTTTATTATTTTTGGGATTTTCTTGTTTTGTTTTGGGTATATGACAAGGAACCACATATGCTTGAAAACTGAAAGTGTAGACATGTAATTCATATATTAATCAAACTCAGGACATCCTAATATTTTTATTCCTATCATTATTACTATTAACTAATCCATTACAATGGTGATACTTACTGAATTATGCTTTCATAATTACTCATTTTATTCATGTAGGAATGAAAGTTCTATATAAAACTTGTTAGCTATAAGACTGGTCAATTCATTTCATAGCCCCAACACATATTTTTCTCCTATAAAATGGGAAAATTTTTATCTTAACTTTTTGTGGTTCTTAAAGGCAATTAAGAAAGTGAAAGTTATTTGCAATTATAAAGCACTATAAACGAATGGTATTATTGTAACCGTTGTGATTATATCACCATGTGGGAAATTTACAGCTAGGGAAAATGTGAAATGTTATTGTCTCCATATTTAACTTCAGAGTAATCAGATGAAAAGTTTATACTTCTAAAAATGGCATAATTTCCCTGTATAAAAACTCAATATTTGATTTACATTTCTCCTCAAAACTACTTTATTGCTTTAGGACTTCAGAATATGCTTTTGAAAGCAGTGTAAATTCTTCACATGAAATAAATACTTAGGTTTGGGAAAAGTATGGAAAAAAGAACAATCACAATCTGCTACACTAGTTTGAGTATGTATTACAGAATTAAAACACAAAGTCATTAAAGGTGTCAGTTTCATCTCAGCCATACATAACTTCATAGTATGAAAGAAAATGAGATTTAAAATGTATGATTTTTATTAAATTATGGCCTTAAAGCTCCTCTGAATAATACTAAGGAAAGATATTTTAAGAATTCCAAACTAAAATTTACTTAGAAAGGCAGGAGTCATTCCAGCTAACCTCTGAATGATCAGGCCTTGCGGTTTGACAAATGGTCCCAAAGCCAGCCAAACAGCGAGTGTAAGAGAGCCAACCTCACAACTTGCCAATGGATTCTGCTATTTAAAAATATATACAGTGTTTCCGAAAGCTAAATAGATGTCTATTTAAAATAATTATCCTTATATCACCATTTTAGCCTTGATGACTCACAGGTGTAGAAAACTGATTTTGGACCTTGAAGCTTCCTGATTCCATGCTTGGAAAAGGGGCCGCCCTTCAAATATTTGAGGTGATGATGCTCAAAACATTCAAGAAGAAATTTAAAACTCAATGGTAGGCCAAGATCAATAAGAACACTCAAAGAGAATTTCAAGATTAATGAAAGAAACATCATAGAGGTTTTAAAAGCATTTCTATAACAAAGAATTAGAGCAATCATATCCAAAATTACAGCAAGAGAATTGCATAAGCAGCCAGTGTTTGGGAAATCTACTAAATGGCAATGTTCTACTCACTCTTTTTCATGCGAACCTTTATTTTAGAGGTCTAAATCAAAAAGCATATGCAAAATAAAAAAGATACATATGCAAAACATCGAGTAAATTTAGTTATATTATGGCACAAAATATCAACACTGGAAGAAATTATGAAAGTGGTGGGAAGGTAGTTGAGAAACATTCAAATTATATTTATGCCTAACTCTGTAATGGCCTGTCTCCGTTGTCTTTTACACAGCAGAATAAAATTGAAACCTAAGAATATCTTAGGTTTCTTTTGGGCAACTCTCATAATTATTTTAAAATCTTCTTGGCCCCATCTCATACTCCAATCAGTGTTACAGTGTTATATCAATAGTTCTATAAATACTTTGGCCAGGGGCACCTGGGTGGGTTAGTCAGTTATGTGATTCTTGATTTCCGATCAGGTCATGATCTAATGGTTCATGAGATCAAGCCCCACGTCAGGCTCTCTGTTGACAGTGTAGAGCCTGCTTGGGACTCTCTCTCTCTCTCTCTCTCTCTCTCTCAGTCTCTCTGTCTGTCTCTTTCTCTCTCTCTTCTTCTCTCCCTTCCCCCCTCAAAATAAATAAACTTAAAAAAAAAAGACTTTGGCCAGCTTCATGTTGATGTAATTATGTAGTACCTCAACACAAGCAAGCTAAGGATCCTTGCTTCCTGCTCTGGAGTTTCCCTGAATTTCCCATTTGCCCAACATTCACTTATGTTCAAATCAGAAACATGCAGTCATCCAAACTCATGAAGCCATCTTTGGCCGATGAGGTATGATAATGGATTGATGAATACATCCTCATTTTGGTCTCGCGGATGGAACATCTCTGAGATGAATTGCATAAGGCCTCTTACAAGAAATCATGAAAGAAAACATCAGTGCCTATACTATTGGTCAAATCCATATAAGATCCTTGTGTTGGCTTTTCAACCTTTCATTTTAGTAACCATGTCCTGCACTTATGCTTAGAGATAATATTTTCTCAGGATTTTCTTTAAGTGAAATTTAGGCTAAGACAAGAACGATTGCTTTTATTTGTGCCTTAGGGGTGGAGAAGGGGAAACAGAGTGTTTCAGATCTTTCAATATGTGTTCACCATAAATACTAGAACGAGTTATTCATCAACAAGTGTAAATACGAACCAAATTCCTAATTAAAATACAGTAATTGGGGTTATCTTATAAATCAAATCTCATAAAATGACAGCTCTAGATATGTTTAGAAATTGTTAAAGTGATACATTACTTGCTTATGTTGAATCCTGAAGGTTCCCTGTAAATTCAGAGATTCATTAAAAAAAGTAACATACAAAATTAGCAATTATTTTTTTTGTTTTTGTTTTTTTGTTTTTTTATTTCTAGGAGAGAGAGAGAGAGACAGCGTGAGCAGGGGAGGGTCAGAGAGAGAGGGAGTCACAGACTGAAACAGGCTCCAGGCTCTGAGCTGGCAGTCAGCACAAAGCCCGACGTGGGGCTCGAACCCGCGAACCGCGAGATCATGACCCGAGCGAAAGTCGGACGCTTAACCAACTACGCCACCCGGGCGCCCCAGCAATTATTTTTTACATGAGATTTACATAATAATTTCTCTAAATGTTTTAATGTTTATTTATTAGAGAGAGAGAGGGAGATGGAATACAAGAGGAGAGGGGCATAGAAAGTGGAAGACACAAAATCTGAAGCAGGCTCAAGGCTCTCATCTATCAGCACAGAGCCTAGTGTGGGACTTAACTCACAAACTGTAAGATCATGACCTGAACTGAACTGTAAGACTTAACCCGACCGAGTCATCCAGGAGCCCCTTGTGATATTTTATTGTAGTTGTCTTTAATAGAAAGACCATTTAAGATATTATTTAAAAAAATAAATAAATGTGTTTTTTTGTTTTGTTTGTTTGTTTTTTGAGAGAGAAACAAAGTATGAGCAGGGGAGAGCAGAGAGAGATGGAGACACAGAATCTGAAGCAGATTTCAGGCTCCATACTGTCAGCACAGAGCCCAACAGAGGAGCTTGAGCCCATGAACTGTAAGATCATGACCAGAGTCAAAGGGGGATGCTTAACCAACTGAGCCAGCCAGGTGCGCCTATACCATATTTCCTCTAAACGAGGCTTACATCAAATTGTTTTTCAAAAGCAATTCCCTGGGACATTGAATGATTCAGTTTTCAAAATGTCCATTTTTAGCAGATGTTTTCAAAAATCATGTATGTTATAGGAAGCAATGAATTCCTTGTCTGCCTTATAATGACATCATTAGTCCACAGTGGAATTTCTTCCCTGTCATGTCAATCCTTCATTTAGATAGCTATATGTGTATTTTTGACATATTTGCATTGTAAAGTAACATGTGTTTTTTCCTTTGTAAAATGTATCTACTTTGAGTAAATAGAATAAAAACTGTGAATGAAGAAACCAGATACTGGGAATTTGAGTAGTTAATGTGAGATATTCTACATCTCCATGTTACTGTAGAATTATTTCAGGTGTTGGCCTCATTGTTGCATCAGTTTTTAAGTTTAAGTTACCATGGGGACACAATTACTACTTTTTATTGATTAAAAGATGGTTAGTCTACCATAATATAATAGCCAGTAAAATTTTCTGTGATGCAACCGTATCTGGCTTGATATATTCAGAGGAAAACAAGGAGAATGAAACTTATTCTATATTATTCATTCTCACATACTCTCCCTTTCTCCTCAGCACATATGAAAACTGAAGACATTGGAAAACCACAGGGGAAAATGTATTCACCAATGGAGGATTTTCTCTATATAAATAACATTTCAGTGGTGGTCAAAGGAAAGCTTAGGAGAAAAGGAAAAAGATATAACCACATGTGCATACTGCTTGGAAGGAAATACACAAAGTAACAGATTCTGTCAAATCAATTTATATTTCAAATCAAAAACGTAAGGAAAACCTCAGTCTGAACCTCAATCAACACACAGAACTATTGCAAAATATTCATCATATCATGGTAGCCATGGTCTCAGAGGAAAAGATAAATAATTTTCCCGTGTGTTTAGGTTACTTACCAAAGAACTGCAGCACTATCTTCTTTCTCAGCATGCATTGTTGCCAAAAACAACACAATAATAGCAGATGTGCTTTGCTATAATACGAGTATCCTTTTACTGGAATAGACAGTGTCATCTTAAGCTCACAGGATATATCCTGTCCGAATGAATATTAATTGCTAAGATTTTGTATGTATCTTTCGAGTCATTTGTAACAAAATCATCTATTTTTATAACTTGGGATATGCTGTCATTGTTTCAATTCTTGTGTATATTATGGTAGAATGTCCAAAGGAATGGTCCTCTCTTTTTTGCATAAATTCAAAGATTTAAAAGGACAAAAAAAAGAAAGAAAAGAAAAAAGAAGCAAGGAAGGAAAGAAGGAAGGAAGGAAAGAAAGAGAGAAAGGGAGGAAGGAAGGAAGGAAGGAAGGAAGGAAGGAAGGAAGGAAGGAAGGAAGGATGGAAGATCTTAAAAGCAAAGTAAAATGCCCAGGTTCCTTATATTTAATTATTCACATGACCCTATGATGTGTCAAGCAATAAGAGAGGCCAGAACAAGAAGACCTTGAAAATACTCTATCTTGTAAACCACACTCATGTTGAAAAAATAGTCCATAGATGTACAATATGGAGGAGAAAATGCTAGCAGTTACAAAGATGAAGACTGATTCAAGTATTTCTCCTTCAGAACTTTCAAAAAATAATTTTTCAATCACTTGAAAATAGTTGGAATTTTATTTTTTAGCATCCTTTCTGATTTTTGTTATATTAATGCATTTTACATTTGTCCTAATGTACACTCTTTAATAAGTTTACTCTAACCATACTAGACATAAGCATGGACATACAAGTGAAGATAAATTCCTACTTCATAAAATATGGCATATTAGATACAAACCCTAGATGAAATTCACATCAAGCAGCTAAAAATTCTACATAAAATGCAAAGTTTTTATTTTAAATGCATTGTTATACTACCAGGAATACAGAACAGTGAAGCCAAACTTGAAGTGAAAAAAGAGGATCTTCTGAATAAGCAAGTTCAGAATTCAGAAGCTGGTTTTCCATTTAGAGGGTTTCTGCTAAGCCTCAATCACTTGGAATCTGGATTTGAAAAATATGTCAGAAGAGGGTGGGGGCACAGAGGTTAGGAGGAGGTGAGGTAAGCAACAAGAGAGCTAGGGGTTTTTCAAACCTAGGCTTCCCTGAGTTGAATGACTAATAGAAGACCCTAACATAACAATGGGCTCACAAAGGTCAGGAGATAGTTCAAATAATATGAGAAGAAAACAATGAATTTTGGCAATCTCAAATGAATCTTGGCTTTCTGAAAGGGGATATAAATCTATATTAAACAACTATAATCACTGCACAGACCTCATTTAACCATAATCACTAATTTCACCAAATCTAGATTGTATCACTAACTCTCCAGCAAATATTTTTTTTCAGTGTCCTTAGGTTTGTAGTAACCCACATGTATGGCAGAGGCAGAAGCAAATCTCTGAAGTTATCAAAGATTCTCACAGCTAAAAAACAATAAAGCAAATCACAAGGTATAAACAGAACCATGCTACTATAACCATGAGACACCAGACAGACATGTGACATATCAGACTTGCAGATATGTCACAATTATCAGATAGAGATAAATAAGTATATTTACTCTGCTTAAAAAGATAAAAGAATGGCTTAGACAAGGCAAGGATAGGGGACTATGAACATACTCAAGCTATTAAGGAAAAGATCATGTAAAATTCCAACAATTAAAAAATGTCAGAAGTGGGGCACCTGGGTGGCTCAGTCAGTTTAGGGTCCAACTTTGGCTCAGGTCATGATCTCACTGTTCCCAAGTTTGAGCCCCATGTCAGGCTCTGTGCTGACAGCTCAGAGCCTGAAGCCTGTTTCAGGCTCTGTCTGTCTCTCTGTCTCTCTCTCTCTCCTTCTCCCCCTCTCCCACTCATGCTCTGTCTTTGTCTTTCTTTCTGTGTCAAAAATAAGCATTAAAAAATAATATATAAATGTTAGAAGTAAAATATAGAAGATTCCAACATCAGATTAGACAAAATTGAACAGATGGTGATTGGGAATATAAATATGAAAGTCTGTGTAGGGGACAAAGAAAAAGAAAATACAAAAGGTAAGCAGAAGGAGATGAATATTAACTCTGGGTTCCATTTAGGAGTTAAAAATGTATAAAACCATGAAATATTCAAAGATATATAGTCTGAGATGATAAAGATAGAGTAATTAACACAGTAATACCAGGGCAAGAATAGAGGAATAAAACACACTAAGGGCTTAAGAACAGGTTAATGTTTATCTGGAAACATAATAAATGACAACTGGCATCACAGATCAATAATGAAATAAAGTCTTATTCAATAAATAGTAACTCATGCCAGAAAAAATTCAACACAAATAGTTTAATTGCTTAAAAGTTAAATTCTACTTATTTACAATATATACACTTAAATTCATGATTCTAAATTAGGGAAGAACACAAACCATCAGAAATTAAAATGATAAGTTCTACACTTCTAAAATTAAGAACTTATATTCATAAGGATATCATAAAGAGGGTGACAAAGCAAGCCACAAACCAGAGCAAAGATATTTGCCACAAATACCTAACAAAGGTATGTACCAGGAATATGAATTTATATTATTACATTATATTATATTAAAAATGATATATATGTGTTATGTCTTGTACATCCACAAGGACATATATTCCACACAATTTTTAGAACAAAACCAAACAACCCAAAGAGAAATGTATAAATTCTCCCAGTTTTACTTGAGAAGAAGGACTATAAATGGCCAAAACTTATGTGAAAAATGTTTAATTTATAATTACAGGTAGGAAAAAAGTACCTTTCCATTTAAACTTAATAGATTAGTTAAAGTTAAAAAATGGCTATATACATAAGTAGTTGGTAGGCATAAAGAAGTGCTGTTGAAAAATAATTTGACAATACCTTATTTTTAAGCACTTTTTTCAGACCTGTAACCTGAAGAGGAGGGATCTGAAGGTGTATAACAAGGTGTGAAAATGTTTATTGTTAAGATTGTAGCAGCAAAGAACAAGAGAAAATATCAATAGGAAAAAATACACACATATAGTATTCATAAAGTAAAATGGAGTAGAATGAATTAACCTTAATTCATCAACATGAATGTCATCATACTATTAATGGGGGAAAAAGAGAAGAAAATATCACGTTATGATTACTCAACCCGTATAATTTTTAAAAAACACAGAAATTAATATAATCTATAACCTGGTGTGATAAACTCACAGAGTAAAATTAGCTTCAACCAGAAGATTGAAAATGCAGAGATTCGATGGGGCGCCTGGGTGGCTCAGTCAGTTGAGCATCCAACTTCAGCGGCTCAGGTTATGATCTCACAGTCGTGGGTTCAAGCCCCACTTTGGGCTCTGTGCGGACAGCTAAGTCAGACCCTGGAGCCTGCTTCAGATTCTGTATTTCCCTCTCTTTGACCCTTCCCTGCTCATGCTGTCTCTCTCTCTCTCTATCAGAAATAAATAGAACATTAAAAAATTAAAAAAAAAAAAAAAGAAGATGCAGGGAGTTGGTAACCTCTGCTAAAAGGGTATTTGTATGAAATAGTTACCCACTCTCAATTTGGGTAAATAGAAACAATGAAGTTTAAATTATTTTCTTAGTTTATACTCTCCACACATTATTAGAAATGTAGTATGTGCTCAGTATTTAATGAAAATATAAAAATATATTGTTATAAAATATATAATAAACATAAAATAAATAAGTGATATACCTACATAAGAATTAATTCTGTAAAGACTACTGGGAGAAATTTCTGTTAATACTAAATTTGTTGAAGGTCTTCTTATGAATGAATATAATTTCATCCCATTAATTCTGTCCATTTATAATAGATAAATATCCCCTTTGGATTTTGGTCATGAAAAAGCCTATGATCAAATTTGTGGCTCATTTGTTTAAATAGATATATGATAGATAGATAGATGATAGATAGATAGATAGATAGATAGATAGATAGATAGATAGAAAATAGATAGATAGATAGATAGATAGATAGATATTTGATGGTCATTATGAATGCCACTATTACTTTCCAATTTTCAACACTTCTCTTTTTATTATTTCACCCAAAATTTGTCATTCTTATTTGTTGTTATAACTCTCAGAAACTTCTTCCTGAATAAATTTGGAAGTAAACAAACAAACAAACAAACAAACAAACAAAACATGGCCATTTATGAAACATTTCATGGTCACACATGTTATATTCACATAGTTTCATGTCAATTTTAAAACAGAAAAACTCCAAATGGTATGTATTACAAATATGTATAGGAAATATTAGATATTGCACTATATGCTCAAGACATTCACAGAAATATTCTGTACTTAGTGTAAAAATACAATCAGGTAGCAGAAATAAGTTTATCTTTAAATAATTAACTTTTTTTTCCCTCAAACAATTCAGATATTCTTTATACAGGGCTAACAAAATCATTTACTAAAACACAGAATATGGCTAGACTGTGGTACATAACATTCTTGAAATTCCAAACCAAAGAAGTGGGAGATAGGGAAATAGGGAATAGGAAGATGCCATTTTAAATAGTGAAGTAGTAATTTCTGCAAAACACAGTATTTTATAATATGTTAACAATGAAGGAAAGCATTAATTTTATGTAGGGAAAAAATGATTCCTCCTTGTACCAATCAGGTTTTAGTAATCTGTTAACTCCACTTAGACAGTTAGCTTCTGTGGTGTTATCCATTGTTTACTTATTTTACTATTGTTATTGTTGTTTCTCATCTGTCTTTTTTTTTTTTTTTTTTCTGAGAGAGAGAGAGACAGAGACAGCATGAGCAGGGCAGGGTCAGAGAGAGACGGAGACACAGAATCCAAAGCAGGCTCCAGACTCTGAGCTGTCAGCACAGAGCCCGACACGGGGCCCGAACCCACGAGCCATGAGATCATGACCTGAGCCGAAGTCGGACCCTCAACCAACTGAGCCACCCAGGCGCCCCTTCTGTGTCTTATTTTTAATTCTGATCTTATGTTTGATGATTGGTACTTTATTTGTGGGTATTTGGGGAGTCCCTGTTTAAAGATGTTGTTTTCTTGTGAATAATTTTATTCATTTCTACCAGGTACCTTGTATCTTTATACAATCCTCATTCCTATTTATGAAAGTAATTTTTAACTTGGGGCTAGAGCTATTTCCTTTCCTGTATTCTCTGTTAAGTATATCACATCATCTGCTGAATGCAGAAAAGTGG
Source organism: Proteles cristata cristata (assembly GCA_017311185.1). Classification (NCBI taxonomy): domain Eukaryota; kingdom Metazoa; phylum Chordata; class Mammalia; order Carnivora; family Hyaenidae; genus Proteles; species Proteles cristata. The sequence goes on along the minus strand of JAESUZ010004782.1, from coordinate 114,754 downwards.
TCAATGTCTAGCTGGTTGAATAATACAATTTTAAGATAAAAACTGAATGGGGGAATCTTTCATTTGTCCTTCTGTACTTTGTGGTGGCTGCTATATTTTAGATGGGAAAAATATGTTATGTGGTTAATGCGTTGCTAATTACTTTGGACACTTTCTATGTATAAAATATAATGGATATCAGGAGACTGATCATGTTCACTGTGGTCACACAAGTAATGTTTCAAATTGATTAACAGTGATGAGACAAATTATTTTTTTAAGTTTATTTATTTATTTTGAGAAGGAAAAGAGAAGCAGAGAGAATAGGAGAGAGAGACTCCCAAGAAAGTTCCACTCAGTTAGGGCAGAGCCCCAAGCAGGGCTCAGTCTCATCTCATGAACCTTGAGCTCATGAGAGGAAATCAGGATTTGGACGCTTAACCAACCGAGCCAGCCAGGCTTCTCAAGATGAAGAATGTTCTTTCTCTTTCTTTTATTTTTTGAAAGCAAAGAACAGTCTTAAAATGGATTGAATGGTAATTCCTCTTGGAGTTAATACAAGTGGAAGTGCAAATATACAATGAAACAACAATCTCAATGAAATTTATTTAAGAAAGATTTGTAGTTTTCTTACCTCATTAGAAACATTTGTCTATCTTCCCATTTCCTCAGTGAAAACACAGGCTAACAGAATAACTTTAAAGAGGTGTTTCCATGTGGTAGTTGATCAGAAATTTTTAATAGATTTTGGAAGTCTATGAACCATGCAACAAGCCTTTAGAAAAAAAGAACCATTCTACGTCTGTCTGGGTTTGTAGTATATGCTCAAACTGATACAATAGACATTCACATTGACATATATAGAATTAGAACATTGCTTTAATGGAAAACATTATTTTTCAATAGCAGATTATGAAATCAAATGAAACTAAAGGAGAGTTAACTAATGAATTGCTTGCAACAGTTTGGCTTTAATTCTGTAGAAGAAAACAGACTTTTAAGCTCATAAATAAGCTGTAGCAAATGCTAATGTTATAACTTTTAAAAGCTTTAAACACAGGATGCAAATTACTGCAGAGTTTTTTCAATGACTACAAAATTGGAACCACACAGTGTTTTCATTTATATTCCTGAGGCTTTAGGTTCAATTAAACTAAAAATGTGTGATGCCAAATACAATTTCTGTTAATTTTAGACTTACATGTAGTTTGTTAGAAATTTAAATCCATCTACATTTAAAATTCATTTACAATGGTCTAATTAAAAAGTTGCTTAGTAAAGCTTTTTTGACACCATGGAGACTCAGGAGCCTTTTAAAATCACCATTCATAAATCACATCTTCCTCCTGTAAATGAAGCTAACTTGTATGTTTAAGAAAAAAAAATCAGTCTAAATATGAATGTATATTATGCCAACCATTTAAAACAGTATTTTAATTCAGCAAAAAGTATATCTACTCTCCCATTTCCTATAAAATGATTTTAAAATTATTTGAGATGTGTTTTATTTTAGGCACATCATAAAATTAATTTAGAGCATAAGAAAAAATTAAGAAACAAATGAAAGTTATTTTCCACAACATAGAAGCATGTATCAAGAAGATCAAATGATCCAAGAACCAAGAAGAAAAGATTCTTTTTATTTTGTAAGGGACAAGCGGGTTTTGTATCATATAGCAGTCAAGCTTCTTATTTTAATCTTGCAAACCAACCCAAATAAATTAATAGATAAATAATTAAAGAAACTAAATACAATTATATACTCTAGAGTAATATCTTTCAAGGAAGTTACCTACTAATTTTCCATAGTATTTGTCCTTAATTCTATATGTATTTAGACCCCAATTTTATATACTTTTATAAACAATAAATATGTTGCATTAAAAATAGTTTTCTGATGTGTATAATTCCACTTACAGATATTTTGAAAATAAATCTCCCCATAAATTAAGATTTTTACACAGGGATAGGGCTCCTGAGTGGTTCAGTCAGTTAAGCATAGGACTTCAGCCCAGGTCATGATCTCAAGGTCTGCAAGTTTAAGCCTCACAAGGGCTCCTCACTGACACTGCAGAGCCTGCTTGGGATTCTCTCTCACCCTCTCTTTCTGCTTCCCCCCGCACTCATGTGTGTGCTCAATCTCGCTGTCTCTCTCAAAATAAGTAAATAAACTTAAAAGAAAAAAAATTTACATCATAACAGCATGTTTAAATACATGGGAACTAATTGAATAAATCATGAGTTTTTCTGCAGCAAAGTTTTGTTAGAGCAATATAGTAAAATAAGATGAATATAAGATGACAGTTTCTCTATCTTCTCCTTAATTTCTTGATTTACTACCCTGTTGACATCCACACACATACATAAATAGACATGTGATCCTCCAGAAGTAACACAATATACTGTAGATGAAGCTATATTGACGAATAAAGTGCATTTTCAGTAATTGTGTCTATTTTTCAACATTTACAAGTATGTGTACATTTATTGTTTGTTTATATTTATTTATACAAGTCAATGATTATCAATTAAAATAAATAGTTATATTTTTTATTTCTAGGTGAGATATACTATGTTATTATCCATGGTAATGAATCCCATGGCTTTATTATGGAAACTAGTAATTGTTTCTTTCTTTGGTGGATTTGAAAAAAATAAAACCTTTACTGAAAATTTAATAGTGTAATAATAACAGTAATCTAAAATGCAAATTATCCACACTTCTATCACTTAAAAAAAATCCCTGTATTTTTTTTTCACTTAGGCTTCTAGTTATTATTCATTTGCCTATTGGTCTAAATTTTTATTTAATATACAATGAGACATTTTCTCCCATTGATCTGTAGTTTTTTGTTTTTGTTTTCTTTTTTCTCTTCAAATATTTCCCTATTTCTATCTTTTCTAAATACCCAAACAAATATAACCAGTATGACCATCTCAGTGCCTTGATGCCTTAATCATTCCCAGTATTCTTTCTAAAATACACACATTTTCTGGAATGGTATACTATGAATACATCATGACCACCGTCCACAATACCTACAGATTCCTTTTAATGGCACCATACTACTTAATAGTGTTGTTAAAGTGAAGTGTATTCTTCCTCTTCTTAAAGAACATTTAAGTTCTTTTCAGGACACTCCTCTGTCAATCACATAATTACAGCTCTTGGGGTCTGTTTAACCTTTAGCATGGGTATTTTTTATTTTCCCTACAGACAGAAATCCAGAGAGGGCACTGCTGAAAATAATATTACAAATGGATTTGTTTAAAAACATTATAGTGAATCCTGAAGCACCTGGGTGGCTTAGTTGGTTAAGCATCAGACTCTTGATTTGGCTCAGGTCATGGTCTCACTATTTATGAGATCAAGCCCCACATTGGGCTGTGCACTGACAGCGCAGAGTCTCCTTGGGATTCTCTCTCTCTCTCTTTCTCTCTTGCTTCTCTCTCTCTCTGTCTCTCTCTCAAAATAAATAAACATTTTAAAAAATAATAGTGAATCTCATTTTTTCAAGCAATGTGTGAAAGTACTCTTTACTACTGCCTTTGGGTATCATAATTCTAATTTCTGACAAATGATAGTTTATCTTATTGTTGCATGTCTCTAAGTACTGAATGACCAATGTTCACACAATTTGAAGTTTACTTTTTGAATGGCTTAACAATTTGTCTTTTTTTCTTACTGGATGTATGCTTTTATAATAAATGATAGAAGTATTTAATGAACTATATAGCTTATAGTTTTAACTTAATGTTATATGTGTTACAAATATTCACACCAGTTTTTTGTTTCCCTTTCACTCTATCTGAGATATACAGTTACTCTCTAATAACTTTATTGCTACATTTTAATATATTTGGAACTTAATTTTGTTTGAGTTAATTGTCCAGTTTTTCCCCTCCACATTAGACTAAAATATCTATTTGGCATATACTGCTTTCCCCATTATACAATCTATTTATTTATTGTCTATAACATTCATTTTGTAGAATGATTCTGGTAAGTGATATTATTACATAAAGCAAGTGATCATACTTCATGAGTCTTAATGATTCTTCAGTTTCCATATTTATTTATTCACCTAAGTATTGCATGTCTCTACATTCAGTTAAAAATAATATTATATAGGGGTGCCTGAGTGGCTCAGTGGGTTAAGTGTCCAAATCCGATTTTGGCTCAGATCATGATATCAGGTCATGAGATCAAGCCCATAGTCAGGCTCTACACTGGGTGTGGAACCTGATTAAGATTTTCTTTCTCCCTCTCCTCTGCCTCACCTCTCAAAATAATGATAATAATAATAATAATAACTGCTCTGTTTACAATATTAAGACACTTAGAAACATGCCACGATTTTCAATTTTAATGTCCTTCAATAAAACCTTAATGCATTCAGTAAATATTTTACATGATAGTTAAATAAATTTGGTTCTAATTATTTTATTTTTTAAAAGAAAAAATATAATGATAAACATTTGTTTAAGTGAAAACAAATGAAGAGGGAGCATAAAAGAGAAGGTCAATAGAAAATAGATGGTAGAAATAGTCTCATGTTCTTTGGTAATAACATTAGTGTATATCTACTATCTTGTTCTTGGTGTTCTGATTGTAACTGATTTTTCTTCTCTTCCTTGGTATTTGCCTTTTTCATTAATGAAGGATTTTTAAAAATCCTTTTTGTTTGTTGACTCCTTAGTTATATATATTTTTTTATTTCAGTGCTTAATTTGGAAGTAAAACGTGGATACTTACCTGATCATAGTCTACATAGAAATAATATTTTATGGCTTCACATAAAACATGGCACCTTCAGTAGCAAAATACAATTTAAGGTCATTGCTAATGCTATGGTGGTTAAATATTTCACACTGTACATATATTATCTAATTCAAAATTCAAAATTTTAATTTTTGCATTTTACCATTGTCTTGTTAATAAGTTAAGAAAAAAGAAAGATTGCCTTTCATACTTACAAGATTAAAATATGGGTGCTTTTTATTTTTTTCTGTAGATTGGAGGTTCCATCTAGCATCACTGCCTTCAGCATTTTTAAAATCTAGTACAATTCTGCTGTTTATGAGTTTCTTGATATTTAATTCATAAGAATGTGTATTTTCTACTCATTCTTGAAGCATATTTTCATATATATAGAATATTAAGTTGGCAATTGCTTTCTTTTTGGCACTTTTAAACTCAGTCTATAATCTTTTGGACTCCATTTTTTCATCACACTTATATTACTTTTTTAAATCTATTTATAAAGCTGTGTTATTTGCCTTGCAGCATTTGTGATTTCCTCTTTTTTTTTTTTATTTTTGGTTTACAGCAATTTAACTACTAGTTTGTTTTTCTTGATTTTTCCTGTACAGGGTTTGCTAATCTTTAATATGTAAGTGGATGCTTGGGGCTCATTTGGAAAAACTTTTAGACATTATTTATTCAAACATTTTTTATGCACTATTCCTTTTCCTTCCTCTGGAGCTTATACTATACATATACTAAAATACTTAATATTGTCTCATGTCTGTGAGTCTCAGCATTCTCTGTTGTTTTTCATTTTTTCCCCGTCCTTCAAAATGGATGTTTTATATTTGTTTATATTGAGTTTTACTGATCTTTTATTATGTAATCTTCACCTGCTATTAATACAGGAAAAATTTAGCTTCATATATTGTATTTTTCAATTCTAAAATTTCCCTTCGTGTGTTAGTTTTATTTATTTATCATTTTTTTTCATTTTTAGTGGTATCCATTTCCCTATTGGTAGTCTCTTTTTGTTCATTATGCATACTTCTTCTTTTATACACAGAACATACTTACTGCAGCTATTTTAAAATCTTTCTCTTCTAACTTCAATACCTGAGTCATCAAGCCTGTTTCTACTGATCACTTTATTTTTTTTTTAAATAACAGTCACACATGCATATACTCATGGCTAGACCTATGTTTATTTGGGGCTGGACATTATGCATGTATATTATTTTTTCTCTTTTTAATTTTTTAAAATATATATATTTTTTTAATTTTTGAGAAGTAAGAAGGAGAATGTGAGCACAATTGCAAGCAGGGAGGGTCAGAGAGAAAGGGGACAGAGGGTCTGAAGCAGGCTCCACGCTGACACCAGGGAGCCTGGTGTGGGGCTCAAACTCGGGAAGGATGAGATGAATTGAGCTGAAGTCAGAGGCTTAACTGACTGAGCCACCCAGGTGCCCTACGCTGTTTTCTTTAGTGGTTTTGACAGAGGTTTGAATGAAACTTGGTAGTTTGAAACTTAGTAACTGACATTACTGGAGGAGCATTTGATCTGGTTAGACTTTCTTTTTTGTTTGTTAGGGCTGGTGTGTTTCTCTACTGTCTTAGACTCATAGAGTCAGCCTTTCTCTAGGTTATCATCTTGACTCCTACAGTGTGGTCTTTCTAGAGATGCTCAAGAGTTCTTCACTCAGACTGACCCAGAACTCAAATATACCAGCCCCTGCATAAATGCTGGCATTTCTGTTTGCCTCTCAGCCCCACTGTGCCATGCCTTGAGCATGCTCAGCCAAGTCCTCAGCAGGGACACATGAGAATCCCCATGCAAACCTGTGGAGAGAATATTCCCCCTCACTGGACAGCTTTCTCCTTGCAGATGAATTGGCCAACAAATATTAGCATTTTATTTTTTTAATTTTAAACACAAGTTAGTTAACATATAGTGGAATAATGATTTCAGGAATAGAATTTAGTGATTCATCATTTACATATAACACCCAGTGTTCATCCCAACAAGGGCCCACCTTATTGCCCATTGCCCATTTAGCCCATCCCCCCACCCATCATCCCTTCAGCACCCCTTAGTTTGTTCTCTGTATTTATCAGTCTTTTATTGTTTGTCTTCCTCTCTGTTTTTTATCTTATTTTTACTTCCCTTCCCCTATATTCATCAGTATTGCTTTTTAAATTCCACAGATGAGTAAAATCACGATATTTTTCTTTCTCTGACTGACTTATTTTGCTTAGCATAACATACCCTAGTTCCATCCATGTTGTTGCAAATGGCAAGATTCCATTCTTTTTGACTGATGAGTAATATTCCAATTGTGTGTGTGTGCGTGTGTGTGTGTGTGTATGCACAAACCACATTATCTTTATCCATTCATTATCAATGGAAATTTGGCAAATACTAGCATTTTAAGAAGCTCTGAACATGAACACTGCGGTGGCTGGGTGGCTCAGTTGGTTAAGCATACAACTCCTGTCTTCATCTCGGGTCATGATCTCATGGTTTGTGGGTTTGTGCCCCACATAGGGTTCTGTGCTGATAGTGAGGAGCCTGCTTGAGATTCTCCCTCTCTCTCTCTCTCTCACATTCTCTCTTTCTCTCTCTCAATTTGTCCCTTTCCTGCTCATGCTGCCTCTATCTCTCTCAAAATAAATAAATAAACTTTAAAAAATATATTTAAAAAACCAAAATTTAGCAAGCCAGGTGGATCTGCAGAGCAATGAACTTGTAGGAGGACTTAAATTGTAATTTTGACATATTCTTGGGGGCTGAATTTGGACAAAACAAGAGTGACAAACTCTTACTATTGCAGGCTGCAGTCGTGTGAGGGTCCCCACATTTTCATGGGTTTTACCCACATGAACCACAGCAGATTCTAATGTTAGGAGCCAAGAAAGATTCTATATTAGCTTTTGCATCTCTGGGGAAAGGAGTAACCATTGTGAAAAACACTGAGAACTTTCTCAGTAATAGAGGTTTATTCACAAGAAAAAAATATTTTGCAGTAGTATCTACTTTGAGTTAGAGTATTTCTTGACTCTAGTTCCATCTAAACTTCTGGTTTCACTTAAATTGTGGGAAAGTGGTGGAGAGAAAACACTTAAGCACTTAAAACACATGAGAAACACTTATTACGGTTGCTGCTCAGGGGCACTGCTTCTCTAAAAGGTAAAAATTAATCAGGGTATTGGAAAGCTTATCATGCACACCTTATCAGCATGTCACCAGTGCTACCATAAACGGGATTATAGTTAAGGAATTGCAAGATGCAGATTCTAGAGAAGAGTTCACAGGAATGACCATAGACAAGGGAAGATAAAAACAGGGGCATGAGAGAAATTCGAAGCCTCTGGCATTTGCAACTACAAGAACCCATAAACAAAGCCTAACCTGAACACAGATCAATACAAAGTACACACACACACACACTCACACACACGGCCCACTTAAGTCAGTTTCTATTATCTTATATATCATGTCCAGCTGTTAACAAAAAATTACAAGGAATGTTTAAAAGCTAAAAACAAAAACAAGAAAAAAAAGAAAACAAAAATGAAACAAAATCAATCTGAACAAAGTTCTCCAGAACTGGACTCAGATATGGAACAGATATTGGAACTATCATATAGGAAATTTAAAATAACTATGATTAATATTTAATTGCTTTAGTCCAAAAGAATAGACAACATGCAATAACAATGGATACTCTAAACAGAGCTAGAAAATCTCTAAGAATTGGGGCACCTGCATGGCTCAGCTGGTTGAGCGGCTAACTTCAGCTGCTAGGTCAACATCTCATAGCTAGAAGGCTTATGAGTTTGAGCCCCACATCGGGCTCTTTGCTGACAGCTCAGAGCCAGGAGCCTGCTTCTGATTCTGTGTCTCCCTCTCTTTCTCTGCACCTCTCCTGCTCTCTCTCTCTCTTTCTCTCAAAAATAAACATTAAATTTTTAAAGAAAAACTCTAAGAATCAAAATAAAATAGAAAAGTCAAAAACATTGCAAAAGAATTTTTAAAAATGCTTTGGAAGAGATCAATAGTAGACTGCATACTGCTGAAAAAAGAACGAATGAGCATGAAAATAGTTTCACAGATTTCCCCAAAACAATACAGAGCAGACACATAAAAAATGTAAAACATTCTTGGATTTCGAAAAACATCACATATGTGTAACTGAATAGAATTCTGAAATAATATACTCTGACATATACTGTCAAGTGATTTCTGAAAAAGATACCAAGACCATTCAATGGAGAAAAGGCAGCGTTTTCCACAAATAGTCCTCGGAAAACTGGATATCAACATGCAAAAGAATTAAGTCAGACCTTTATCTAAAACCATCTACAAAATTAATTCAAAATGGATTAAGTGTTGTGGCACTTTTGGCTCAGTAATGGAACACGTGACTCTTGATCTCAGGGAAGTGAGTTCGAGCCCCATATTAGGCATGATGCCTACTTAATATAAATAAATAAATAAATAAATAAATAAATAAATAAATAAATAAATAAAATTATCCTTAAAATGGATTAAGTACCTAAATATAAGACCTAAAACAATTTACCAATACAACCTTTTGAAGAAAAGATAGGAAAAAAGCTTCATGACATTGAATTTGGCAATGATTTCTAGGACACGACACTAAAGGCATAGTAAAAAAAGAAATGAGAGACCAAAGGAAAAAAAAAAAAAAGAAAGAAAGAATTGGATTTCATGTGAGATTATCAATGGCAAACCACAAAATGGGAGAAGTTATTTGCAAATCAAACATCTGATAAGGTATTAATACCCAGAATATATAGAGAACTCTAAAACTTAACAACAACAACCAAAATGACCCAACTCAAAAATGGACAAAGAACTTGAATAGATATTTCTCCCAAGATATATGAATAGTATATAATCACATGAAAAAATGCTCAACATAATAAGGGAATACAAATGAAATCTACAATGAGATACCACCTCACATCCATTAAAATGACTTCTGTCAAAAAAGGAAACAAAAAAGAGAAAACAACAAATGTTGGTGAGGATGTGAAAAAATTGGAAACTTTGTGTATTGTTACTGGGAATGTAAAATGGTACAGTACCTGTGGAAAATAGTATCATTTTTCCTCATAAAATTAAAACCAGAATTAGCATATGATTCAACAATTCCGTTTCTGGATATATACTCAAAAGAACTAAATGTACAATCTCAAAAAGGTATTTGTACATCCATGTTTCTAGCAACATTATTCACAATAGTTATATATGGAAGTAATGAAAGTATCTGTTAACAAATAAATGGATAAACAAGATATTGTATATGCATATAGTGGAATATTATTCAACTTTAAAAAGGAAGGAAATTCCAACATACATGACAACATGGGTGAAACCTGAGGAAATTATGCTAAGTGAAGTAAATCAATCACACACACACACACACAAAGACAAATATTCCATGATTTCATCACAGTAGGTACTAAAAGTAGTCAAAATCCTACAGACAAAAAGTATAATGGTGGTTACTAGAGACTTTGGAGAGGGGAAAATGGAGAGTTACTCTTTAAGGAGTACAGAGTTTCAGTTTTACAAGGTAGAAATGTTGTGGAGATGGATGATGGTGATACTTGAATGACAATGGTATTTAATACCACTGAACTGTGCATTTAAAAAGGTTAGGATAGCAAATATTACATGTATTATATCAGAAAAACAGTAGACAAATGACCCAATATAAATGTTTTAGTTGATTAACAAAAAAACTAAAGGGAGGAAACAGATGATTACCATGATTAACAATAGTCAACGGAAAGCTGGAGTAGCTATACTAATTTTAGAAAGAGCAGACTTCAGCAAAAGGAAACTAATGAGGGATAAAAAGAGAAGCATTACACGAAGAAAATTTTTCCAAGAAGACATGATAATCCTTACTGTGTATACACATACCAATGGACTGTCAAACTACATGAGGGAAAACTTCCAGCAATGTGAGGAAAAATAGGCAAACCACCATTATATTTGAAAACTCCAACATGCTTTCAGTAATTGATAGATCAAGCTGACAGAAAATAAGGAAGGATATAGCTGACCTAAAAAGTGCTGTCAAATTGATTAAATTGGCAGTGATAGATGCTCCATTAAGTAAATGTAGAATACTGTTCTCAGGCTTTCATAGAGCATTAGGAAAATAGACACATTCTGGGCCATGAAACACACCCTAACACATTCAAAATAATAGAAATCACACAGAGCATGTTCTCAAATTTGCCACATGAAATTAAACTAGAAATTAATAACAGAAAGACAGCTAGAAAAATGGCAAAATATTAGGAGATTAAATAGCATACTTCTTAATAAAATGAGTCAAAGAAAAAAATACCAAAAGAAATTTTACAATATTTTGAATTCACAGTAAAGGTTTTGATAGAACATTTTATATAATTTTTCAAAACTAAGGAGTGTGATGAAAGGAATGAGTGAATGCTTAGAATAAATTTTGAAGTGTTAAATATATTAGAAAAGAATAAAGATGTAAAATCAATAGCTGAGAATCCACTTTAGGGTATTAGAAAAAAAAAACAATTTTAGACTAGAGCAAGCATAAAAAAGTAACCAGAGCAGAAATCAATAAAATTAAAAATAGGAAAAAATAGACAAAATCAATGGAATCAAAACCAGTTATTCAAAAGGAACCATAAACTGATTAGCTTCTAACCAAGTTTACCAAGAAAAATTAGAAGGAAGAAGCAATTATAATATCACTACTGATCCTTTGAACATTAGAAAGATAATAAAGAGGAGCCTGGGTGGCTCAGTCGGTTAAATGCCCAACTCTTGATTTTGGCGCAGGTCATGAACTCAAGGATCTTGAGTTTCTTCATCCCCCTGGCTATTGATCAGATTGATTTAAAAACTCATGTCACACAAAACCTGCACATGACTGTCTATAGTTGCTTTATTCATAATTTTAAAAAACCAGACACAACCAAGATGCTCTTGAATAGGTGAATGGATAAACAGTGGTACATCCATGCAACTGACTATTATACAGCAACAAAAAGAAATGAACTATAAAGCTATGAAAACAAATGGAGTATACTTAAATTCATATTAAGTGAAAAGAATCTGAAAATACTATATACAGTGTGATTTCAAAGACTAGGCATTCTGGAAAAGGCAAAAGTATAGACACAGTGAAACAAGTATAGACACTAAATTATTCCAAGGGCTTTGGGGAAGGAGAAGGCTAATATAGATGAAGCATAACATATTTTTTGTGTGATGAAGCTATTTTTTACAGTATTTATAATGGTGGATACATGGCATTATGCATTTGTCAAAACCCATAAAACTTTACAGCACAGAATCAAGCTGATTGTACGTAAACTTGAAAATTTTAGGGAATCAAGGACACACAGAAAAGAATGGAGACTGTGACAAAAAATTTCTCTGTATGATGAATGTGTGAAAGGATCTCAGTGAAGAAGGTAGAGGGGAAGCACGTTGACCTAAATAATGGAAGAGAGTCAAATCTATGACTAAGGCAAAAGAATTGTACATAAGCATTGTACTCTCCCTGGTAATGTTGTTTGCCAACAAGAAACGGGTTAACAATTCTATTACTCTCAATGTATACTGGAATGGAAAAATTAAATAAATGTAAGGTAAGTAGTGGAGCCAAGTTTCTCACTATTGAAGTACAAATAAGCAAGGGGAGATTAAAAATGACCCAAGTGGTAAAGTATTATTAGAGCTGGGAGCCATCAGTAAGAACACAATTTTAACTTAATATAGATACAAATGGTACCTATGAAATATTTACTGATGTGTATGTATACTCATGCTAGCATATGCACATACATTTCTTCACTTGGTCAGGTGACAGGGCCTAAAAGAAATGACACTCCATGGGTATAAGCACATCTATCACTCAGACCCTATTTTCCAGTATCATTTACCAATAAAAGGAACCAAGTTTCCTTGAATAAATCACTCAAATGTCCAACATGAGCATGGAGCATCTTTGCAGTTTCAGAAAGTAAGGAAGTGCTCAAAAAACAATGAAAGCAGACAAATCTACAATGACAGGGAACATGAAGGAACACAGGAGACAACTGAAAAAAACTTCCATAACCAAAGATGGGACAATTCGTACAACAAAAAATGAGCAACACTGGATTTTAACTCAAAGTATAATATAAATGCCCATGGATCCATACTGGTATAAATTAATAACTAAATTAATAAAAGGGGAGACACAAATGCCCATACAGAAGAATTCCTAATAATGAATATAGTTTATCCATATTTGCGACTCCCTACTCCTTAAGTCTGAGCTGCACATAGTGACTTCTTTTCAAAGAGAACAGTGTGAAAAAGAGAAGAAAAATAATTTCACATGTGGAGAACCTAACAAACAGCACCTCAGTCAAGGGATCAAGGTCTACATCAACAGTCCTAAGTCATGTTGATAGTATATACCTTTCCTATGGTGTGATAAAAGTGACACTATCATCTTCAAAACCTTGAAAACTCAATATAATAATAGTAATAATAATAACAAAAACAAATCAGATAAATTCCATTAGAAGAATATCATATAAAATACGTGACTAGTGTTTCTCAATACTGTCAAGGTCATAAAAAACAAAGTCTGAAATTTTTATAGTCAAGAGGAGTCTAGGACATGACAAATATTTGTAATGTGGTATCATGGATGAGATCCTGGGAAGGGAGGGGTAAAAAGAACATTAGGTAATAAGTCAGAAAATCTAAATATACTACAGACTTTATTTAATAATAATATGTCAATATTAGTGTATTAATTGCAGTAAGTGTGCTATACTAATATAACATGTTAGTAATAGGTGAACTAGGCGTGGAATATGCTGGAATGCTAAGTGCTGCCATCACAATTTTTCTTTAGAGCTCAAAGTGTTCTAAAGTATAAAAGTTGTCTTGGGCAGAATTGTGCCCCTCCCTTCTCCTGCCCTCATTGATACAGTGAAGTCCTAACCTCCAAGTACTGTAGAATATGACTATATTTAGAAATAGGGTCTTTAAAGAGTCCATTAAATTTAACTTAGGTCATTAGAACATGGCCTAATGTAATCTAATAATGTCTATGTAAAAGGAGGACAATTTGGACACAGATACACAGAAGGCAGCCATGTGCAGACACAGGGAAAAGAGGAACACTTGCGAGCCAAGGAGGAAGGCCTCAGGAAAACTAACCTTGCCAACACCTTGATCATGGAAATCAGTCTCCAGAACTGTGGGGAGATAAATTTCTGTTATTTAAGTCACCCAGTCTATGGTATTTGTTATGGCAGCCCTAGGAAGCCGGTACAGATTTTTAAAAAATATACATGTAAACTTCATTCTTATACAAGTCAAATCTCATTTCATTCTGTTTTTAATTTTATCTGTTGCTGATGTCTTGTGCTATGTGGTTGTCTTTGCATATAGGATATACATGGTTTACTTGCACTTTTTTTTTCCGTTTTAGAGATCTCATTATTAATATTTTGATTCCTGTTCAAGTGTGTGTTTGGGTGGGGGGCATGGTTTCTGTACCAAATTTTGTCTGTATATCAAAAATGCATGTATTTTAATCAAAAAGTTCTTTGAACTCCCTGAAAATTTTCCATGCCCCTTTTCTTAATATAATGTTTTCTTCAGCATTTATAACATATAAAATAATCATTATGATCAACCATTTTAGAATAAAAACTCTATGAGATAAAAGGTTTGTTTTTGTTACTCTTTTGTATTTCAGGGTTTTGTTTTTGTTTTTTCTTTTTCTTTTCTTTTCATTCCCCCCACCCTGTTTTTAGTTTTGTTCTCTATTTTATATATATCAGCTAGATCATGCCTGGGCATGATGGGTGCCAGTTAGCATTGGCTCTATTTTTGAATAAAAATATAAGTTTATATTGATATCTACAATATATTTGCAAAATACTCCTCACCCATGAATATGTCATAATATGTCTGCTAATGCTTGAATATAGTGATTGAATATAATTGGAAATACTAAAAGTTTATATTGACTTCCTTAAAGCAATTTTTAGTGTAAAAAGCATAACTGATTTTGGCTTTATTTAACATCCCTATACTATCAAGTTTCATCCTTAAGTAATGAGTTTAAACTTGAACAAAAAAAACTCTTACTTAATTTCTACATATTAAGACATGTTTGGTTTGAGAAAGTATGAGCGTGTAAATTATTCTCTTCTCTTTCTGTTTAAAAAGGTGTCTTTCAGGAACACCTGGGTGGCCCAGTTGGTTGAGTGTCAGACTCTGGCTAAGGTCATGATCTCACATTTTGAGGTTTCAAACCCTATGTTGGGATCTGTGCTGACTGCTGAGAGGCTAGAGCCTGCTTCGGATTTTGTCTCCTCCTCTCTCTCTGCCCTTCCCCTGCTGACACACTCTCTATCTCAAAAATAAATACGCATTAAAAAATTTTAAGCAAATTTTTTTAAAAAAGTTGTCTTTCATTCTGTGGTTGTTGCTTTCTAAAATCACCTTTAAAAATATATATATATATCGATAAAATCAATGTCCAAGGGCGCCTGGGTGGCTTAGCCGGTTAAGCTTCCCACTTTCGCTTAGGTCATAATCTCACGGTTCTTGGGTTGGAGCCCAGCATCGGGCTCTGTGCTGGCTGCCAGCTCAGAGCCTGGATCCTGTTTCAGTCTGTGACTCCCTCTCCCTCTGACCCTCCCCTGCTCACGCTGTCTCTCTCTCTCTCTCCTAGAAGGAAATAAAACATTTTTAAAAAATCAATTTCCAAAATTTTGCTCTCTCTTCACTGGAATAGATGAACCATGCTCACTCTCTGCTATGCAGAGATTTTTTTGTGTGAAATTCAAATAACACAAAAGTTTATTTTAATTACAATGCTAATTTTAATCACAAAAGAAAAGGTGTCCCAAAAGAGAAGTGGTAGAGAACAGAGAAAGTGTGAGAGTTTCACATATGTTCTTTGACAGATGGATAGATCACTTTCGATCCCCATACTGAGTTTAAAGCAGACAAAGGTTGATCCTCCACTGTAAAAAAAAAAATTATTTCCTACTCCAGCTGTTTTGTTTTCATTCATCATTAACTTATTGAGCCTCCTATAACATCACTTACACATACAAATAAAATGGAATGCTTGTTCTCAAAGTACTAACTATAAAAACTTTTGAAATAAAATGTATTCCCAGAGAACTAAAAATACTAATGGACAAAAGAGAAAAGTAGACATATAATTGAAACATATTGTAATTGAAGTATAGAATTATCTATAATATGATAGAGGGAAAGGTGCTGGTAATAACAATAATTAAGTGCTGAAAAAAAGGTAGATTTTTTTCCAATGCACAGATGGAAGGGAATAGCATATGGAGTTGACAATGTGTACAAACATAGAAAGATGAGGAACAGTATATTACATGCTGAGTATTAACAGTAATTCCTTATTTTTGGCCTATTCTACATGTGGTATCATATGTCTGTGCCACATGGATACAAATTAGGTCATCTGAAGCCTGACTCACAATGCTGAGAGCTATCATAGATATGAACTTTGTGCTGAATGCCCAAGTAAGAACTTGGAGGTTAAGGTCGTGTGTTTAAAAAAAAAAAAAAAGTGATTAAAAAAATAAAAAGTCCCCAAATGGTGCCATTTAGAGATCCCAAACCACTGTTCAATGCATATTCTAATTGCAGTTTCAACCTCCCCCCAATATGTAATCTTAACTAGTCAGCCAGGAATTTTTCAGTCTTTTCCAAGGAGCCTACCTCCTGAGTCCTCTCCAACCACTAAAGAAATATGAGGTAATCTGCATGATAAGACACCTTATATCCCCACCTCCAACCCCCCAGAAAGCAGTGTACCTGGAACAATCCTTTTCTTTTGCTAACTTTCTAGTCCCCACCCTCCCTCTATAAAATCTTCCATTTTGTACAATTCTTTGAAATGTCTCTCTATTTGCTATGGGATGCTGCCTGATCCACAAAGAGCTCAATGAGGCCAATTAGATCTTCAAATTTACTTGACTGAACAAAAAGGCAACCAGACATCCTTATATTGATGTAGATATCAGACACATTTTCTTCAATCAAATAAACTAAGGTATTTGAACTTCTGTATTCATTAAAATATCAAATGACTCATATATTTGATTACATTCTTTATGAAAAATTTGAAATTGAAGTTTTATTACTAATTTGCCCTAGACATTTAAATTACTCACTTTTAAGTCTCTGTTTAATATAAATTTTAGAAGCTTATACATGGTAAGCAAATTTTTTTTCATTTGACTTATAAATTCACAAAATCACATAATAGGTTTTCTAGTAGCTAGAAACTTCTGAATATCTATTTCATAAGAATACTAATAACTTTTTTTATAATACTACTAATTTTTGATAAAAAAGTAAGGCTACAGGGAGTGAATTAGGGATTTAAAGAATCTTAATGCTTTCACATTAACTAGTCAAGAAATTTAACTTACAAATGTATAGAGTTAAGTAGAATCAAAGATAGTAAGCTGATTATAATGTTGGTAGGTATAGATTACAATGCTGGTAGGTATAGTCTATCAAATATAGTTTATAATTTTAAGTAAACAAATACATTAAGGTTATCTATAACCAAATATTGAAAATTCAAATTTCCTTAATAAAAATTTATAATCTCGGAATTATAAGTAAATTTAACAGTTCCTGGAACTCTGAAAAGGAATCAATAATATCATAGGGTTTTATCCTTTATATCAAAAAGGTATAAATACTTTATGATGATGAGATACAAAGTCAACATATGTTAATTTTTAGTTTTATAGTAACTACTTTGTAAGTAATGACTAATTTTTTAATATATCTAAATGAATCCAAAGACTGTGTGACATGTCAGCAAACTACACATCTATCACATTATTCTTTTCAAATTTGCTAAATAAATGACCAACTGAGGAATATATAAATGTTTTATTCCACATTATGAATGAAAGAATTATCTATCCAAGTTTATAAAATTGGAATCTGAGGTTTAGAAAGACTATATTTAATTGCACAAAACTATAACACTAGTTAATCACCTGAGTATAGATTTAAATTGAGACTTTACAATTTCTAATCCCCACCTAGGAAGTTTATATCAGTATATCTTATTTTAAAATAATACCTTTGTCTATAAACACTAGATTTGATAACTGAGGGGAGGACTAATGAACTGAAAGATTTTTGTTTAAGTCCTCAGATTACAGAAGAAAAGAGAGTTTGAGATTTCTCTCTAACTTTCCACATTTTTAATACACTGAACAATTCTTACACAGCTCCGTCTGACAGACAGTCCCTTCTGACAAACAGGTGTTTCAAGGTCAAAGCTAAGAATTGTTGGCAGAAATGTGTGGGGCGGTCCACAGAAAACCAGCCAACAAGTACTTGGCTTCCATCCCTTGGTTTCCCCAGCACTAATTTCATTCACTGGTAATTGTGCAAAGGTAAAATTATTACTGCCTCTGAAACTCTTTTATAAATGTGTTAAGTATTTCTTCTCCTTTTCCATTTTACATTCTAGCATTTCAAATGGAGATTTCTCCTAAATAAATAGTCTTTTAAAGCTATCAATCAGTGACTGAACTTACTAACATTTTAAAAATCCATTTATGACATATGCTTGGCAGGTTTTCTGGTCTCCAGTTAAAAGCAATCTTTCTACTTAAAAACAGCTCTTTGATTGTAACTCTACCTAAAAAAAAAAAAGTATATCTATTTGGTTTTTTTTTTTTTCTGCAGCATATAAACCTTATCAACTTGCTAAAATTCCAAACAAGATTCAAAGATGAAAATGGGCATATGTCTTATATTTGGGGCATTTAAAAAAATAAACAGCAATTTACATTTTTTGTACATTTTACTATACAGGAAACATTTTACTATACAAGAAATTTTACAAGCAAAATTTACATTTTACTATACCAGAAATTATTTTACTATACAAGAAAACATTTTACTATTCAACAAATTTTACAAGTAAAATTTACACGTTACAAGAAATCAAACTTCCCAGGAGTTTAGAAATGCTAAAACATCTTGTCTTTTTTAATGATTGATTATTTGCAAATTTCTTTAACTTTTGCTAGATAGCTGTTAGAGTGGGAAAATATCAATTTAATTTTGGAAATATTTTTTTTTAAATTAGAGGTTTAAGCTATTATAACTCCTTACAATAGGTTATAAGGAAATAGATGTAAAATTTCACTAAGTCAGATTAAGCAATGCTATGAATTATCAGTCTCATTTAAATAATCCAAAGACACTTGCTACATGTTTAATAATGCATTTGTACTGTTTTATAATCTCTATATTGCCATTACAATTTTTATAATGTGTATTGTGAATACGCCACAAAATTCTAAAAACTTAGAAATGCTTATATTGTTTCATTATGATTTATATATATTAAAATGCAATCATGTAATGTATGTATACATGTGATGGCAGTTATATAAATTACATATGTATAAATCACTATTTTTAATATCTAATATATATGAGGCTCTCTCTGAATACACACATACTTGGCATCTTTATGCATGTAATTTTATTGCAATTCTGATTGCTGCCTTTGTAAAACTTTTCTGAAGATTCACAGAAAACGATCTGAACACACTGAGTGTCTTGAGATTTTAAATAAGGATTCTTGAAAGACTCAGCAATTTACATTTCTAAAATAGTGTGTGAAAATACCATTTCAAAATTCATTGGAAATATTTATTGTATTTTTAATATTTAAAAAAAATACATTTATTTATTTTTGAGAGACACAGGACAAGTGGGGAGGGGCAGAGAGAAAATGAGACACAGAATCCAAAGCAGGCCCCAAGCTCTGAGCTGTCAGCACAGAGCCCAATGCAGTGCTCAAACTCATGAACCATGAGATCATGACCTGAGCAGTAGTCATATGTTTAACCCACTGAGTCACCCAGATTCCCCTAATGTTTTATTTTGTGTGTAGAGAAATCTACCCCACCTTTTATTGACATTTACTATAATACTAGTAACATTCATATGTTCAGAATTTCTCAAATTTTCTGTAAAATATTTAATATCCTCTGAGAAGTCTTATAGTGATATCACCTTTATTAATATGCAAGAGTGCCACATTTTTAAATAGTAATATTTCTTTTTTTAAAAAAAATAATGTTTATTTTTTTGAGAGAGAGAGAGAGACAGAATGTGACCAAGGAAGGAGCAGAGAGAGAGGGAGAGACAGACTGTGAAGCAGGCTCTAGGCTCCAAGATATCAGCATAGAGCCAGATGCAGGCTCTAACCCATGAACCTTGAGATCATGACCCACACCAAACTCAGAGGCTTAAATGACTAGGCCACCCAGGCACACTGGCAGTAACATATAATTTGCCATATTTGTTCAATATTTTTTATTTAGCTCTTCATATATATTTTCAATGTCTAGAAATATTAACTGTGAATTGAAATTCTCATTTCCCTGTCTGACTTGTTGATGCCTATTTTATAACAAAAATTCTATTCCCGTTTAATGAATAAAATATTTAATTATACTCAATTAAATAACGTCACCTTATCTAATTCATATTTAAGATCAACTTTCATCCTTGAACTTACCTAAATGTTATTTCTGATATTTGTATAAGATAAGATAGATATAAAGTGTTTTTACCAAAGCTGAATCAACTATTCTATGATTTATGTTATAATTTATTAAATTACTCTTTGCTTCCTCACATTTCTGATACTTTACTGTTATCATTATTTCTCTATGGAACACTTTAGTATATCTTGGGCAAGTTCTTTATCATCATTTTGCATCAAAATACTCTATTTTCATTTATTATTTTCTCTCAAATGAATTTTTTAAAATGTGATTTTTGAGAAAAAACTTAAAATATTTTAATTGAAACTACATCATATGTATGTTAATTGAGAAAGATGATTTATTAATAGTGAATTCTAGGACCAGAAGTAGAGTATCTTTCTGCATTTGTTAAGTAAATGATCAGATTTTCAGTATGTTTTGTATTTTTCTCCATATAGATTCTTCAGTTCATTTTTAAAATCGGTTTTCCTGAAATACTCTTCATACACAGTGAAATGCATCAATTATTTTGTTTGTTTTGTATGCAGGATTCACTCCCAGTGTAGAGACCAACGTGGGGCTTGAACTCATGACCCTGACTGACATCAAGACCTGAGTAGAGAGATTGAGTCAGACACTTAACCAACTGAGCCACCCAGGTGCCCCAAAAATGAATCCATTCTTAAGTATGTCATCTGATATGTTTTGACACTTGTATACAATGATGTGACTCCCTACTCCAGTCATAGTTATATGACACCTACAATGGCCCTTGAGACTGCAGCCTTCTCACCCCCTTCCTGCCATCCCAGGCAGAAATTCATATTATAACACTGTAGATTCATTTTTCCTGTTTAAAACATAATATAAACGGAAGTCTACACAGTACCTTTTTGTGACAGGATTGTTATTTAGCATAATTTTGTTGAGTTTCATCTATGTTAATGTGTGTGTCTCTGGCTGTTCTTTTACGTTGCCAGTTAGTCTATCGTATGAATATACTATAATTTATTTATCCATTTACAGTAGAGGGTTATTTGAATGTGTAAGTTTGTGACTGTTAGGAATAAAGCTATTATAAATATTCATGTAAGTGATTTGTGAAACTATGTTTTAATTTTTTGCTAAAAACCTAGGAGTGGATTCTTGGGTAATGGGGTATGTGTGTGTCCAACTTTATACAGCTTGCTAAACTGTTTTCTAACGTAGCTGCATCATTTTACATCCACCCCCACTGTATTAGACTGCCAAGTCCTGCAATCTTCACCAATAGTTGAGGTTACAAATCTTTTCTATTATTTTTAAATGTCTATTTTTTTTTTTATTCTGAGAGAGAGAGAGAGAGAGCAAGAGAAAGCACACATGAGCAAGCAGGAGAAGGGGCAGAGAGAGAGAGAGAATCCGAAGCTATACTGATAGCACAGAGCTCAAGGCCAGGCTGGATCTCAAGACCATGAGATCATGACCTGAGATAAAATCAACGGTTGGATGCTTAACTGACTGAGCGACCCAGACATCCCTAATTGTTTTAACTTTACACAATCTACTAGGAATAGTGCCATCTTATTTTACTGGGCATATCCCTAATAACTAATGTTGAACATGTTTTATTTGGTTTTTGATATCAATATATGTTATTTGATGAAATGTCTCTTAAAATCTTTTGCTTTGTTTGTATTGGGTTGTTTTCTTCTTAGTATGAATTATTTCTTAATCAAATGTTTGGGTTGAACATTATACAATATTGGCTAGAATTTTCTTTGTGAGAAAGTATTTGTCATATTTATTTAATAAATATAGAAATTTTAGATATTCTAAATATTCTTGGGAAAATTGTTTCTTTTAAGAAATTTGTTCATATTACATGCAGTTAAATGATCACACCTTCTTCCAAAATATTCCTTATAATCTTCCTAATAACTGGAGGATATTTTTCATTCATATTAGTA
Organism: Proteles cristata cristata; assembly: GCA_017311185.1. Lineage (NCBI taxonomy): Eukaryota > Metazoa > Chordata > Mammalia > Carnivora > Hyaenidae > Proteles > Proteles cristata. The sequence continues at coordinate 92,452 of JAESUZ010004782.1, read as the reverse complement.
ATTTATATTTTATTTCTAGCCAGAGATATTTCCAATGAACCAGTTTTGTTGATTTAATCTATGAGTAAATCTTTTTTCTTTGTTTCAAGTTTTTTGTGTTTTTTTTTTGTGTTTTTTTTTTTTGTTTTGTTTTGTTTTGTTTTGTTTTTTATTTCTAGAGAGAGAGAGAGAGACAGCGTGAGCAGGGGAGGGTCAGAGAGAGAGGGAGTCACAGACTGAAACAGGCTCCAGGCTCTGAGCTGGCAGGCAGCACAGAGCCCGACGCGGGGCCCGAACCCACGAACCGCGAGATCATGACCCAAGCGAAAGTCGGATGCTTAACCGACTAAGCCACCCAGGCGCCCCTTTTGTTTCAAGTTTTTATTTAAATTTTAGTTAGTTAACATACAGTGTAATATTGGTTTCAGGAGTAGAATTTAGTGATTCATCATTTACATAAAGCATCCACTGCTCATCACAAGTGCCCTCCTTAATACCCATCACTCATTTAGACCATCCCCCACCCACATCCCCTCCATATATCCTCAGTTTGGTCTCTATTATTAAGAGCCTCTCATAGTTTCCCTCCCCTCTCTCTCTCTCTCTCTCTGGTTTGATTGTTTTCTACTTGACATGTTTTCACTCTTCCTTCCATTTACTTTGTTAGTCCTTTATTTTAAAACATTAATCTACAGAATTTGATCTTTTTAAATATTGTATCCATTCATTCGTTCATTCATTCATTCATTCATTCATTTTTTTTAGAGATAGAGATGGAGAGCACAAGTGAGGCAGAGGTGCAGAGGAAGAAACAGAGATTCTTAGGCAGGCTCTATGCTCAGTGCAGTTCCCGATGAGGTGCTCAGTCCCATAACCCTAGAATCATGACCTGACCCAAAACCAAAAGTTGGACACAACAAACTGAAACAACTAGGCACCCCGTTACACATCTTTTTAAATTAAACATTAAAAAATGCCAAATATTAGGTACTGATGTAGTTGCATCCCACAAAATTTTATATATTCTTTCCTTTATTATTCATTTCTAAATATTTTTAATTTTACTTGTCATTTTTTGTTTATTTAATAGATGAATACAAATCTCATAGTTAATTTCCAATATAGTAAATTTTGTAGGTACTTTCAAAATAGATTTCTAATATATTTCCATTGTGATCAAGTAACATACTTTGTATGATTAAATCATTTTTGATATTTTGAGACATGTTTCAGAGTTCAGTGCATTCAACTTAATGTTTCATGTGCACTGAAACTGAATATGTTTTCTGTAGGTAGTATGAAGGCCAAAATTGATGGATTTCAGTTAGTACAAGCTGGCTGATAGTCTTCTAAGTCTCCTTATAAATTTTCTATTTATTTGGCCTATCAATTTTTGGGAGAATTGTGCTTAAATCCACAAATAAGTATTTATTTGAATGCATATTCATATGTATATATACACATAGAGAGAGTTTGGTAAGAATTTAGCATATATTAAGAGAATAACTTTAATTGTTTGTTTCTGGGTTAATAAAATCTATTGAGGAAAAGGAACATATTTTAGTATCTGACCTATATATTACATGACAATCATTTTTCATGTAAAATTGAAAAATCCTGCCATGAAATCTCAGCCTATGTATATTATTAAATATAATGTTTGATAAGTGATAAATTATATTTTCTTAATATTTGGTTACTTAAAATTGTCTAGTTTTTAATATTAATAAATTTTTGTTTTTCAGAAATCTTATATTTTAATGTATGTACCCACTGGTATTTTATTTTATACTTTAATCAACATCCTATTATACATGGTTATTTAGCCTGTCACAATCCTATTTTGGACTTTTTTGTAATGTTCATTCATTTATTTTGAAAAATGGGAAAAGAGGGAGAGAGTGCAAGCGGGAAGGGGCAGGGAGAGGGACAGAATCCCAAGTGGGCTCCATGCTGTCAGCGAAGAGCCTAATGTGGAGCTCAAACTCACAAACTATGAGAGATCATGACCTGAGTTAAAATCTGGAGTTGTACGCTCAACCAACTGAGTCCCCCAGATACCCCCATTTTTGTTTCTTTTAATTAGTCAATATAATTTATTTTTTTAAGACAGACTGCTTTCTCCATTAATTTTACTAGAATTATGATTTTTGTGTTCGGTTTATCACTAAAGCCCTTTTTACTTTCCTTAAATTTACTTAAGAATCTGTCATCAGGTCACTCATTCCTTGGCTTTCTAGTATAATGAAATTAAAACACAGTTATTTTCTTTTTTTTTAATGTTTTTTATTTATTTCTAGGAGAGAGAGAGACAGACAGCGTGAGCAGGGGAGGGTCAGAGAGAGAGGGAGTCACAGACTGAAACAGGCTCCAGGCTCTGAGCTGGCAGTCAGCACAGAGCCCGACGCGGGGCTCGAACCCACGAACAGCGAGATCAGGACCTAAGCGAAAGTCGGACGCTTAACCGACTGAGCTACCCAGGCGCCCCGAAAAACACAGTTATTTTCATTTTTGTGTACTAACAACCATTTAGCAAATACTAAGTCAAAGACATGTTTAGAAACTTATGATTTAATAATAATTTTGTCCTTTGCTAAATTAATACTAATATTAGTTAACTTTTATTTTTAGTAATGAATGCACATTTCATTTTTGTTTTTTTTTTTAATTTTTAATGTTTATTTTATTTTTGAGAGAGATAGAGAGAAAGAGAAATAGCAGGGGAAGGGCAGACAGAGAGGGAGACACAGAATCCAAAGTAGGCTCCAGGCTCTGAGGTGTCAGCACAGAGCCCAGTGTGGTGCTTGAACTCATGAACCTCTAGATCATGACCTGGGCTGAAGTCAGATGCCCAATCAACTAAGCCACCCAGGCTCCCCTTCATTTATGTTTTTTTAATCAACAGTTTACCTACAAAATTATATTCTGCCTTAATAGAATGTAACTCCTAATTTGGTAGTAATTCACATTCTTTGCTCTTATGAATCTGGTCTCCATCATCCTTATCCTACGGTGTTTTCTCTGACAGCCAGTAATACAAGGTGGATTTAGCAGCCTGTTTTAAACCTCTGGAATCTGTTTTTATAAGCATAAGGAAGAGCATCTATGTTACTCCATCCCTCTAGTAAATTCCTGCAAGTTCTTTGGTTGTTTGGCTCACAAGTTGACCTGTGGAATGCCAGTCACTGCTACATGTATATCTAGGGTTATTTTCAGGGCATTCTATAATTTATTTTCCTGCGTATTTATTCTATTTTTCCAGGTTTCCCTTTGTTTTTTCTTCCCCCCTTATATAGAGTAAAGTCTGGCAGAGTCTTTCAGTGCTTAGATATATCAATTACAATCCAATTCTAAAAATCTTATTTGGGTTTTCAAAAGAACTTGTCAAGAACAATTAGAAAAAGCATGGACAATAGTAAAAGAACAAGGTGGATGGATGAATTATACCAATTACAGGATATATTATGCAATTATAACAATTTCAAGAGAGTATGTTAACATAGGGACAGAAAATGGACTAATGGGATATTATAATGAACCCAAAAATAGACTCAAACAATTGTGGTAAGGTGATAAATAACACAGAAACCTTTAGAATACATCTGGAAAATGATAGACTATACAAATAGGTCTGGAACAACTTGTTTTTATATAATAATAATAGTAAAGATAGTAATAAAAATAACAGATTCCAATGCCACTTAAAGTACATTCCAAAAGAGTCAGTTACCCATGTGTAAACATTTAAAAAAAATTAACTGTTTAAAATTATATAAATGGAATTCTTTATGTCCTTGTAGTAAGAAAAAAATCCCTAGAGAGACCAAAGGGAAAACATAAAATAAATATATTGATATATTTAAATATGCCAAAATGAAAATATTCTGTGCTTTATAAGGTCATGGACAATAAAATATTTTGTCATGTATAACCAAAGCAGGATTGGTATCCATGAAATGTTCTAATGAATGCAAAGCATTCTAAAAAGTATACAACATATTATGAGCACAAAATAAATGCTATCTACAAGTCATTGGTTTTATGAATACATAAAAACCTTAAAGCTATAAGAAACATAAATTAACAAGCTTTAGCTTAGCAGAAAATTTGGCAAAAAATATGAATAGCAACTTAAAGGAAGAAAAATGGAATGACCAATAAAAATGTGGTAATCTCATTAGTAATCAGGAAAATATAAATGAGATGTCATTCATTTCCATTAGACTGGCAAAAATTAAGGACTTCTTAAAAATAAATGTTAGCAAAGATGAGCAGCAGTGAAAGTTTCATTAATTACTGACTTACTTAATTTTCCTATAGCAAAAGCTAGTGAAAATGAACATATTTTATAAATTGATAATTTCATTACTAATAGATACATATTTCTAATATTTGCAAAATGTGACATTTTAAATAATATATTTTTATAATACTTAAAAATTTGAATTAGTCTAAGTATCTTCTAAATTGCATATTAATAATGTAATAGTCATAAATTAAATATCAATATTAATAACTAGCAATACAAGTGTGAACATGGACAAATCTCAAAAGCATAATGTATGAATGATACACATTCAGTAGCTCAGTCAGTTAAGACTCTGACTCTTTATTTTGATTCAGTTCATGAAATCATGATTTGTGAGATCAAGGCCCGTGTCAGGCTCTTCACTGGCAGTGAAGAGTCTGCTTCTTAGGGTCCTTTCTCACCCTTTCTCTGCCGCTCCCCTGCTATACTTCTCTTTCTCTGAAATAAATAAATTTTTTAAAAGCATAATGTGTGAAAATGCAGGAAGGTATATACAGTACCACTCTTTTTATATAAAATTTAAAGTCATATAAATAAGTGTTATAAATTTTTATGCACACTTCAAATGAGTGATAAATATAAATGAACATCAAATTCAAAAAAGTAAATACTTTGGAAATGGAAGGATGCGCATGAGATGAGGAAAATATAAATAAGGTCTTCAACTTTTAAATTTACAACTTATTTGAAGTATAAAAATCACTCTGAATCAAATTAAGACAGAATATTAAGATCTGACCAACCATATGAGAAGAAACATGTATGTTTATTATCGTCTAATATTTTAGGTTTGTTTAAAATATTTCAGAGTAATTTAGAACCAAAACTATTTGTAAGTGTAGAGATAATATTAAACTGAAAAGTTTTCAGATTTGTTGTTAAGAATTAAAGATAAGTGAGGCCACAGAAGACTAGAAAAACGGGACAATAATTGTGTCAGAAATAAGAAACAGGAACTCATGCATCTAGAGGGTATTATGCTAACTAAAATAAGTGAGACAAAGAAAAATGCCATATCATTTCACTTCTATGTGCAACATAAAAAACAAGACAAATAAATAAACATACAGCAGAATGAGGCCTATAAATGCAGAGAATAAATTGATGGTTGCCAGAGGGGAGGGGTGGGAAGGAAGAGAAAACGGATCAAGAGGAGTGGGAAAGACTAAGTCATGCGGATGAAAAGTACAGCATAGGGATGATAGTCAATGGTACTCTAAGAGCCTTGTACAATGAAAGGAATATGACAAAAATCTACAGACTTGGGAAATAGGGTGCCTTGGTTAAAAGGAAATCAAGTGAGAGGATTCAAGAAGATTATAATGCCTGAGTGCATAATACCACTTTGTCTAGTGATTTTTATTTGTGAGTCTCCTACTTCATTCAATTAAGTCAGCAAGTAAAGCTTTAAAGTCCCAGGTAGTCACTGACAACTTCATCAAAATGCAATGTGATGAAAGGCTTACTCTGACACCTTCCTACTTCAAGTCAATTTGTTCATAGTAGAAATAGAGAAACTTTTCAGAGTACATATGGCTTCATGCAAAGAGTTCTGCAACTACTTAGTTAAAGCTATTCTGTGGTTTTGGCATCTGATGATTTTATCTGCCTATCTTTGGCCTTTACTTAAAAGATTGCATTGTAGTTTTTATTCTACTTAAGTTAAATTTGTTCTGACATAACTTTATAACAAAAAGTGGTCACATCAGTTCCTATGGCTTAACATTAATGTGATAATATTTTTACTGTATATTCTAAACATAATATTTACTAAGATGGATAATCAGTTCTGGCAGTAAAATACTTTTGTATATAATGAAAACATTCTTTTCTTAAAAATTAAACGTATTTTAAAGTAATAGAAAATTATTGAGCCCTTAATATTTATACTTGTTGACACAGAAGCCTATGAGAGATGTGCAGACTTCAGTTCTGCCAGCATTGAAAAGTTATTCTGAAAATACTCCAGTTCCAAAACACAAAATATGCTTCATAAAACATAGCAAACCACCTACAAAGTGCACACCTTACTCTGTAAGAAAATAAGGAAAATTCCCATAGGATGGAACCTAGAGAAAGCTGGAATCCATGTGATAAAGTAATGCTGACAATCTGATGGACCTAAGGGCTTTTGATGATTTCAGAAATCCAGAGACTTGAGTTTTAAAGTATTTTTTTTAAATGTTTCATTTATTTCTGGGAGAGAAGAGAGAGAGAGAGAGAGAGAGAGGCAGCGTGAGCGGAGGAGGGTCAGAGAGAGAGGGAGTCACAGGCTGAAACAGGCTCCAGGCTCTGAGCTGGCAGTCAGCACAGAGCCCGACGCGGGGGCTCAAACCCACCAACCGCGAGATCATGACCGAAGCGAAAGTCGGACGCTTAACTGACTAAGCCACCCAGGCGCCCCCAGAGACTTGCGTTTTAAATGCTGCCCAGGGATCTGCACTGGAAATGAAAGCCTTTGGTCTACTGCAAGTGGGAAACCGCTACTCAGATTCCTTCATAGAACATCTACAATTTTGACAATAATAACAACAACATAATTTAAAAGTTCAAGAGAGAAGGTTAAATAAATTATACAGACAACACAAGGACATAGAAAGTATCAAAGAAAGGTTAAGAGGTGATATAATGAGAGTCCAACAGACAGTTTCTGAGTTTCTAGAAAAAGAAAGAGATAATAGACATGAAGCATGATAAAATAAAATTTAAAAAATAATAATCCATATCTAGACTCATCGGAATAAATTCCATAACACCTAACTTATAAAACTTAGGTAAAAACACTCAAAAAGGAAAATAAAAGGTAACCAATAAAAGAATGACAAGACATTTGCAAGAGTTAGCAGAAAAACTGAATTAGTAGAACTATAACAGAATGCAAAAAAATAAAAATAAAAAGGAAAAATAAAAAGCATAATGTGGTAAAATATTTCCAAATAGATCAATAATGATACTGAACAAATTATATATATATATATCCATCCATTTTTTTAAAAATTCAATCATATATTTTATATAACATATATATCAAAAATATAAAAGCACAGGAAAGTTTATTTAAAGGGAAAATTTTTTTACTTTGGAACTTGTAATTAATACAAAGATGAATTATCTTAGTAATTTTTTTTCTAAGTTTATTTATTTTGAGAAAGAGAGTGTGCATAAACGGGGCCTGGGGCAGAGAGAGAGAAGGGAATCCCAAGCAGTCTCTGCACTATCAGTGGGGAGCCCAATAGGGGTCTCAATCCCATGAACCTTGAGATCATGACCTGAATTGAAATCAAGAGTTGGGAACACTCAATCAGTTGAGCCACCCAGGCTCCCCAAAGTATCTTAATAACTTTACTTGATAAGACAGATTTTATCCAAATATAATTAATGACAAATAGGGGAGCCTACGTATTAACAAACTAAATATTATTTTTTTTTTAATGTTTTATTTATTTCTAGGAGAGAGAGAGACAGCGCAAGCAGGGGAGGGTCAGAGAGAGAGGGAGTCATAGACTGAAACAGGCTCCAGGCTCTGAGCTGGCAGTCAGCACAGAGCCCGACGCGGGGCTCGAACCCACGAACCGTGAAATCATGACCCAAGCGAAAGTCGGACGCTTAACCGACTAAGCCACCCAGGCGCCCCCAAACTAAATATTATTAAATTAATAATTGCACAAAGTAAAAATGGTTTAAGTACAAGTGAGGTAAAACATTAATATAGTGAGACATTTTATCATTATCTTTCAACAGTCTAGTTTTTAAAAATTTTTAATGTTTATTTAAAACATTAAAACGTAGGGCTCAAACCCACAAACTGTGTGATCATTACCTGAGCCGAAGTCGGACACACAACCAACTGAGCCACCCTGGAACCCCATCTTTCAACAGTTTATAATGCTGACAAAAATCAGTAATGATATAGGTAATTTAAAAAACACTACCAACATACTTGATCTAATTGATATATAAAGCATGTAACAACAGCTGGAGAATTTATTATTTGCATTTGACATTTAAAAGTAACTATATACTAGTTTCAAAAATAATTTTTGATAATTTCCAAAGGATCAGTGTTATATAGATTAACAAAATATTAAAAGAAAAACTTCCCATTAAAATTTTAAAAACAACAATGATCACTAGAACTGATTCTATATAATCTTCTGCAAGAGCTGACCAATGCAAGAAAAAAAAAATTTTAAATGTTCAAAAAGAAGCAATCACTATTCACTACCATCTACTTAATAAACTCAATTCACTCATCATGGTCTTTAAAATTATGTTGCAATTATAAATGATATATAAGTTATAATTTGTCTTATGGGGTATATAAGAATGTAATTTTGGAAATTTTATATTTTCCCATCAACTTTCTCACAATTCTCTGTTTCTCTTGAGATTTCTAAGTGTTATACATAAAAAATATTAAAGATCTAAATTCTCCCTAAATAATCTATTTGGTTTCTTTACAGGTGTTCTCCTGACCATAAACCTTGAAAAGATTGTTCTCAAGTGTACCTAGAGGACTTTGTCAAGAAGAGATTTCACATTCTGAAAGAGAATTAAATTCAGAGATGTTCTAGAAAATTAAAATTTGCTTTCATCATCTATTTTAATATTTTCTTTAGTTGAGCAGAAATATCTCTGAAAAATAAGTGAATATTTCTGGGATGTTTATCAATATAGGTTATTAAGATCTGTTAAGTGGTCCCTAAGTGTCAGTGGTTTGTGTTAACTCCAGTAACTGTCCTTAAAGGCAGAGAGTATTGCTTCTCTCCATTTTTTCTCTTCTTTGTGGCTGGAATTTGGATTCAGTAACTGGAATGGACCCCTGAAGCAGAAGCTACCTACCAATTATGGTAAGAACAATGTGGTAAGACAAAAGCCCTAATGCTCAGAGAACTGATTTATCAGTTGTGGCCTATTAGCTATACATTTATGTGAGCAAATTAAATCTATACTGTGTTTAATCCACATTTATTCTGGAATGTTATATTTCTTTTACTCACAGCTCAATTTTCTGTATCTGCTTACAAGAAGAATGAATAATAAAGAGCTATTTTAAAACCATCATAATGAAGACAGTTTAGTACTAAAGCAGGAATAAATATATTTGCTTATGAATTAACAAAATCAAATAGGTTCTTAAAGTAGATCTACAATAAAAATGGGAAATGTATATATTTGAGCAGTCATATTCCATATTCACAGCAGATGTGTAACCATAAATGTGCTAGAGAGTATTCTCAATATCGCCATACTTTTTTTTTTTTTTTGAAAGAGAGAGAGAGCAAGCATGTGTGAACATGGAGAAGAGGAGAAGAAGGAGGAGAGAATCTCAAGCAGGATCCCAAGGAGATCATGACCTGAGCTGAAATCATAAGTCAGATGCTTAACTGACTGAACTACCCAAGCACCCCATCATATTCTATTTTAATAGTTTTTTAAAAAATATTTATTTATTTTTGAGAGGCAGAAACACAGAGCGTGAGATGGGGAAGGGGGAAGAGAGAGGGAGATACAGAATCTGAAGCAGGCTCCAAGTTCTGAGCTGTCAGCATAGAACCCGAAGCGGGACTCAAACTCAGGAACAGTGAAATCATGACCTGAGACTCAGTCAGACACTTAACTGACTGAACCACCCAGGTGCCCCTACCATATTCTGTTTTAAACAGTATTACCTGTGTTTAGAGACTGGAATATAGCAGTTTGGGTAGGGGAATTCAAATTATTTACTGAACATCTTGAAGATACAAAGAAAACATTTTAAGCTGGAGAGCTCCAATTTCAGAGACAGTAGTACCGTACTCTTCCCTCTTTGTTCAATTTCCTATGTTATTTAAAGCTTATCTTTTCCATTTGAACATCACCTCCTAAAGAGTTAACTTTTCTGTCTTTACCCTGTTAGCACTATGTTTTGTGAAAAATATTGATAATAAATATTTGTAAAATACAGTCTTTTACTCAAATATTTAGTTCAGTAATTATGTTAAAGAATATATTATGTTATGTTTTATATATCAGCCTTGTTAAGCTTGTTGACTTGATTAATGTGAATTGTCCTTGAAACATGAGTCATTTCCTTGTTTTTGAGTGTGTAAGCCCAAGGGTTAGGCTCTGAGTCTTTGAAGGTACACCAATGTATTGAAGGATGTCTAAAAACACTCATTTGAGACAGACTTCAAGCTCTTTCCTCCCACAGTCATACATTCTGGAAAAATATTTATAGTCTACCAAAGGCCATACTGATTTCAAAATCTAATTCTTGTTTTAAAAAATACTAAAGGTTAGATGATGTATGTACATTGTATTCATCTGGAATCACTGCAGGAGTTTACCAGGAAGGAAGAGAAGGAGGCAAGGTCCAAATTCTCAGTGAATGTAGGGGACTTCTTAAGAGATTTGTGGACATATAATATTTATATATAGTTTATGGAAATTACTATATATTAGAATTATGAATAATTTAAATAAAAAGTGACCATAGCCTATTCATTTCCATGTACATTTAGGAGGTTTAAAACATTGGAAATTATGAAAAATTCTATTTAAATTGGAAAGAAATGATAGCATATAAAACAGTTGATAATTTCAACAAATGAAATTATGAATAAAACTATTTTTAACTAACTTGAATCATATTTTAAGCATATATCTTATAAATGATATAAAAATAGAATGTATAATTTTGACAACCAACAGTATTTGTTAGGAAATTGTAGTTGAGGGGCGCCTCGGTGGCTTAGTCGGTTAAGCGTCCAACTTTCGCTTGGGTCATGATCTCGCGGTTCGTGGGTTCGAGCCCCGCGTCGGGCTCTGTGCTGACTGCCAGCTCAGAGCCTGGAGCCTGTTTCAGAGTCTTTGACTCCCTCTCTCTCTGACCCTCCCCTGCTCACGCTGTCTCTCTCTCTCTCCTAGAAATAAATAAAACATTAAAAAAAAAAGGAAATTGTAGTTGAGATATAATACCTTATATACCTTATGGCTGGCCACTAGGTGTCTTCGATATCTCTTTTCCCATATTGCATAGACAGGAAGCTTAGATGCTTAACTACATGGTCAGCCTTCTGTAGCTATATATAGAGCCCTGAGACTATTATCTGATTAATAAGCTTAAGTGCTGATTACCACTTCTAAGACTTGAAAAGGTTTCATCATCATTCCTACAGCTCTGTCTCCATTCCCACTGTCTAGATGATTACAAGCACTAAGTAAGCATCTTTTCACTCACATTCAGAAGCCAAGTGTTGAGGTACAGCACTGCCAGATCAACCTAGATCCCATTCATCAGCACTGTTGGAACTAAACTTCCATATTATTTTAAATGATTATTTATTTTGGAGGGGGTGGGGCTCAGAGGGGCAGAGAGAGAGGGAGAGAGAATTTCAAGCAGGCTCCACACTGTTAGGACATACCCCAACTCAGGGTTTGATCCCATCAACCATGAGATCATTACCTGAACCAAAATCAAGAGTCAGATGCTTTACCAATTAAACCACCCAGGCATCCCTCCATATTGTTTTATACACAATATTTTGTGGTGTATTTCTCCTCTCCCCTTAACAGAAATTTATCATATACTTTAATCAAAGCCTATTACTTATTGAACCATTTCCTGTGAGATTAAATTAACATGCCAGTACTCCAATCCTCAGCGATCACTTAACTTTAGATTTATGGTTCCATTTTGGTCTAGGTATATGGTCCTATGTATTTTTCATTCATTTATTTGAAACTTAAAACCAAAACATGGCTTTATAGTGTTTCTACCTTAAAAATTCTGTGTGACTAGCTGAAAATGGGCTATAAAATCTCATCAGGAATTCTTCGAGCTACAATATAAACAGGACAGAAATCTATAGTCAGCATACAAGTGAAGTCTCACTATTACCACATTACTATTTGTTTATATTGGATCACTCCTAAAATTCTCTGTTTCTGAAACTATTTTCCACTTCTGTTAGCAGTTCCTGTAATTTTCTTGGAAACTGAACAATGTATCATGCACGAGAAAACCACTGTGTTAAGGGCAGAAGTGACATTTCAGATTCCACAACATTGCTGATAGAGTTCCAATAACAACACCTAAAATCACTGATACACCTCAACATAATTTAACAACTGGATTGTGGTTGACATTGCAAGGAACAAAAATATTGAATGTTGAACAAAGTATACTCCAGCCCCATATAATGTCTAATTTCTGAGTGAGGTTAAAGTCCTGTTCAATATTGGTTAAGGGTACATTATACATACAGAAGTGTGTATACACTCTCAGTCACAAATTTACACATACTCCAATAAGTATCTTATGTCCACAGAATACCAGTCAAGCATTATGTATAAAAAGCTCATCCCCTCTATGTTGTTCTTTTCATTTGTACTTGCAAATATTTGTTAAATGTTTTTATGTTCACACTGGATTGTGAGCTCCATAAAGGTAAGCCTTCCTCTGGTTACAAAACACTCATTGTCTGGCATTCCACAGCTGATTAATATATACCTTTTCTCTAGTCATTATTCTCTAAAGCAACAGGTTTACTTTTATACATAATCACTGTGAATTCTGACACTGAGTGTATTCATTTTTTGCATTCAGCATGGGCTATGTGAACTACCTCCAGCAAAGAAAAGAATATCTTGTATTTGGTATTTGGGTAGTATTTGCTATACAGCCTCCCTTGTCTTTTCATTCCTACCTTATTACCTGTATTTGACTTCTTTCCCACTACGCCTCTTGAATTTAATCACTTGATGCAATTACTTCAATACTCTTTTTGGAATGGAGTTCAGATACATAAAAATTTGAACAAAACAAACAAAACGTAAATGATTTCAGAAATTCCACTCCTGGAAGCATACAAGCACAAAACAATTTTATTGATCTTTAGTCAGTGGGTTCAACTGAGCTATATTCTTAAGTGATACCTTTGGAAGACCTCACTGCCTCACCATCATAGTTAGTGATATTTTAAAAATTTACTTATTTATTCTTAGAGACAGAAAGAGAGAACATGTGCAAGCAGAGGAAGGGCAGCGAAGGATAGAGAAAGAGAATCCCAAGCAGGCTCCATACTGTCAGCACAGAACTCGATGCAGGGTTTGAACTCATGAACTCTAAGATCATAACCTGAGCCGAAATCAAGAGTCCGAGACTTAACTGACTGAGCCCCCCAGGTGCCTTTTGGTTAGTGATTTTAAAAGTCTATCCCAGTACAATCCAATTCAAGATTTTAATGATCTATTCTTCAAATCCTACTTTCCCTCCTTTCCCATCCTCAGTATTGGCCTGGCTGTTGTCTTAGGTTCTTGGACCAAAAGTGGTAGAATCTCCTCTTCACTCGTTCTCCTTCCTGCTTCCTTCTGATCTCTTTTTCTTCTGGTGTCTTGAAGTTTGAGAGGGGGGAATGAGGAATAAGGGGGCAAGTGTCCATATTTATTGGCACAGCCTCTATTGGCTGCCACTACTTATTTGAATTTGGGCCCAGAAAGTGGCCTCTGGTGTCGTCTGTGTGAGCACCTCAGCATGTCCAGCAGGAGCCCTTATTCATTCATAGTTGATTATGAAATGGGCGATCTACTTACATCTCTTACGTCAACTCCTCAGCTCCTGCACCTGAGAGCTTAGTGGCAGATAGACATTGGTGGGGACTCTGTAAGACAGCTCAAGATCAGCTATCCATAGCATCACCTGATACCTGAAAACTCCTGCATTCTGAAAATATCACAGCAGGGGTGGAAAGTTTTCTCCTACCTAGTTTATGTCTCCACCTGGGCTCTGAAACAAAGGGAAGCTTACTGGAAAAAAAAAAAATTAAGTTTTGTGTTATAGGGAAGCTCTCTTATGGAAATGAAGGCTCATTGAAGTGGCAAAACTTAAATGCTTTTATAATAGTTTGAAAAGAGAGGCAATTGTGGAAAAGTAACTAAAATATATGAGGAGACTAACAGAAGATAAGACTTCTTTCAGAAAGGTCTATTGGTCCAAAATTTTCTTGATCTTAACTGCCTGTCCCTGATGATAAGAATGTTTCTTGTCTTCTGGTAAAGGGAGGGTATCGTTCACAGGGGAGCTCTATCTCCTGTTTCAACAAGAAAAGAGGGATCAGAACCCTTTTATGTCTGCTATTTTTCAAGTGCCTTCAGCTCAAAATGATCCTTGAACAGAAGTGGTAGGTATGGGATGGCATATTCTGCTGCCCTTAATCAACAGGCTTTTGCAGTCTCTTCATTCGAATTTTTTTTTTCTTGAATTCATTTTTTTCCCCCTTAATAGAGCTGGGGGCAGAGTAAGCAACAGTTCCACATAAATCTATAGGAAAATAAATGCAAAACACTTCAAAGTTTATGAGAAACAGTTTTTGAGGCCTCTCCTCCCATAAAGAGAGAAGAAATTAGCAAGAATTTAGCTTGTCTAACAACTCTCTTCTCCAGAAACTTGTTACTGTCTTTTTCAGATCTGAACTTAAATCACTGGAAAAGAAAGGGATTATATCAGGGCTTCTTCTACTACTCCTTAGTAAATTCTATCAGGTACACAAAGACTCCTATACATCTGTCTTTTGAATTTGTGAATACTTGGAGACTTTCGTGCTCAACTTTAGACTCCTCGTCACATTTTACATTTCATACCTTAATTTGATGTTCACATTTAGATTCAACATCCCATTAAACGTTCAATACTTGTGAAATAAATATTGAAAACACTGTAAATGCCCCCAAATAGAAGCAAAGACAGTGCTTAGAAGAGAAGTAAAAAAAAAGTGTCATTAAATGGGTAAGTAAAGTACAGATTTTCATTAGAAATAGTAAGGCTAACTTTCCATTGAGCCTTGTCAGGTGTGTGTTAAATTGATGTAAAGACACAACAACTTCAAAGAGAAGAACAAACACGTGCCCCTTGACCACATAGCACTTGTTACCACTCTTTTTCTTTACCCCCCATCTATAGCCAGAATTCAAGTGATCTGAGTATGTCATCTCTAGTTTGTCACACACACTTATACGTATTTCCATTTGGTGATACTTTTTATAAAACAGGAAGGAACATAAAGAGACTAACACTAGGGTTCATTAGGTCATTTTAAATACAAAAATAATAAAATTCTACAACTAAAGGTGAATTGTACTTTGAGTCATACACACTGACTCACTAAAAAAACATTCCTCTAATACTGAAATAACCACAATCCAGAATTTGGTGTGCATCCATCTTTTTGTCCTTTATATTTTGTATCCATGGTATATACATGAAAAGGTGTCATAGTTTTGTACGCTTTAATTGGATTATACATGGATTACTATCTAATTTCCATAACTGTCTTTCTCTTGGGAATATGTTCTTTCATATATTTAGGCATATAAGCAGACAACTATTTATGTACTTATTTATACATAAAATTAAATTACTTCTATTTACCTGAATATGATTTCATTACATGAAAAACTTTTTTATATTTATTTTCCGAGGATAATAAGCATTTATATTACATTTTAAACTATTACAAGCATTGTATCTGTGAACAACAGGAATCCCTGTACCTCCCTGAAGTGAACTCAGTATGTTATAAACCATGAGACTAAGCCATGATAGCTGAACATAGGATGTTAAGAAATCTGCCTAAATTTCCCCAGTTAGTAAGTTTGGGGCTGAAAATCATACTCAAGAAGGTTGGATCTAGAGTTTTATCTAGTGATGCAAAAGCAGAGTTATACCATGTTCTTCATATGGTGACCTCTTAAGACCATACACAAGTGGTATATTACAAAAATAGCCACAATTATCCACATTTCTTTAACACAAATCCATTTGCAGTGAGACCCTGCAGCGGTATCCATTTATTTTTTTAATGTTTTTTATTTATTTTTGAGAGAGAGATAGAGACAGCATGAGCGGGGGAGGGTCAGAGAGAGGGGGAGACACAGAATCTGAAGACAGGCTCCAGGCTCTGAGCTGACTGTCAGCACAGAGCCCAATGCGGGGCTCAAACCCATGAACTGTGAGATCATGACCTGAGCCAAAGTCAGATGCTTAACTGACTGAGCCACCCAAGTGCCCCCAACTATATCCATTTAAAGATAAAACCTATTTCTCCACTTGTTGAATCTGGATGTCTGTGCAACTTGCTTTGCCATTAGAAAATGGTAGCATCAGGATGTCTGGGTGGATCAGTCAGTTATGCACCCTTTCGGCTCAGGTCATGACTCATGGTTCATGAGTTAGAGCCCCACATAGGGTTCTGCACTGATGGCCCAGAGCCTGCTCGGGATTCTGTCTCCTCTCTCTGTCACTCCCCTGCTTGCTCTCTTTCTCAAAATTAATTAAACTAAACTAAAATAATAAAATGAAAATGGTAGCACCAAAGGTATACAGGTTCTGTGTCTAGTGCTCAACAGACTGTCTCTTAGTCTGCAACTGAGATAGCATTTGAAGAAGCTCAGACTTAACTAATGGACAATGAGGGACATATTGCTTGTTGTTCCTATTACTGCAGCTGACCCAATAGCAACCACATATGAATAAGGGCATCTTAGGCCTTCCTTTCCCAGCCATTCTATAACTGGCTGGCCTGACTACAGATGCATGAGAGAATCCAATCAAGCATAAAAGAAAATCTTTGCTGCATCCAGCCCAAGTTGCCAAACTACAAAATTGTGAGTTAAATAAGTGGTTGTTGTTTCAAGCCACTATGCTTGGGTTAGTTTGTTAGGCAGCAGTAGATAATGTGATGATAGATCACATACTGATATTCCTTTCAAATCATTACTAATTTACCCAGCTGGTGTAATGTTTGCAGGTCAAAACTTGTCTAGGATGTGGGTCCTGGTTTTAAATAATCACTGGAAATGACCTTATAGGGTTCTCTCCCCAGAAAATGTGATTATGAGGGGTGCTAATAAATATTCTTGTTATATACTCAATTTTCTTAGGGATGCACACTGAACAATTAACATATTTGTATTTATTTACTTTAAAGTAATTAAAGATGTAGACAAACATATACAAAATGTGTAATTGTTAAATTTCGACATAATGGAGTGGTATCCATTTTTCATACATTTTCTTGTGTTTGAGGTTTTTCTTAATAAAAAAGTTTACAAAATAGATTTTCCTCCTTCTTTCTATTGAAGGTGGTAATAAGTCCTGAGCCATGTAGTAGCTTCTGAATTTTCAAACTAGAACATAATCACAAGTTGACTCCATCTATACTCATATCTAAATAACTTAACATTAAATGCCAAGAACTAGGGAGTGAATAAAATGACATATTCAACTTCCTTTCGTTTCTTGTACTAAAATGTCTCCATATTAAATTTCAATTATTATATTTAAATGGAAGAAGGAAATCAAATACATCATATTCTGCTGATTCTGTAAGTCTAATTTATTGTTTCTCCCTTCCAAATAAATGATATTTATAGTCCAATCAGATTAATGCTCCTTACTCTTAATGTTTTTAAATTACCAACTACAAAAATCTTAGCTTGCTTTGGATTTGAATTAGAGATTGTAATGTGATGAAGATACTATTTTCCTCACTCAGTTACCCTAAGCACAAAGCCTGATATATATAAAATGTTTAGCACAGTGATTAAAATATAAAATGAACACTAAACAAACTTAAGTTACTATTTTCATGGCTAAAGCTATATTATACTATGTGAATGTTTAATTCATTTACATAAATATTCATTAAAAAACTAACTACTTAGTGCAGGTACTATTCAAGATTCTGTTGGGAGTAAAAGAAAGCTTATATTCTTAGAATCTTTTCATAAATATCTATATACTAAATAGGTTATGATAATTTTAGAATAATGTGTCAATAAAATGCTTTTACGTTATATATGAAAAGACATATCCCAAGAGCTCCATTGAACTTCCCTTTTTTTTTTTTTTTACCATTTATTTATTTTTGAGAGACAGAGACACAGCATAAACGAAAAAGGAGCAGAGAGAGAGGGAGACACAGAATCCGAAGCAGGCTCCAGCTCTGAGCTGTCAGCACAGAGCCTGATGTGGGGCTTGAGTTCACACACCATGAGATAATAACCTAAGCCAAAGTCAGCCGCTTAACTGACTGAGCCATCTAGGTGCCCCAAACTGATTGCTTCTTTATCTAACTTTCTTTACCTCTTTGCTAAAGTGTGTCAATAATGATTGAAGTCCCAGTATATATATATTTTATTTGGTCATTCATGGACCACACCATGTCTTAGTCATCTTTTACTCCCTGGAGTGTTGCATACAGATCACACATGTGGGCTTCAAACCCAGGTGGGGAAGACGAAGACTTTCCAAGTCCAAGAAACTGTCTATTTTCTTGTCTACAAAATAAAATGATTAAACTAGGTGATTGTCAAGATGTTTCTCTGGTCTAAGATTCCATCATATACAGAAAATTGGAAAAAGCTGTGATGAGTGGAATAATCTTTAATAGCAAAGAAATGGATGTAAAACTTGGCTCTGCTCTTTGATACATGGATCACATTTAAAGAGTCCCTTGCACCTTATCAGTAATGTAAAGATAAACTATAAGATTTCTTGTTTATTTAGGATTAAATGACTTAAACATCTATAGATACAGGTTGTAAACTACATAATGTCAAGCAGATAGTAAATTTTATTAGTTATCATAATATCTAAGGAATGAATAAAAATAGGCAGAAAACTTTAAGTATAATAGGAAAACCATGAGCTTGGCCAAACCAACAGTATAATTACCATAACTCTGGGAAAGAAGGCCTGAAAAATATTACATGTTATAGAAGACCTTGAATTTCAGGGTATAGAATTTTATGTGAGTAAAGATTAATAATTGTTGGTTTGGCTTAGGGGAGATATAATCAGAGCTGAGCATAAGAATTATTAAGTAGACAATAATATATTGAGGAGATTTGGGAGGAAAGTTAAAAGAAATTTTAAGGAACTCTACAGAAAGTGAAATTCTTCAGCCTTAGTCAGCATATGTTAGTTATGATTGAAGTTAGATATGATTGAAAATTATTTGTACAACGTAGCAATGAAAAACATCTTGGCCATTTTAGAACCTGATAATAAAGTGAAAGCAATAATTTGCCAGAAGCTATGAATTATCATACTTGTTATTGCTCCTGGATGAGGGGATTGTTAATTTTGTACAAACTCTTTCAAAGATATAAATGGGAAACAAACTTTAATGTTTGTATTCAATAAGCATAGCAATCATATATAACCTAATGAAAACAAATACATACAACATAAAATAATAAAAGTCTACAAAATATTTACAGAGCCAATGGTTTACTTTCCTTTCCATTCTCTATTAAGATGTGTAAAATGTCCTATAGCTAATGGGAATGGAAAATATGTGTGTGTGTGTGTGTGTGTGCATGCATGTGTATTCAAAAGTAATAATGAAAAATTTTTAAGAAACTGGGAGACAAAACAAGAGAGTATAGTCATAAAACTGAGAAAATAGATAATAATTGAAAATCACTCTGACTTATAAATGGTAAACATGGTACGTGAACATTAATGCATAATCAGGAAATCAAGCATACTGTTGATTCACATGAAATGTGAAATTCACATGAAACATGCAAACCTGTGGATTGCACATTAATAGTGATTACTTCATGATTTTATAGTCCTGAATATAAAAGTACATATATTACTTTGATAAAAGTACATCAAATATTAACTATTAAATTATACGCTAAAAATATTGTGACTTGTCTACATAAAAATCAACTTCATTTCTTTTCCACTTTTTGTCTGTGTCAAAAGAAAATAAAATTTTAAAAAAGTTTTATGTAGGGGTGCCTGGGTGACTTAGTTGGCTAAGCATCCAATATTGATTTCAGGTCAGGTCATGATCTTAAGATTTGTAAGATGGAGCTCTGCCTTGAGCCCTGTGCTGATAGGGTAGAACCAGCTTGGGATTCTCTCTCTCTCTCCCCCAAAACAAATAAATAAGCATTAAAAAATTTATGTATATTATTGAACATTTTCATAAAAAATTTGTCTTACAAAGTTAGATAATTTGGGAGTAGGTTGATAAAGAAAAAAATCAGGGGTATATTTAAATTTATGTAATCAAGGATTACATATGTTTATTTGATTAAAATCTGACCAAAGTAGATTCTCTACTCACTGTGGCATAAAATAAAGGAAAAAAAAAGAAAAAAAAATTAGGCAATTAAATCCATTAACCAGTTATTTTCCCAAGTTGAAAATCTTTCCATACTTAAGCTACAGTGACACTTCATTACTCTGATTGAAAAGAAACATTCTGTCAATAATGTCTGGAGTTCTTACCAAACATACTCTTCTTTTTGTTGTGTTCCAAACTGCTATCCAGAATGGATAACAAAAAAAGAAAAGAATTCAGATTGCCCTCTATATTACAGTTTAATTAAGAAATCATGAGATTAGTATACAACTAGGTATATAAAATATAGCCCCTCTCCCAAGCCACAAGAGCCCAGGATAACTGTCAAATTATATAAATATATATTTATACATACATTCATATATATATATATGTATATGTATATATATATATGTATATATATATATACATATTATATTTATGGTCACTCTTCCTTGTTGACTTTTAGTTGAATCCGGCACTATCAATTCCCTTTGGAGCTTACCTCAAAGGGATGTATCAAAAATTATTCCTTACCAGGTATCCCCATTTCTTTGCTCCATTCCAGATTGCTGGGGGTGAGCAAGTTTCATCTAATGTAAGTGCAAAATAGCTCAAATGAACTAGAGAATTCTACCATGTTTCAACCAGCTCTATTTATCACAATATTTCCATTTGAAGTTTCCACCTGCTGAGATTAATGGCTCTAGTCCCACTGCTGTTTCCAGAAGGCTTCATTATTGCTAAAGCTATAAGAATCTATCTGACAACCTAATCTCTTTCTTTTTTTTTTTTTTTTTTTTTTACCTTCATGACCTCCTTTGTTTCAGTGTCACAGACTCCAGGTGCAATACATATTTTTTTTAATTTTCACAGATTTTAATTTGTTTTTTTTTTAATGTCAAGTAGGCACAATGGACAAAATACAGCCTCCCTGTGGAAGGGGTGTCTATACTTTTCTTGAGTAGATTGCATTTCTCATTCATGCATCTATGCATCCAATCATTTATCCATCTATCAATTCATCACAATAGTCTTTTGTTCATTAACAAATCCATTCCCAAATTGCTTAGCAATTATCACTCATCAGTATATGATACTGTCTTAGTTTCTGGTGGGGAAAGATAGAAGATAAAATAACCACATTATTTAATTATCTATGAAATTTACTGGTGCTACCTAAACATAAATTTTGGTTATTATTCTAATACGATGATGGATAACTCTTGCTTAATCAAGACCAAATAAATATCATGCTATTACGTGACTTTAAAAAGCAAACAAAGGACATGTAATTTTATGTGAGATTAATCAATGGATTTGACCCTACTGATAGCATTCTCTCAACAACTGAGCCAAATGATAAGTATGTATAAATTAATATTCTAAGTTCTAAGGC
This sequence comes from Proteles cristata cristata, assembly GCA_017311185.1. Taxonomy (NCBI): domain Eukaryota; kingdom Metazoa; phylum Chordata; class Mammalia; order Carnivora; family Hyaenidae; genus Proteles; species Proteles cristata. Next base: position 70,641 of record JAESUZ010004782.1, on the reverse strand, counting down.
ACAGTGACAGTATAAATTCTACTGGTTTATGAAAAATCATTAACATATCTACTATTCTTTTCTACTTGTTCAGTGAGGAATTGGCATTCCCTAGCATATAGTAAAAAACATCCTTTCTATCACTCAGCAGAGATCTAACAAAATCCATTTTGTCATTCTTAGGAAATAAATCATCACTTAGAATAATTGTGAAATTGAAATAGAGAATCTTCTTACTATTTACAGGATGCAAATTGCAGTAATTTATTTGGTTAACCATGTAAAATTATTTGTTTAGAATGCTTTCATAAAATCCTGTTACTTAAATATCCTTCCCTTGAGCAAGTATTACCTTTATAAATATACTTTCAAGTCACAAAATATTTCTATCATGTAATTTTATGCCAAAGCTTTTTAGTGATTTTCTAAAAATGTGTTTCCTGTCTTCCTCATTGAAGAGTTCACAGTAGGTTATTTATTGTCTTACTTTGGGCTATTTTTTTTTTCTTGAGTTGCCCTCCAATGCTGATGGAGGTGTTTAACCTTTCAATGAATATATATTCATGGTAATTCAAAATAAATAAATAAATTCTAAACAATGCTTTTTGAATTGCTATTTAAGAACTTTTCTTTTCATGAAGCTATAAATATTTATTTTTTATTGTTTGGTGTGTCACTAGCTTCTCAGTGTATACCTTATAGGTTATATTAAACATTGAACTTGCAATTTTTAAAAGTGTTCTTAATAATTAATTCAGTATATGGTATGGTCCATTTTTCCCTAGATAATTATAATCTATGTAGTTCAGGATTATTCAGAGCCTTTTTCCATTGGAAATTCAATCTTTGCCAGTACTACTGCATCAAACAATATCATCGTGCCTTCCCAAGCTTTTTATCTTCTTCTTAGGTGGTATTTTGGCTTAGGGGTGGCCTAACTAATACCAAAGAATTTGGGATATACTCCAGGCATACTCCCTCTTTTGGGCATTTAGGCATGACTACTCTTCCTTATGTTTCTCACCTGAACAAGTGTTTCCCTGAACAAGTTATAGGATACAACATCAAGAGCCTATGAACACTCTTTCATCACCAATTTTGCTCCATTGCACCTACTAACATCTTGTAATTTATCTGTTTGTTCCTCTGTTTATGGTCAGTCTTCACCTAAGGAGAAAAGCTCCAGAAAGGCAGAACATTTTGGTTCAGTTGTTTGCTATATCCTCTGCATCTCAAATCATATCTGGCACATAGTATGTGCTCAGTAAATATTCATTGAAAAAATGAATGAAAAAGGAAAACAAAATTAAGAAGGAAAAGTATTTGATATGAATTCTGTTTCCACTTCATCTGCTATTTATGTCCATAGTCATCACCTTTTTATCTCCTCTTCCATAACACCTGTTTTCAACTGGGCTTCTGTTCCTTTTGGTTACTTTTAGATTATATCGTATATGCTTCCCATTGTACTCCATGGAGGCAAACTGCACTGTCAGTTTTCAGGTCCATGAGGGATTATGGCTTCTATGAGTCTTGCTCTCTTTTCAGGATAAATCTGAGAACTGATATAAAGCCTCCTCTGCTTTGAAATCTTTCTTGCGGTACCTGCTGCTTATCTCTCCCAGATATCATCTCTCTGAACATCATCACCTAGACTGTTCTTATCTTTGTCATCTTTTCCAAAACCCTAGGTCAGAAAGAATTCATATCTCATCTCTTCACAGTGAGAAAACATAATTTGTCATCAAATATTCTTTCCAGTTCTCTGTCCTGAATTACTTGGATCCTTCTTGTTCTACTCAAAGCTCTATACATCAGGTCCTCCTTATAGGCTATTCCTGTAGCCTTGAGTTACATGAAATATCCACTGTGTCATTATCATAAAACAATGCTATTTATTAATTATACCTCTAGCAGTTTAGTAATTAATTAGTAAAATGATATTTATCAATTTATTAAAAAAACAATAAAACAAATATCCCAAGTGGCTCACAGAGATTTTTGTCACTTGCTGTCTAGAGTACTAGACAATGTGAAAATGTAAGTTATTAAAAGCTAATGTCTGTTGACCACATTAGACTTAAAAATCACTTAACCCAACTTTGAGTGCTCTGCTTGATTTGCCACATGATTGTAGGTTTAAAAAGCAACTACTTTTTGAGACACTTGGGTAGCTCAGTTGGTTAAACATCCAACTCTTGGTTTTGACTCAGGTTATGACCTTATGTTCGTAAGTCTGAGCCCTGCATTGGATACTGTGCTGACAGTGAGAACCTGCTTGGCATTCTCTCCTTCCCTCTCTGTCTACTCCTGCCTGCTCACTCTCTATCTCTGTCTTAAAAATTAAGTAAATAAACAAAACAAAAACAAAAACAAAAAATATTAAAAAGCAACCACTTTTTAAAAAATGCAACCACCACGTTGATTTTCTGAATCTTAATTATGACTTCCATTTATGCATAATCCAGGACAAACTATTTATTTGCATTTTGATTTACTCATCTATATAATGGGATTTTTATAAAATCTACCTCCTAGAGTTTCTTCAAAGACTACTTGAGATAGGTGTGTAATGCTCTTAGTGTGGTACCTGATCGATAATAAATGTTCAGTTGATGTCAATTATTACTGATTACTGGATACCTATATCATAAAATACCTAGGAATAAACCTAACCAAGGATACAAGAGATCTGTATGAAGAAAACTATAGAAAACTTATGAAGGAAATTGAAGAAGACACAAAGAAATGGAAAAACATTCCATGCTCATGGATAGGAAGAATAAATGTAGTTAAGATGTCATTACTACCTAAGGCACTCTACACATTCAATGCAATTCCAATCAAATTGCACCAGCATACTTCTCAAAACTAGAACAAACTATCCAAAAATTTGTATGGAACCCCAAAAGACCCCGAATAGCCAAAGTAATCCTGAAAAATAAAACCAAAACGGGAGGGATCACCATCCCAGACTTTAGCCTCTACTACAAAGCTGTCATCATCAAGACAGTATGGTATTGGCACAAAAACAGACACATAGACCAATGGAACAGACTTGAGAACTCAGAAGTGGACCCAAAAATATACAGCCAACTGATCTTTGACAAAGCAGGAAAGAATATCCAATGGAAAAAAGACAGCCTTTTTAACAGATGGTGTTGGGAGAACTGGACAGCAACATGCAGAAGAATGAAACTAGATCATTTTTCTCACACCATGCACAAAAATAAACTCAAAATGGATAAAGGACCTGAACGTGAGACAGGAAACTATCAACACCCTACAGGAGAAAGCAGGAAACAACCTCCTTGACTTCCACCGCAGCAACTTCTTACTTGACACATCCCCAAAAGCAAGGGACTCAAGAGCAAAAATAAATGATTGGGACCTCATGAAGATTAAAAGCTTCTGCACAGCCAAGGAAACAACCCAGAAAATTAATAGGCAACCAACGGAATGGGAAAAGATAGTTGCAAATGACATATCAGATAAAGGGTTGATATCCAGAATCTACAAAGAACTCACCAAACTCCACGCCCGAAAAACAAACAACCCAGTGAAGAAATGGGCAGAAGATATGAACAGACACTTCTCCAAAGAGGACATCCAAATGGCCAACAGACACATGAAACAATGCTCAGCATCCCTCCTCATCAGGGAAATACAAATCAAAACCACACTGAGATACCACCTCACGCCAGTCAGAGTGGCTAAAATGAGCAAATCAGAGAACTCTAGATGCTGGCGAGGATGTGGAGAAACGAGCACCCTCCTACACTGTTGGTGGGAATGTAAACTGGTACAGCCCCTCTGGAAAACAGGGTGGAGGTTCCTAAGGAAATTAACAATAGAACTCCCCTATGCCCCAGCAATAGCACTGCTAGGAATTTACCCAAGGGATACAGAAATGCTGATGCATAGGAGCACATGGACCCCAATGTTCATAGCAGCACTCTCCACAATAGCTAAAACCTGGAAAGAGCCTAAGTGTCCATCAGCAGATGAATGGATCAAGAAGATGTGGTTTATCTATACCATGGAATACTACATGGCAATGAGAAACAATGAAATCTGGCCATGTGTAGGAACATGGATGGACCTTGAGGGTATTATGCTGAGCGAAATAAGTCAGGCAGAGAAGGACAAATATCATATGTGTGCACGTATAGGAGGATTAGGAGGAACTTAACAGAGGACCAAGGGGAGAAGAAGGGCGGAAATGGTGGGGGAAAGGGAGAGAGGCAAACCATGAGAGACTCTTGAATGCTGACAAAAACTGAGGAGTGGTGGATGTGGGGGGGAGGAGGGGTGGGCATGGAGGAGGACATTTGTGGGGATGAGCACTGGGTGTTATGTGGAAACTAATTTGACAATAAACTATTTGTAAAAAAAAAAAAAAAAAAAGAATACTTAGGTGGCTTGGGGCACCTGGGTGGCTCAGTCGGTTAAGCGTCTGACTTTGCTCAGTTCAAGATCTCACAGCTCGTGAGTTCAACCCCTGCATGAGTTCAACCCCTGCATCCAGGCTCTGTGCTGACAGCTCAGTGTCTGGAGCCTGCTTTGGATTCTGTGTCTCCCTCTCTCTCTGCCCCTCCCCCACTCACGCTCTGTCTTTTTCTCTCTCAAAAACAAATAAATAAACGTTAATAATTTTTAAAAAAGAATACTTAAGTGGCTTGTAAAAACATACACAATGCCATGACTAAAAATGGTAAAATTTCCTAAGGCTTTTATTCTAGACAATATTTATACTTCATGATCATTAAACTGGTAGGAAGGACTGAGGGTAAAGATAAAGTTGAATACTTTTTGGGGTTGGTTGTATAGAATAACAGTGAATTTACTACATCTAGATCATTTTTCAGTTATCTTGAGGTAGAAATGGAAATATGTTAACTACTATAGAATATCTTGTACAAAAAATAAAGGCATATTTGTTTATGCATTTTGGGCACTGTTCCCATTGAAGATTATTAAAAGAAAACCTAAGTAGCAATATATATATATATATATATATATATATATATATATATATATACGCATATATATATATATATTTTTTTTTTTTAAACTGGCCTTATATAAACATCAGGCAAGAGTGGCAAGGCATTTCACAGGAAACAAGTCTCAGCAAATGGCCCTCTAAAAATGTTCCTACAATCTCCATTCAGGATAAGCATCACCGAAATTAAATAGTTAATGGCACTGCCATCCCTGCCTCCCCTCTGAGCTAAACAGACCTATTTCAGATCCGCAACAGATGTGTATATGCAGGGAGGAGAGACATGGCGTCTGTGCTGTGCAGCAGTGTATATTTTCCTTTGAAATCCTGAGTGTGGTCTAATTCAACTCTGTTATGTTTTCGTGTTGTGGCACTATGTCGACAAGACAGTACAATATTTGGAAAGCTATTGTTTCCACAGCTTGCGCTGATTTATGCTTCATTCCATTTGGAAATCTTTATAGTAGCTCAAACCTGAGTGTCATATGTAGCAACATACTAGGGGATTGTTTCTCACCGCTTTGAGCCACATGCTATTAGATCATCTAAGATTGTTTTGTTAACTAGATTTGGGGGATGGTTTACAAAAGAACTTTCAGGAGACCCAAATAAATGAAAGGAATTCCATCTAAAGCTGTAGGTATGAACACATCTAATCTTCCCAAGATTGTCAACATAATAAAAAAATATGAGAAAGTGTGTAAGACTTCTCTTAATAACTTTGTACTTCGGTACAGGGTTTAAGGAAATACATTATTTCAAAACAATTTTCATACTGAAAAGTAACTTTCTTTAATATTAATATTCTTTTCCTTTGAAACAGAAAAAATTCTTCTTAAAGATAGTTACAAAGAAATGTATGAGTAATTCCTTTTGGAAGCAAAAGCAGCATATTTTTTAAATGTTATTTTGATGCTAAAAGCAAGAGAGGAAAGGAATCATGTAGACAAAACCCTCAATTTTCGAAGGCCCATATTTTACATAATTTATCAGTATAGAAATCATACCTTCTTGATAATTTCTGGTGAATTCAGGTAGTAAAATCAGCCCTTTTAATGTTGTCAGAGACTTTGTTTAAAAATTATTTTTATGAACCAAGGTTACTTACTCCATAATTACCAATGTCTTCTCCATGAAAGTGCTTTTTTGAACAGCACTTCCCAGAAGGTCGAGCATGCACAAAGAGTTTATATGCATAAATCCAGAGAATTACTTTTCTAGTCAGCTAAAGTATCAGCTTTCAGTTTAACTTTCCAAGTATTTCTTTTGTCTGTCTGATTATTTTACTCAGTACTACAAGCTATTATTGCTTTATTATCATACATTATTCATTACGTGTGAGGCATACAGCTGGTGACTAATAAATGTGTCGATTGAACAAAATCAGGTACAGGTAAGGTTTCATCGATTAAGATGAAGTGTTACATGGTAAGCAGTTTGTTATGATCTCATGATATCCCCCATGATAATTGTGAAAATAAATTTCCAGGTCCTAGATGGAGCCACTCCTGCCTAAGATGCCACATCAGCAAACCAAAACTTAACTTTTATGTCTCTGTAAATGTTTGCCTTGGCCAAAACCACAATCCATTTGGTAAATGCCAGGCCAACTCTGGGCCTTCTCACCCCAAACAAAACTATGTGGCCTTAGCCAAATAGGTATTTTTTTCTTCCTTGTTCTTTATTATTTTCCTTACAAAAGCTTCCCATTTTGCAGTTCTCAGAAGGAAACTACTTCATGAAATGTCAAATAAAGTTTCTTTGTATCACCTAAACTGTCTTATTTAATCATTTTTAACACAGTATTACACTCAAAGTACTAGAGTCAAAACAAACCGTTTTTTTTTTATTGAATTAAACTAGATACTATTCACAAAAACAGTAATGTTGTGTGGATGGCTTTGAGGGAGAGTCAAGAGAACTCTGCATCAACAAACAGCATCCAGTTAATATGTAGATTTTATTCCATGCTCTAACTTCAAATTATCAAGATTGCAAATTCAGCTTTGTTTTTATATACTGTGACTGAACATATTAATATTTTTATTATTTTTTAAAGTTAATTCACTGTCAGCATATTAATGTTCATATGTGTGAATTAATGTAAAACTAATTACTACTAAATACTTAACAACATGCTAAAATGTTAAAATCTCTGAAATTATAAGTTTAAAATAGTGTCTCTACACCTTTCACAATTGATCAGTATTAACATCTTAAAGTTTTATTTTTAAAGAATCTATAATATACATCAGATACCAGAAAATGTTAATTATTTAATATGTTCCATGCCTTTGCTCCACCTTCCTATTCCCTATCCAAGGTCAAGGAGAAAACCATAGGCTGTATATTAAAATGGCCAACCAAAAGTCTGGGGAATATGACTTGGAGATTTATTGAACTGAAAACAGAGGAAACCAGCAGCCATAATACATCAGTCTTAGAACAACAATTAAAACATAATGTTTATAAATCCTTACAAGCCTTACAAATAAACGTGTTATAACATTCTCAACATAAAAGGCAGTAAAGTATTTTATGAAATGAAATCGTCTGTAAACCGAACATCAGAAACAATAAAACAAGTTTAAAATCACCTTTACTTTACAGTCTTTTGATCCTAATCTCATCTTAATGCTTTCCACCTGCCCCATAAACTGGGTAGCGCTTGTGCCTGTATTTGAAAACAAGGAAGCTTAATTTTTATGTTTTTTTCTTGAGACGTTTTAAGCCTCTAGTCTCCTGATACACGAATGGATCTCCGTGTGCTGCACTTTTAACCAATGAATGATTTTAATTTGACCTCATTTAACCTAATGAGATATTAGGTCCATTTGAAAACAAAACAAAGTGGTTTAATTATGAGATTTTTTTTTCTATTTTCTCTCAGGATTTTCAAGATTTTTTAGATTTTGTAAAAATAAATATTTATTATTTTCATAATTAAGGTCAAATTTTTGTAATAGTCTTCTTAAAAAGTCAACCTAATTTTAACTGGAAATTAAAATTTTAAAAATGAAATTGAAATTATAAAAACATCCAATATAGGGGTGCCTGTATGTCAATTAAGCCTCCAACTTGGACTCAGGTCATGATCTCACGGTGACGTGATCTCACTGTGTTGACAGCAGAGAGTCTGTTTTGTATCCTCTTTCCCCCCCTCACTGCCCCTCCCCTGCTCGCACACACACACTCTTTCTCTTAAAAATAAACATTAAAAATAAATTCTAATGTTGAATTCTAGCCACAATAAATGCTTCTGTATAACTCATAAAATGAGAGTTTATGCTCTGCTGACACTGATTAAATGCTCAGTCCCTGAGCCCAAATTTTATTTATCAAAATTGTGTGGATTATCCTAGGTAATCGATTGTATATCCCTTCCATATGTAATATACTTTGGAAGTCATAACTTGACCAAGTGCTGAGTACAGAACACTTATATCTGACTAAAGATATTTATTTCTGGTCAAGTATGAGTGTCAATGACTTAGTCCAAATTCAAAATGTCCATGAATCCAATGACAGGCTAACAGTGATATAATAATGAGGAATGTGAAAAGAGAAAAACATTAATGGTTTGACAAACACTCTTTATAACATTGATTATTCCTAATGTATACTTTTGCCCACCACCTACTATATTCTCTCATTCTCTGGACATATTAAAAATGTTTAGTAAAGTATTAAACATTAGTAAAGTATTTCCATTTAGTAAAGTATTTCCAGAGCAGAAATATAAACAGAATAGTGATTCCTCTTTTATATATACTCCTTCACACACACACACACACACACACACACACTTTCTTTCACAATAAAAAGTGTAAAATCAGAAAATAAAGCTGAGATATGCTTTGGGAGTTTCATGTGAAACATGGTAAATTAAACATCTGAAACCATCTTTATTTTTTCCTAAAACTAAATGTCATTAAAATAAATCTTTTAAGGATAAACTCAAAAGACAAACAGAAGTAGATATAACAGTGGCTGAAACATTAGCAAATTATGCAGTATGGAAGGTAAATGTATGAGTGTTTATAGTACCTAAATAGGTTAAATCCTAAGTAATAAGAATGGAAATACCCCTGTGTAACCACCTGGATTATCCAGTCATCACTCAGGTCAGAGGAGCTTTGAGCACCAGTCACCTTAGGTGACAAATGAGAAGGAGGAGTCTCAAAACAAGAGAATTTATCAGTTCCACGTAAAGAGCAGGCTTATAATCACATCATATCCCCCACCCAAAAGTGAAAGAAGCATGTCTGTCCCATGCTTGCAAAAGTAAATCATTATTTTCTGAAGAACTAGAATAGCAGATGCAGGAGAGGACAGGTACTGCTGTTAATATGAAAATCAGAAGATTTTGTGGAAGTCTACACCCTCTGTGCTAGAGACAGAACCTTTCTCTGGAGAAACGGATCTGAGAGAAAAGCCCTCAAAAAACCAATATTATGTTTGTCAGGCTATTGCTTAATCATCTCAAAGAAAAGTCAATGAGGCACAGAAATGCCCACATAAAATCTACTTATACATTTTTCATTTCCTTTCATGTAAGTGTGAACAAACTAGAAAAAAATCAGCAGATATTCAAAGGAAGTTACTCAAACAAAAATCAGAGACAAACAAAACAAAGGAAAAAAAAAAAACCCAAAAACAGAAATGAAAATAGAAAAGGAAAATATGGGAGAAACTTGCATGGATCAGACACACACAAAGACACCCAAGTGTGCACACACAATGCATAATTAATATTGTAGAAAATCAAATTACATTATATTAAATAAATAAAATTTAAAAATAAGTTAAAGGGCTGGGAAAACAAAACTAAAGGAAATTGTCCAAACAGTAAAATAGAAAAGAAAAACAAGAGGTGGAAAAGAAGTGTTAAAAGACTAAAAGATTAGGATCAGGCCAGATGTAGTAGTCAAATTCTGGGACTTTCAAAAAAAAAAAAAAAAGCAAAACAGGAAAGGGAATATTATCAAATAATAGTATTTTTTAAAATATTATCAAATGAGAAATATGACTTCCTATACTAAATAGATACAAGTATGATGTCTCCATCCTGTACTAGGAAAATAGATAATTAGTAAACGTAAGTACAGAAGCAGCATAAGCCAGAACTTTCTTACATGAAAATAACAACTAACCAAGAGAAAACCAAAATAATTAAAAATGGAATTCAGGGTGAGGAAGTAGAAAGGTGGCACAGAACACTGCTTATGTGATATATGTTTTATGCTACTTGGCTTAAAATTAAATATATCCCTTCATTTAAAATTAACATTAAATGATAAAAACAAACAAAATAGTGAGTTAGAATGTTTTGAAAAGAATTTTAAGTTAGGCTAGTAATTTAGCATTATACTAGACACTGATGGGGCCACTGAAAGTTTTATTATTAGACATCAATACTGCTAATGTTGCCATTTAGTTTCTCTTCATCACCTCTATCTCTATTCCCACTACATGCATTTTTTTTGAAGTTTATTTTGAGAGAGAGAGGCAGAGAGAGAGAGAGTTCGCATAAACAAGGGAAAGACAGAGAGAGGGAGAGAGAGAATCCCAAGTAGTCTCTGCTCTGTTAATGCAGAGACCAATGTAGGGCTTGAACCCACCAACCGTGAGATCATGACCTGAGCTGAAGTCAAGAGTCCAACGTGTAAGCAGCTGAGCCACCCAGGTACCTCATATTCCCAGTACATACATTTTGAGTTTATACTGCTTAGAAGAAAAGGACAAGGGTTAGATGAGTCTAAACTGAAAGTAATAATGTTAAGCAATCTTAAATTTATAGGCAAATATAGGTCTGGAACAATGCTTCTTTGTCATTTACTCACACCCCTTTCAATGTCCTTGTTGAACAGAATATTCCTGCATCACTCTTTCAAAGCACATTTTTCACTGGCTTGCTTTTGACATTATATGACTTTTTGTGATAATTAGAAACAGACTAATACCTCAGATACAATGTATTATGTACAATTACTAGAATTTTGTACAAAATAGAAAATTGGCCCTAATTCCAAATATTAGCAATCATTCAAAGGAAACCAGTGTCAGGTGTATTTTTTTTTTTCATTTTGTTATTTTCAAGTGTCATTTTGGTTATAAGTCAATTGTTTTTAATACTGATTTTAAAACACCCAATTAGGGCCACTTCAGTTGCTTAAGTGTTCAACTCTTGATTTCGACTCAGGTCATGATGTCACAGCTGGTGAGATCTAGCCCTGTGTCTGGCTCTATGCTGATAGCATAGAGTCTGCTTAGGATTCTCTTCTTCTCTCTCTGCCCCTCCCCTCAAATTAAATAAACTTTAAAATAAATAAATAAATAATTAAAACACTCAATTAAAGAAACATATACCAACTATTCATCTACAAATAATATATGATGCTAACTTCTTAGCAATATGGGGTTGCTTGTACAATACTAAAATGAAGTTGGCAACAGTTTTTATTTTATGATCTTTCTTACAGCTTGCATGGAAAAAAATCAAGGTTTATACCATTTGAAAATAAAGGGCAATGCTTTTTAAGTTTATTTATAATATCAAATTCATATAACTAAAATATACAAAAAGATCATTGTTATGCAAATGCCCTTACCTCAGGATTAAAATAAAATCCAAAAATGAAAAGTACAGAGTAATCTAAATCTTCTAAATGTTTATCTAATTTCTATGAAATCAAATGGCTTTCATTTGATTTTCATTTCATATTGTAAAATATGTAAAGTCATATTTTACAATAATGTAAAATATATAATACACCTGATTAATAATTTTTTTTAAAATAATGCTACTTTGAGTCTCTGTCCCTGAAAGACACGGGATGGAGATATTTAAGTGGAATAAGTTGCTATTAGAAACCTATATTCTGGTCTTATTCAAAATGCTGACTCACAAGCCATATGAAGCAAGTGTATTACTCTCATTAGGTAAACATCCTTAATGTGTAAAATGAGTTTTCACAAGACAATTTAATTCATCACTAGGAGTTATCACAATGGCAACATATTTTCTTCTTGGATATAGGTAAATAATTTTAATATTATTAAAAATATGTGGTAGAGTCTACTTTTATTATACATTTTTGAATTTCCTTAAGTGCTAAATATATTATGCAAAATAGTAGGCGCATTTATTCTAAGTATATTATGACTAGAAATAGATTAAAATTAGCATACCCGATTAGATATGTTTATCTGAAAGGTAAAATAAATGGCATTTAAAATCAACTCTTTAGGGGCACCTGGGTGGTTCAGTCAGTTGAGCGTCTGACTTTGGGTCAGGTCATGATCTCATGGTTCATAGGTTCAAGCCCCACATCGGGCTATGTACTGACAGCCAGCTCAGAGCCTGGAGACTGTTTCAGACTCTGTGTCTCCTCTCTCTCGGACCCTCCCCTGCTCACACTGTCTCAATCTCTTTCTCTCTCAGAAATAAAGCATATAAAAAATATAAAATAAAATAAAATAAAATAAAATCATAACTCTTTAGCACTTTCTAAAGGAAGTAGCATGCGTTAACTACACAGGACACATACACATACTAAGCTTTAGTTTTTAGTTTAGTAAAATACAATAATATACTAGTGTATTATGAAAATATTAACAATGTAGTTTTCAAGGCACAAACAAAAAAGTTATATATGAAGATAATAAAATTTGTCTTGAACTACAGTGTTCTATTTTTTTAGAAGAATCTAAAGAACAAGGCAGGGACCCAGGAGTATTAAACATGAAGAAGGCACTGCAATGGGACAAGCTGAAACTCTGGATAACAGAAATGGCTGAAGGAAATATTTTGAAAATTGTGATTATTGATAACAAATTATTTTATAAAGGACCTTTCACTTCATTAAAACACAAAATTACTAAAGGTAGGTTCTACTTTGGAAAATTGTGGAAATACAAGTGGTGCTGAATGTGATACCACAGAACTTAGAGAAGACAGTGGGAGTTGACATAATCTGTAAATGAATCAGTCTTATCAAAGCAGGAACTCCTAGTTGAGTCAAAGACAGACTCAGAAATCCATGGAAACACATCCACAATATTCCTCCACAGGAATCACTACAAGTAACCAGAGAAAAGGGAGAATTATGGTGTTTGCTAAATATATGATTTGGAATTTGAACAAATTTCATTTAACTCTTATGGTACAGCATACTCTAAGTGATACAAAATTTGTATGAGGCCATGATATAATCATCCCATTCTATTTCCTTATTTAAAAATCAAAAATAGTAGTAAAAAGTCAGTATATATTTGGATTTGTTACCTAAGAGGTACACCAAAAACATATATCAAAACAAAAAATGTGCTCAAAAAGATTACCATTTATCAAAATCATTTATTTTCTCAGGGTGCCTGGGGGACAGTCGGTTAAGCGTCCACTTTCACTTAGGTCGTGATCTCGTGGTTCGTGGGTTCGGGCTGACTGCCAGCTCAGAGCCTGGAGCTTGTTTCAGTCTGTGACTCCCTCTCTCTCTGACCCTCCCCTGCTCACACTGTCTCTCTCCCTCTCTCTCCCTAGAAATAAATTAAAAAAAAAAAAAAACATTAAAAAAATCATTTATTTTCTCAAGATTACTCTCCGTTGTTTAATTCATTACATATATTTAAAAAATAACTTCAACAAGTATTTGGGAAAAACTGATCTACATAATTTTAGTAAATGAAAAGACTGTCTAGACTTCTTAAAATCTTTGATATAGAAAGAATATTGTAAATCTTGCATGGAAATGCAATATATACCATTTCCCAAACCTAGATGAACATAGAGTGTGAATGTGTATGTGTGGATTTCATGGGAGCCAGGGGTCCCATGCAAAAGCTGTTGAGGGTCTCAAGGAAACTGTTAAGTAACTGGAAGACCCTTGAGAAAACTGTTGGTAATAACCTGAAAGAGAGTGAGGAAAATGTTATTGGAGGCTCTCTTTGAATCTGTGATGGTTTGTTACTTTTTTGGTTTGTTACTTTTTTGATTAATAAAGTAAAGTGGATAAGACCACTGCCAGTTTCAAACCTACCTTTGTCAGAGAAATGGCACCCTTGCTTTGGCCTTGGGCACTCTAGTGACGTCCAACTTCACTAATGCATGGAAACCTTGAGAGGCTCTAAGAATACATGGTCTGGAAGAGAAATCCAGCCAAACCTAGCTTCCAGCCACGACTGTTAAAAGTACCAAGTATATGATTTTAAGCATATTGATCTCCTCCCACACTAGGCCAGCTGCCAGCAAATTGCCACCAAATAACCCCAGTTGATATCATGTGAGGCAGAAAAATAGCCCACCTAAATAAACCCTGCCTGGATTCCTGAGAGACATAATAAAAATGATGGCCACTTTAAGCTACTACATTTTTTGGTTAATTTAATACGCAGCAATTGATTACCATTAAAAAAAATTATCCATGCCTTTGGAATTACTACCTGCAAAAGCCAAGTTCAAGTCCCACAGTATCTTTCCATTTTCTGTCAATTCTTCCAGTTTCAATTGCGTTATGATGAGAAGCTCCCATCCTTCTATACACATAGTTTACATATTTAATGTAGCAAAATTAAATTTAACACCATGAAAAACTAGCATTCCCTAAAAATATTACAACATACCATAATCAGTCAATGTTATAGTATTAAAGACATAGAAATTTAGATTTAAAGCAATTCCATAACTCATGAAACAGAAGTATCATCCAACACAAAAAGACAAATCGCACATTGTTAAAACAAAAATCTTAACCCAAATTTCTAACTTCAACAGTTAGAATGGTTATATGGTTAATATTTGTATTAAAAATAACTTTTAAAATAAAGAAAGCAAAATAGAAATTATAATCAACAACACTGCATTATATACTTCAATGTGAAGAGACCAGATTTTTATTTTTTTTCACAATATAGAAATGATAATTATGTTATGTTAATTACTTCAAATTGCTAATCATACTGCAACATATAAATGTATCAAATCAACAGGATGTCCACCTTATTGTTTTTAGTTTTTTTAAAAAAAATTTTAACGTTTTTATTTATTTTTGAGACAGAGAGAGACAGAGCATGAGCTGGGGAGGGATAGAGAGAGAGGGAGACATAGAATCTGAAACAGGCTCCAGGATCTGAGCTGTCAGCACAGAGCCCAATGAAGGGCTCGAACCCACGGACCACCAGATCATGACCTGAGCCAAAGTTGGACCCTTAACTGACTGAGCTACCGAGGCGCCCAAGGATGTCCACCTTAAACCTGCACAATGTTATGTCAGTTGTATCATTAAAAAGTAAAAATAAAATAAGATAAAATAGTGCTAAATTATGCTTTTTGATATTGGAAACATTTAAAATTTTTTAAGTTTATTTCCTTATTTTGAGAGAGAGAGTGCATGAGTGGGGGAGTGACAAAGAGAGTGGGAGAAAGAGAACCCCAAGCAGAATCTGAACTATCAGTGCAGAGCCAGATGCAGAAGCATGAGATCGTACCTGAGCCAAAATCGACAGTCGGATGCTTAACAGACTGAGCTATCCCAGATGCCCAGATATTAGAAACATATAAAGTTACAAGATAATTATCCATGTAATTTTGCAAATCAGTAGACATTTATTATATTTCTAGCACTAATTAACATTAAGATAAGTGTTGTTTAAATACATATTATCAAACTAAGAAATGAAGAGAGTTTAAATATAAAAAATAAATACTTCCCACACTAACTGCCAGAGGTAGCAGTTGATCACACTACTGGAAATCTATTCTTTAGCCTGAAATTGTGACTTGAAATGGATTTGAAATAAAGCTAATACAATTTCATCTTTTTGAGTCCGAACTAAGTTGATGAAGTCAAACCGAAATCTTTTCCAAATATTGATTCAATTCAGGAAATTCAAAATTTCATTAGTTAATGCTCAGTTTCAACACTGTCTTCATATAAAAATTGCTACTAACTGATGAATTATTATTGTACTGTATTTCTGGCTGAAATCATTTCTGTGACTGCCTCCTACCACCAAATGACATTCCAGTTATTAGCTGAACGTACAATATCTTTGAGAGATATTAATTTAGATCAGTGATTTAAATGTCATCAAGTTACTTCTCTCTAAATATTTATCAAGTGTTGATATGTCTATATTTGAGATCCACTGTCAAATGATAGTTTTTAATTGAAAGAACTCTAAAAATAAGATTCATGAATGCTTGGCAACCTTAAATAATTGTACAAACACAGGTCACTCTCTCTCTCTCTCTGTGCCTCTCCCCTGCTCATGCTTGCTGTCTCTCAAATAAATAAATAAATTTAAATAAACAACACATGGAATAAAATGTGTATAATTAAATTATACATTCACATACAAATGAGTACACATACAACTAGTGAAAACTGAATAAGTCTGGTAGATTTTCAATGTCAGTTTCATCCTTTAGATATTGTTGTGGAAGATATTACCAGCGGGGAAACTGGGTACGGGACACATAGGATCTTTTTGTATTATTTATTACAACTGCGTGTGAATCTTCAAGTGTCTCAGAATAATGTTTTTAAAGAAATGTAATGAAAACATTACATGCCATTAGAGTTCATATAAAATAAGGAAGAAAGGTATAGTGAGGTAACTACATTTTTACCCTGTCTTCTATTGCTGTGCTCTCTTGTCACACTATACTCTTCAAATATCAAGCTTACTTCTAACTCACAGTGGATTACATTCCAGTGAGTTGATGGCATTATAAAAGTAGAAAAGTAAGAAATATCAATTAAATTATCCATTATATACTAAGCTATGTTGATTAAATTAATGCTTGTGCAAAACTATATTTTATTTTAATTATAGAAGTCAAGATTTAATGAATCAAGTCTACCAGATTTTACTAAAAAGCAAAAAAAAAAAAAAAAACACAAAAAACAACTTTCTTGTTAACTAAAACCTCAAAGTTATAGAGAGTCCTTCATTTCCTTTTTCATATTTTCTATAATCAATCCAAGGTTTCAAATGAAAAACTTCATAAAATGTAGCCAGCTATATCTAAACTACTTTTGTTCTATTATTTGTCATCAGCTGATGTATTTTCTATGCTATAAATCTATTTCACTGCTACTAACTAAATGCTAATATTCTATAAATGAACATTGCAGTGGTACATTGTCCTGAAAAAGGTTGAACTGCAAGCCTTAAATAAATCAAACAGATTGAAATAGTATCATCAACCATGCTGGAATGGTTTTAATATACCTGAAATAGTCTTTATGTTTTTCTCATTATCCTGTGTCATAAACCCTAATACAAAATTTTCTCGAGCTATGATACAGTCATGCTCCTAAAAACCAAAGGTCCTTTTAAGGCGGAGTGAGTCCAAGATATGGGTCATAATATGAAATTCAATTCTTTATGAAATGTACATGTTATGATAAAAGTGACAAAGTTAGTATGTGATAGGTCATATTAATATTGGCCTTTGTGTCTTAAAGGTGATCACAGAGGTAAAATTATGCCTTTGCCTTCAAAAGTAATATGAGACTTGCCCCGCGTCGGGCTCTGTGCTGACTGCCAGCTCAGAGCCTGGAGCCTGTTTCAGTCTGTGACTCCCTCTCTCTCTGACCCTCCCCTGCTCACGCGCTGCTCTCTCTCTCTCTCTCTCCTAGAAATAAATAAAACATTAAAAAAAAAAAAAGTAATATGAGACAGTTTTCTGTCTTTCACAGAGATAACTCATGCTTAATACTTAGCTTTATATTCATGGACTCGGTACTAGAATACTCCAGGAAGCATCATTCACATACAATTCAATATACAGTAACCCCTATATCTGCAGAAGATACATTCCAAAACCGCCAGGGGATGCCTGAAATGACAGTGCCAAACTCCTATGTTATTTCCTATACATACATACCTATGATAAAGATTAATTTAGAAATTAGATACAGTATGATATTAACAGTAACAAATAATAAAATTATACTGCAATAAAAGTTATGTGAATATGATCTCTCTCTTCTTCAGGGTATTTTATTGTGCTTATACTCACATTTTTTCTTCTTGTGATGATATGAGATAATAAAATGCTTATATAATGTGATGAATTGAGACAAAATGATGTAGTCATGGTGACCAAGCATTAAGCTACTACTGACCTTCTGACCATTTCTCCAAAAGGAGGATCATCTGCTTTGGGACTGAGTTGACCACCTGAAACCGGAGAAAGTGAAACCATGGTTAGGGGGGACTAGTATATATGATAACCCCTGGGGTTCAGGATTAAATTCATGGTTTTAAGCAGAAAATATGAGAGGACATAAGCCAAAGAGTGACAAAGTAAAAAGGGAAACCATAAAAGGCTTCTAAAAATCTAGAACAAGACTTCTGG
This sequence comes from Proteles cristata cristata, assembly GCA_017311185.1. Taxonomy (NCBI): domain Eukaryota; kingdom Metazoa; phylum Chordata; class Mammalia; order Carnivora; family Hyaenidae; genus Proteles; species Proteles cristata. The sequence goes on along the minus strand of JAESUZ010004782.1, from coordinate 52,291 downwards.
CCACATCTTGGGCAAGTGGGGTTTTTTTCAGGGATGTCCATGTACAGTATACATTATGGAGACTCAAGAGCTAAAAACTAAGATCTCTAGCATAATAAGACAAGGAGAGCCAACCAAATATCAGACTGCCCAGATTTTGCTAAACTCTTGCACACACACCAGGGGAAAGTGCTTTTCCAGTGTAAGGTCCCTGAATTGTGGATATTCCATTAGGTAAAGCTATGCTGGACAAGAAGTGACTAACCAATGAAGATATGTAATTACATAATTTGCTATTTATATTAACATAATTTAAGGAGGAGAGCAGATGAGAATTTCTCAGGTGTCAAACATGAGCAAGTTCAAGGTGAAATATTAACATATTTTGATATTACACGTGTGGAGAAGTAGTGGAAAAAAGCACACATAATTTCCCCTTCAGTTTTCTTAGGCCAGTTAATCTAGAACACAAAGCCTAAAGCAAAAATTTAAAATCTTAGAGAAAAAAGTGAGAGTAATAACAAAATAAGACTCAAAAGAAGGAAGAACAATTAAAAGAGCTACATTATTGAGCTAGCCAGTTTTACAAGGAAGGTGTCAATCACTCCTGTACAAAACTATACCAGATCAAGCAACCTGGGGTATTGGGAAGAAGAAAGCTAAACAATTTACTAATGATTCCTTCCTGTCTCTGTCTGGGTTTTCTTGTTCCAAAATTTTCCCCTACGGGTATCAATTCTTAGGCACTACAAAGTTTGTACTCAACTTTTCCAGACAGACCCTGAGGATGACATCACCCCTGCAGCTCCAGTACAGCCAATGTATAGGAACATAAGTTCCTCTTCATCAGTTGGGACTTTTGCATGGGGTCACTGGCAATGGCATTTAATAGTATTGTTTAGGTTTTTAATATTTATATTGACTTTCTTTCTACTTATTCTATCAATTACTGAGAGAGAAATGTTAAAAGTCTTTACTATATTTGTAGATTGATCTATTTCTCCTTCTAGTTATATCAATTTTTTTAATGCTTTAGTTTAGGGGCACCAGGGTGGCTCAGTCAGTTAAGCAGCCGACTTCGGCTCAGGTCATGATCTCACAGTTCATGGGTCTGAGCCCCGTGTCGGGCTCTGTGTTGACAGCTAGCTCAGAGCCTGGAGCCTGCTTCAGATTCTGTATCTCCCTCTCTCTGACCCTCCCCTGCTCACGCTGTCTCTCTCTCTCTCTCTCAGAAATAAATAAAAAACATTAAAAATAAAATAAAATAAAATTAGTTTATTCTGAAGGTGGTACTTTTAGTTAGCAAAGGAAACTATATATTCAAAAAAGTGAGAATGACCTGAATTATATACAAAATATCCTTAGCTATGTGAGTGTTGAATTATTTCCCCTTCTAATATGTACATTAATTTTATTACTAATGTGTGTGTGTATGAGAAGGGGGAGGATTTATTTTCAAATTTACTGGCACATTTAATCAAGTCATGGTTCTTTTATTCTTTCATGATAGTCTCTCTAAAAGTTAAGAACTATCTGCAAATCATGGCACAAACATACTTTCTTTGGAAGGTAGTCAATATGTATAGGCTCTGTGGATTTTCTACACAAAGATTCCTGGAAATAGAATCATTATTACTCCATCCTTTCTGCCTGCCTGCCTTCCTTCCTTCTGTCTGTCCATCCATCTGCCCATATTTCATTTGTGGCATTTTCTTTATCTTTCAAATGTTCTTGGAGTTCAAACTGGTATATCACAGTGATTCTCTTCCATAGGAGAGGAAAGTACAAATCAGCCATCCATGCCTCCTCCAATCTCTACCAAAGTACTTTCTTACTCTATTTGTGACATCTTTTCTTCTTGCCAGCAATGTAAAATTATCCCTTTCCTTATTTCCTCTTCTTTTGCATTTTTAAAAATTATTTATGATTTGTGGTGTTTGCTTCTTTCCAAGCACCCGTATGTACATCTAAATGGGGTCGAATTGAGGTGACACTTTTAGAATTATTTAACTAAAATCCATGGTCACAGTAGTATAGAAAGAAATATAACTTGCATCTGCTATTTGAATGTTCTACTTACAAGTAAGCACTAATATAGCTAGTAATTTATTAACTACGTAATAATTAGATAAAATGTTTTATTTAACTTTGTGTTTTTGTGATTTTTCAACTTACAAAAAAGTTGCAGGGATGGTTCAGATAATCTGTCTACACCCTTCATTCAGCTTCTCCTAACATTAGCATAACCATCGTGCATTTATCATAACTAAGAGTAACATTAACTAACTACAAGCTTCATATTGTTCTCACCCTTTTTAACACTGATCTCCTTTTTCTGTTTTAGGAACCAGTCCAGGGTTCCACACTGACACTCTGTCTGCAACATTATTCTGTGTCTTTCATGGTATTTTTTCTGTATTTCTTCAAAGTTTTCTTATTTATTTTGAGAGTAACCGAGCACAGGAGTGTGTGAGTAGGGGAGGAGCAGAGAGAGAGGGAGAGAGGATCCCAAGCAGGCAGAGGACTCAGGGGACCTCATGACCATGAGATCACAACTTGAGCCTAAACCTTGAGACAGAGGCTTAACCAACTGAGCCACAAAGGCACCCTTCTGTATATTTTATTTACTCTAATGGTAGCTAAGGATTTTTTACTTTTCTCTCTTATTACATACTTATAAATTAAAATACACTAAATTTCTTTCAGGGTGAGAGCTAAGAATTAAATTTAAAACCTGCACATTTTCAAAACTCTGGACAAAATGCCATGCTTCCTTATTTTGATCATTGTTACTGTATAAGCTGCCTTTCTACCACCCCACCCACCGCCTTTCTTGCTTTGCCACTCCTAGTACTTGGCCTAAGTTTCTGTATGGCTTTACATTATTATTGTGTCTGGTGTTTTTGTTGTTTATAGCTTCAAACACATCTGAAAGCAGAAAAGCTGTAAATAAGTTATTAATAGAGAGAAGTGCAATACTGAAAAAGCTAGAGAAAACGAATTTGAGAAATGTTAGAAGGAACAAGGGATTTCAAGAGCCTATCTACCTCAAACCATTCCTCCCCACCCCCACAACCATAAACAGGCTAAGGAGTTAGGTTGCTACTTACAAACAGCTCTAGTTTATGGGTTTACATATAAAGACACGATATTCACAGCAAGCAAGGGCATGGTTTTCATTTTCTTTAAATTATTTTTCTATATAGCATATTTACTGATATAATCATACCTAACATATATTTTTTCTTATTCAGAAAGTATAAATGCTTTTATGCTGAATTGTAAAAACACAATTCACTAAACTCTCTTTTAAAATGTGATCTTTGGGGCGCCTGGGTGGCTTAGTCGGTTAAGCGTCCGACTTTCGCTTAGGTCATGATCTCGCGGTTCGTGGGTTCGAGCCCCGCGTCGGGCTCTGTGCTGACTGCCAGCTCCGAGCCTGGAGCCTGTTTCAGTCTGTGACTCCCTCTCTCTCTGACCCTCCCCTGTTCACGCTGTCTTTCTCTCTCTCTCTCTCCTAGAAATAAAAAAAAAAAAAAAAAAAAATTAAATGTGATCTTTTTATGAAAACAGAAAAAAACCTATGCAAATAAATATATGTATTTATGAATGCAAAGCTCTTAAATCATGAGAGTCTTGCAAAGTAAACGTTAAGTACGAGTCAATGATATGTCATGAAATGTGATTTGATCTTAGACAGTTGGAAATGAGTTGTTATAGAAGAAAAATATTATAGCTTAATGTGGACTGCCAGATAGTTTTAAATTGAATATTTAATTCTACGATTTTTTTATAATCTAAAATTAAAGCTTGTGTTTGCCATATGTGCAATCTTTGAAAGGATTTCTAAGCCTCCTGTTCTCTGAATTAAAGGATTAAGAATACTTGAAAATCATTTCTTAAAATACAGAAATGAAGAGGATACTAATGATAAACCAAAAAATGGTATAGCAATTGAACTCTTCTTGATACTCACCTATAATGCCTTCACTGAATTATTAGAATAGTCTATCAATTTCTGTTTAATAAAGAAATATTACATTTTAAAAATTATGTAGAATAGTATCAAATCAGTTTGATACTTTAATTATTTAATTTCTGGATCTAAAAAAATGAAATGCATGTAAGGTACTAAGCCAAGATTTTACATGTCTACATTTTCATACGGTTCTCAAAAAATCCTGCCCATTTAGTCTAATTTGAATTATTCTAATTAAGATCAGAAAGATTAATTGAAATACAAGTTTACAAAATATAACAGAAACAAGATGAGAATTCAGTTCTAATTGGCATATTTTTCTAATCTGCCATGTTTTATTTAGAAATATGCATATAGGTTATTTCTTTTATTAGTTTGAATTATGTCATACAGGTTAAGCACATGAACTCTTGGTGATACAGTTTAGGTTCAAACCTGTTTGTTCAACAGTCCAGTTGCATAGATTTTAAGTTAACCTAACTCTTCCCAATTTTATCAACCTCAAAATGGACATGACCATGGTACTTACCCTGTTGCTTAGTTCTGACAACTAAATTACAAAATATGAGTGACATCTTTAGCATACTTCATGAAACAATTTAAACACACAATGAATGATGTTGTGGTTAAACACAACTTAAATAAAAATAAAGACACCAAGACTCTTTTTTCCTTGTTTTATTTTATAAACAAATAGATTTTTACATTGATCTAGAGAAAAGATCAGATGGAACAGAAATAATAGCAAGTAAACTACTAAAATCCCATAATCTAGCTCAATAAATGTTAGTAGTAAATCTGACATATTGGTAGGGTATCATATTATAGGCAGAGTATTTGGAACCTCAAAAGCAAACCTTATTAGGTACTCAATACACAAATTATCACTTTTACAATGAATTAATTGATAGGGTATTAGAGATTTCCAAAAAACAAAAACAACAGGTTTTGTACATGTGTGTGTAGCATGGTAAAGAGTATATATATTAAGGAATTAGCTCACACAATTGTCCTGGCAAATCCAAAAATCTACAGGATTGGCTGACAGGCTAGAGACACAGGGAAGAGTTGATGTTGCATTTCAAGTCTAAACACAGTCAGCTAGCAGCATTGTCTTTTCTTTAGGGGATCTCAGTGTGTTTTCTATTAAGGTTTTCAAATGATTGGATGAGGCTCACCAATATTATGAAGGACAATCAATTTTGCTCAAAGTCTGCTGATTTAAATGTTAATTTTGTCTATAAAATACCTTCACAGTAACATACAAAATAGCATTTGACAAATCTCTGAGTAGTTTGCCCTACACAAATTGACACTTAAAACTAGCCATCACAATAGGTCAACCCAAAATTGTTCTTTGGCAGCTTTTCCCCATCTTTCTTAAGAATCCCAATATCCATTCATTATCAAAGCAGAAAACTGATGGTCTTGTTTTCCCTGAAATTCATATATACAACCTTGCCTCTCTTTTCCTCCCCTTCACCCACAATATCCAAGAAATCAGTAGGTATCTGTGACTGTCAACTCTCCCATAAAGATCACCAGAAAAATATTTTCATCAAGCAAAATGAGCTTATTTTACTTCCTACAGCAAGGGAGAACATCTCCCTAAAAGAGTCTCAATAATGTCTCAGGAAAGGCAAATTAGGAATGTATGTACAGACATACCCGTACAAACAGGTATGTACAGAGTCTGAAATCTAAGTTCATGTGATATTGGGCAGTTTCTTCAAGATGGGGAATTGGTTGGAATTGTGCAAAAGGCATGATAGAATATTTTAGTATCTGTGAATTCAATATGGCAAGAGTTTTGAGGAGCCTTTGAATGCAAACTGGTATTTTTCGAACCAGGATGTTTGTGCAGGTGAGCAAGATGTTATCTTAATGGAAGATCTGTTTGCACAGATGAACAAAATACTCAGATAACTTTGTTTTCAGGAACCTCCTGAAACAAACAGGCAAACAGTTTACAGTAATTATTGAACTACAGCATTTCATTCCTAGCAAAGAATTTCCTGGAAACAATGCTCAAGTCATGTTGATGCAAGTAGTGTAGATTCTCCATTCAGTTCTGTCTCCTTTGTAATCTCTTCCTTTTGTGCCCTCTAACCATCATTTGTGTTACTTCTTCCTCTCTCCTGGATGTGTAAGAATATTTATAAGAAGACTTCTAACCACCCACTCAAACCTACTTGTTGGGAGCCATTCTGAGCCCACTAGTCGAGAAAACTCCTGGTGAGGTTAAAGCAAGTTTGCACAATCTCTTGCCAATCAGATGACAACCAATATCCAACCCACTCATTTATTTCTGCTTGAGCACCAACCTCCAAGGTACCTTGTTGATCAATATTGGGAGTGACTTGTGCCCTTATTCTGGTCCTGGTATGATGATTGCACCTTGTGAAGGAATTTATTGTGGGAACTTCTTCTTTTGATTATGGGAACAGACATCATGTCTCCAGCAGGTCCTGTTTCCCTCCATACTTTTCCTTGAGCTATGAACAGGCCAGTGTCCTTTACTCATAAATGATTGGCCTTTACATGTACAATTCTGTTTCTACCGTTGCGTTAGTTCAGGATGTTCATACAGCTCAACGTGTAAATCAACTAACCAAAAATGTCTCTCATGCCCTAGCTATTCAAGAAATCATAAAACTAGACACAAAGGTAAATGCACTTAAAGAGGCTATTCTATGTATTGGATATGAGCTAAACTCTTTGAAGGTATGGTTGGCTCTCCGGTGCCATAAAGAATATAACTGGAAAATCAAGTCTTGCCTGGAGACAAAGAGCCTAACTTAGAGAGAAGGAACAGATAAGGGCAGAACATAAGTTACCACATATACCTTTGTTAACTGACGATGTATAACAGTCCCTTCCCTAAGGCCTACATTACACAACACCTTCCCTTACACTGGCAGCTGTGATGAGGATGGATAAGAGTATCTACAAACCTATGACTTAATCTTACTGTTATTAAAATGTAAACACCCTGTTATTTTCTTAGTTACTCAACCTCACTATAATTGGGGCAGTTCTGCAAGAAGACTTCTGTAAAACTTGTTTCTGTACATTTTCCAAAAACATCTCATCACAGAGAAATATCCATTGTAAAAATTCCATTTTCTGATGCCATGTTAACATTTGACCTAAAAATAAAGACACCAAAATTGACAGAGTAGAAATGCCTGCCTGGTGATCAGAAAGAATCTCGGGGTTCTCTCCCTCCCTCCTTCACCAACACCGTCCATCCTTCAGGGACCCCTGGACCTGCTGGAGCTGGACTCTGGCTCCACCTTCACACACATTTTTTCCCCTCTAATTTGCTAGAGTTAAATCTGAAATGCCCTCTATCCTGCAATTCTCATAATAAAACCTTCATTGTCCCTACTTTCCAAGTCACCAAAAAAGATAAAAATCCAAGATCATGACAGTAGTCCTTATTGTTTGGCCTTGGCGTATTCCTGCAATATCTTCCTTAGCCAAATATCTATATGTAAACTTTGCCCTACCCATATCAAAGTTAGAGTTTCTCCAAATTTCATGTTAATTTCAAGAAGATTTGCTTTTTGGGTCTTGTTAAGTTTTTCCTAAAATGATGCCCTTTTATTCCCCCTACCTAAATAACTACTAGTCTTCAAAACACAGTGCAATCATCTCTTCCTCTCTGAAGCATTTTTTGGATTAATGTTACAAGAGTTGATCGCTCAAATGTTTTACTATCTCATCTAGTTCACAGATCTTTTGACTCTTACTAGTAATTTATGTTCATTATTTTCCCTATTAGATTGCTAGCATCTTGAAGGCAGGGCCTCTGTATTTCTCTCTTTGCTCAATCCAGTCATAGCTTGGCAAAGGGTAGACACAAAATATATTTGTTGAATAAAAGATCAATGAGATATTTACCAAAAAAAAAAAAAAAGGAAATTCAATACAATGGATTATTTTCCTGTTAAGAGATCTCTAAAACACTTGTCAGTAACTGTGATTATAGCCTACTTTCTGAGATAAAGTGCTCAAATCTACCCATTACATTCACTCCTCAAGTTCTATATTTTTATGATTTCATATTCAGATTTCATTTAATACTAAACTAGAAAGCACATGATCCAACATGATACATAATACATTTCTCTGTTCAAATGAAGAAAAATCTGCCTAACTGTAGAGAAAATTTTAGGCTAATCTTACAAGAAATAAAATCTATAATCTAGCATACTAATGAAGTCTAGTATAAAATTCAAATATTTAGAAAACCCATAATATATTAGATGTCTAACTGCATGTTTAGCTAGACTAAATTTACAAAGAATTGATCAGTCTAAATCATGGAGCATTTACTATGTTTTACGTTGGACTGCAGCTCTGTTATTTGAAAAAAGATGTATCAACAAAACACCTAAAAAGCTTTTCCAAAAGCAATCCATTGATGCATTTACTCACTGGTATGTATATATGTGTATTGATATTGGATGTAGGTAAGCAAAGAATAAATCATGGTAATGTAAATTGGTGCAACCACTATGGAACACAGTATGGAGTTACTTCAAGAAGTTAAAATAGAACTACCTTATGACCCAATAATCACACTGCGTATTTAACCAACACACATACACACACACAAACACACACACACACACACACACACACACACACACAGACTAATTTAAAGGGATACACGAACCCTTATGTTTATTGCAACATTATTTATAATAGCCAAATTATGGAAGCAACCGAAGTGTCCATCCACAGATGAATGGATAAAGATGTGAAATATATAGACAATGGAATATTATTCAGTCATAAAAGGAAAGAAATCTTGCCATTTGCAAATAATATGAATGGAACTGGAGAGCATCATGTTAGTAAAATAAGTCAGAGAAAGATAACCACTATATAATTTCACTCATGCATGGAATTTAAGATACAAAACAAATGAGCAAAGGGGGAAAAAAAAGGAGACTGAGAGAGACAGACCAAGAAACAGACTCTTTAATATAGAAAACAAACTGATGGTTACCAGAGGGGAGATGAGTGGGGGGATGGGTGAAATAGGTGATGGGGATTAAAGAATATACTTATCATGTAGAGCACTGAGTAATGTATGGAATTGTTGAATTATTATATTGTAAACCTGAAACTAATAGAACACTGTATGTTAACTATATTGGGATGTAAATAAAAATGTAATAAAAAAATTTCTCACTTTCTTCTGAGACAGTGAGAAACATGCAGTAAGGAAAGTATGACCTGAAGTGTAAACATGAAACCTAGTTAGTTATAATACTTTCTAAATATGTTTCTTAATGTATGCAATAGCCTTGACATTTCCTCACTGCCATGTCATTATTAACACACTTTCTAGTTATTTATCAGGCATCATAAAAATGAATACATTTAAATGAAAGGAAACCATGGAGTCTAAAAAGATAAGTTGTAAATTTTTCCAGCAATTCAGACCTCATTGCATTAGGATCTACTCAGGATTAATGACAGTTAGGCTGGAAGAGAGGTAATGTATTTTCCATATATTGGAAATGACAGGTAACAATCCCTTGGGACAGAAGAGGAGAAGGCATGAACTATGAATTTCAGTGTTTGATTTGGGATACCAGTAAAACAACCATAGCATTTACCAAAATTGTGTAAGAAGAAGAATTCCACTTGTGAGGGGAAATGATGACTTCATTCTTGACATTATGAATCTGAGACAACACAGACCCTGAATTAGAGATTTACTATTGTCAGAAATGAAAATAGACTGGTGATTGGGTGGCTCTCTGGGTTAAGCATCCAGCTTTGGCTCAGTTCACGATCTCGCAGTCCACGAACCATAAGTGTGACCCCTGCATCGGGCTCTCTGCTGTCAGCACAGAACCTACTTCAGATCCTCTGTCTCCCTCTCTCTCTGCCCCTGACCTGCTCCATCTCTCTTTCTCTCTCTCTCTCTCTCTCTATCTCTCCCTCTCTCTCTCTAAAATCCATTTAAAAAAATAAATGAAAATAGGACTTAAGGTTAATTAGTAGTAATGACATATTCAGAAATTGTTTCTATAAATACAAAGTCTGAAAGCAGGAGAGCTGATTATTTCTCATAGGAAGTAGAATAGCAGATTATCAACAGACCATGGCTTTGGTCTTAAAACATGTTCATGACTGAGATCAAGAAGATGGGAAGGAGCTGGTGAAGAGAAGATAAAGAATCTTCAGGTGAAAGGATAAACAGGATAGTACATAGTTAGGGAAATATTAATATGCTAATATTTAGGCATTAAAATAGAATTTAAGCTCATTTCAAATTTGTCTCATTTGACATAGTTTTTGTTTGTTTTAGTGGCCCTGTGGACTCTTATACTCCTATTTCTGTTGGATTAGACCCTGAAAAATGATCCACATTAGGAAATACAAGAAATAATCAAGCACTGGGCTTTTATAAACCATGCCTATTTCTCAATCTTCTATGAAAGCAGAAATTAAATTAAAGCCTATAAGATGGCAGATGTCTATAGAAGGGTTAAAGTACCAAGATAAAGAATACGAAAATAGTATACTGTGAAATCAAATTATCTCAAGTACACAGCAAGTTCTGTAGAACCTGAAGCAATTGTTTTCCAACTGAACTATGTGAATACAAACCAGATACTCATGCTTGTATGTTTACATGACAATGGGATGTTTAAAATGAAGTAGATTAAGGAAAAGAGACCATCAACTTTCTTCTCCAAGGCTGACCAAATTACTGACAAGCAATCAGGAAACTGTTAGTCCAAAAACCATTTGTCAGTATAAGAGAAAGTGGTTTGAAATTAAAGCAAAAGAAGTGACAAAGTAGGTAACTTTTAGAGAAAAATTCTGCTCTAATAGTTTAGTTAATTCTCTGACTATATCAACTGATATTTATTGGGCATCTACTATATATGACACTTTTCTGGGCAATGTGTAACTTACAGTGGCATTTAATTTACAATCCCTGACATCAAGAAATTTACAGTCATGTTGAAAAATAACTCAAAGTAATTTATAAATGTCAAGGTTCTAAAAATATGAGAAAGCTTGTGAACTTCTATTAAAAATATTTCTGGAGTCTCAAAAATATTAAATAGACCCTGAACTGCTATAGAGTTTTTTATATGTCCTGACTTTCCATTAAAAGCATTCAAAACTATGAGTTAACAATACTAATAGTACTAAAAATGACAAGATAACATGGTTAATTTCTTTTTTAATATATATTTTTAAAGTTTTATTTATTTATTTTCAGAGAGAGAGACACACACACACACAGAAAATGAGCAGTGGACAGACAGAGAGAGAAAAATCCCAAGCAGGCTCTGTGCTGTCAGCATGGAGTCCTATGTGAGGCTTGAATTCACAAACTGTGAAATCATGGCCTATGCTGAAATCAAGAGTTAACCAAACGAGCCACCTGGGAACTCCAATATGGTTAGTTTTTAATGTAACAATATAAAAAATTGGTGCTATTAATTTAGAAAACAAAAACATTCTTAAAAAAAAAAAACTTTAGTGCACTAACGAAAATGCAGATTTGGGTCATTTTGAGTTGAATGAAATATCCCATTCTTCCTTCCAATTTGTAACTGTTCATTGTTAAAATAAAAATGAAACATAAGTGGAAAATAAAATCAAGTCATAAAATAGAATGGAAGGCATTAAACCAGTTAGTCCAAACCTATACCATGAATAAAGATTTTTCAGCAGATAAAAATTTGTACAACAGGTTTTTAGGAGTGTGTCACACACACCAGCAAACACAGCCATTTAAGGGATAATTTGCTTTCATCACACACAGACAGCAAGCCCAGTCCACATCCACTATGCCTCTCCACACAGGCTACATACCAACCACTATTTTATATTTAAGGTGGACTTTTTCAATGTGTTCATTAATTCTCATTCATTTTTGAAAAGCAGATTCCATTTCTGGAAGATTTTTGCAAAGCTCACAATACTGTTAGGCATATGGAGACAGCGACTCAGAGAAACTGAAGAATATGATAGAAGCATTTCCAAATACTGTGTCTCACTGGGGTCAGAACTTTCTTCTAATCCACATAGTGCATACTAAACAGATGGAGTGTGAAAACAAATCTTTGCTGTGGGTGGCCTTATCTTCTCAGCCAAAACAGTCCACAGATACCCACAAAAGATACGCATCCAATAAATCTCCCAAAAATTATTTCAGAGATTTTTCTCAAAATATTTGACTAATTTCTTTGTAATGGTTAATCCCTTTTCCAAATAATCTAATTCCTAGAAACTATTTTTTTAAAAAGTTCTGTGTCAAAAAAATCTGCTTTTTTTCATATTATTAAAAACACACAATTCTCCAAGTGTCCAAAAATTGAAGAGTAGTTAAGGAATTTATGTTTCATGAAGTTAACAGAGTCTTACTCAGCCAAATATTAGAATAGGGTCATGAAGAAAAATAAAAAAGTGTTTACCATGCCACATTTGGTAGGGAAAGCAAATGTATTATTTTATGTATATTAAGATTAAAATTGTAAAAAATGTATATACAATTGTTTTTTTATTACAGACGACTTATGTTGCCATAATATTTTCTGTATTATAATAAAAACTAGAGTTAAATTTTATTTTATGTTTTAATTTTAGAAAGTGCTTGGCTTTTGTCTCAAACCCTGTGTTCTTTTCTGGCCACAAGTATTGTACCACAATGATCTGACTTACATAAACCGAATAACATGTGAGTGGATCCTAAGTCTGTTAACACTTGTCTTCCAGGTGGAGTTTTTGTTTACTGAGTTATCTTCATCAAGAGCTGTAGTTCAGAGTGTTTGTAAAAGCTAATTGTTACAAACAAAAATATTTTAAGCCTTCAAGAAATGCCATTTTAATTTGAAAACAAAAGTTACTGGAAAGAGGAGATCTCCTATGAATTTTTAATCATAAGACTAATACAAAGTTCCAAACAAATGTCATCTTGTATGTGGTTGGCCTTTATATGGCCTTCAGATGTAGCAATTCAATAATTTATTTAGTGAATAGCATTTGCAAAATTCTGTCATAAGTATTAGGAGGAATGTGAAATAATAATATAAAGCTTTTGTATAAATTTGTTGTTTCACAGCATTAATAAAGCAAGCCAAGTTTTTATTGTTTCTTTTTTCAATTTTTTTTTCTAAATGAAAGAAATGATACTTGGAGTACTTATCTGTTTCATATAAGTGTGTCAGAGACCAGCTCCGACCAGGGTCCAGGGGTCCCTGAAGGATGGACGGTGTCTGCGAGGGAGGGATGAGAGAGGCCTGAGAGTCTTTCTGGTCACCAGGCAGGCATCTCCACTCTGACTGGGGCTCAACTTTATTTTATCATTAAGTGTCTGGGGGATGGCACCGAAGTGGCATTAGCCTTAGACAATGATTTCTGATGACAAACTTCTTTGATATGTAAGAATTTCCCAGAACATAGATTGGTAGAAGACTCCTGAATAACCTTTATCAATAGTGATTGAGGTAGGTGATTTAGATGCTTATCCTATGGGGAAGGAAGGTATGTTTAGCATAGCAGACAATGTTTTTAGCATAAGAAGGGTGAAGTTACTTCTTTGTGAGCAGGGGTCAAACAGGTCTTTCAGGGAACACCTTTGCTCTCATAATCACAAAAGAAAAAGTTCCTCAATAGGTTCCTTCACAGGGAGCAATCAGCATATTCAAGGCCAGAATAAATCACTACTAATACTGGTAACAAATGCCCTGGAGGGGAGCAGGGCTCCAAGTAGAAACAGTTGGGTGGGGGTGGACATCTGTCCTTAACTCTAAATTAGGTTCTTTGTCTCAGGGCCAGACTCAATTGTAACTCTTGTGTTCTCTGCCCCCTTTATTATGTAAGTCTTGGATCTGCAAGGCCCATAGGAAGAACCTTTTAACAATCATCCACAATGTCTTCATCTGAAATTTCTTTGAAAAGGCAGGAATATGCTTTTCCTTATGAGCAATCTGTGTGGGGAATATCCGTCTGATCTGGAATATTGTGAGGCCTGGTCAATACCAGCAGGCTCACTTCCAACATGAGCCAGTAGTAGCAGAAGGAGATACTAGTTTTCATTTCTCACGGCAGGAGCTGTGCAAACGCTGCCATTTCCTCGCTGTGACTGTCATCCAGCAAGGCCGGCGCAGCTCCCAGCATAAGTGGATTATCATGTAAGTAAGCAAAGAATAGAATATAACTCACTGCTTTACATTCTAGCATGTTCATGTTCCTCTCAGGAAAAACGAAAACAAAACCAAAACCAGAACCTGTCATAGTCCCATAATCTTAGCCCACTGGTGTTACTCCTGTGAATCCCAAGAGGGTGTTATATCGCACGGTAAGAGATTTTAGAGCTGTAATTAAAATTACTAACCTGCTGACCATAGAATAGGGAGATTATGGATTACCCAGTGGATTTAATTTAATCACACAGAACCTTAAAAGTGGAGATCTTTCTCTTGCTAGTAGCTAGAGATTAGAAGCATAGGAAGGACTTGATTTCCCATTGCTTATTTGAAGGTAAAGAGGACCACACAGAAAGCATGAGAATTAAATGAATTCTGCCAACAACCAGTAGGCTTGGAGGTGGACTCGAAAACCCACATGAAAAAATACAACCTTGCCTGATACTTGAATTTAGCCTGACAGGACCTAAGAATCCAAAAGCTTGTTTGGACTCCAGGAATGTGAGATAATAATAAGATGCTGTTTTAAGCCATTACATTTTTGGTAAATTTTTGGTAAAGTGTTACAATAGCAAGAATAGGAGTTAATGTAGTGTCTGTCCTCTTGACTTTGCATGAAAAAAAAATAGAAAAGCAGATAAGGTTTAACAGTTTAATTAACTTCTACCTTCTTTTTCTCTATTTCTTCTTCTTATTGATTCCCTTTCCTTCCAGAGCTAGCCAAGGACAACTGGCTGTAGTGCAGCCTCTTACTAGGGTTAGTTGTTTAAAGATAAATGCACATGTTGAAAATCAAGCCCATCTAAACTCCCTTTTTCAGGGACACCTGGGTGGCTCAGTTGGTTAAGTATCCGACTGCGCAGGTCATGGGTTCAGGCCCTGTGTTGGGCTCTGTGCTGACAGCTCAGAGCCAGGAGACTGCTTCAGGTTCTGTGTCTCCCTCTCTCTCTGCCCCTCCCCTGCTCATGCTGTGTCTCTGTCTCTGTCTCTCTCTCTCTCAAGAATAAATAAATATTAATTTTCTAAAAAATTAAAAAAAATAAATACCTCCCTTTTTCTTTAGGCTTGGCTGATAACTAGAGACAAATGTAAGGATTGCTTCTCATATTTCCCCAGCAGTATTTCCTTTTCAAGTTTGGTGACATAAGGGAGCAGTTCAAAAGTCATGAATTTGGCATGATGAAATTTCCATCATTCAGATAGATGGGAAAGATATAATGGGACAGGTGAGTAATTTCCAAGATGCTTAAAATGTCCATGGGCCTGCACATGGGCAGCATGTGGGCACCTGTTAGATATGCAAAATCCCAGGGGCACCTGGGTGGCTCAGTTGGTTAAGTGTCCTACTTCAGCTCAGGTCATGATCTCACAGTTCATGAGTTCGAGCCCCGCGTCAGACTCTGTTCTGACAACTCAGAGCCAGAAACGTGTTTCCAATTCTGTGTCTCCTTCTTTCTCTGCCCCTTCCCAGCTCACTCTCTCTCTCTCTCAAAAATAAATAAACATTAAAAATTTAAGAAAAAGAAAAAGAAAAATGCAGAATCCCAGTCTCTACCTCAGAACTAGAAAATCTGCATTTGAACAAGGTCCCCAGATCATGCATTACAGTAAAGTTTGAGAACCGCTATCTTAAATTGCTCTGTGTGAAATACACCTTCACAGATTAGAAGAATAACCCACTAACAGCATCCTCTCACTAAAGCAAGGAAATACACAAATTAGGAGATTCCCTAAGGTTCAACTTCAGAACCACTGTTTCCTTATATTGAGCATTTATTTTGTACTAGAAATTGCTTTAAATATTTATGTTAATTACACCATTTAAATTTCATAACATGAAGTTAATAGTAATTTCCATACTTAACCTAGGAAGAAACTAAACCTTTTTTTTAATGTTTTATTTATTTCTGAGAGAGAGAGAGAGAGAGAAGGAGACAGAATCTGAAACAGGCTCCAGGCTCTGAGCTGGCTGTCAGCACAGAGCCCAATGTGGCTCGAACCCATGAACCGCGAAATCATGACCTGAGCTGCAGTTGGATCTTACCTGACTGAGCCACCCAGGTGCCCCGAAACTAAACTTTTGAAGTAAAAGAAGTTAATTACATTATCTAGGGCCACTTAACTCAAATTGGAATGTAGGCAGGATGACATCCTAGCATTTGGGTGTTGGCCATCACACCATGATCCCTTTTATGAAGTTGTAAAGTAGGATTAAAGTAAATATTCAAACTATCAAATGTGTCAAACACTAAAATTCTATCTCCCATTACTGTCCTATATCATCGTGAAAAGCTAAACAAAACCAAAATATTAACATAGTTCCATATCCTTTATATATTACTTGAATGTGAATTATGAAAACAAAACAAAACAAAAAAGACTTTATGGTTTCATGTAAATAGCCCTGTTGTCCTGATTTGACTTAACTCTTTTTTTTTGACATTTCTATATTTCATCTTAAGGAAAAAAACAAATACATTTTATGAAAATACCTAAATATATTAATTAGACCATATATTATAGCAAGAAAACTTTTGTATATATGAGAGGATTGGTAATTTTTAGTAAGCATTTATGTACCAGATATTTTTTAAGAACTTCATACCCATTAAATCTTTAAATTATTTCTGCATGTTGATGAGTTACACTAAGACATGGAAATTTAAATAATTTTCAAAGATCACACAATAGACCTAGAATAGCAAGTCAGACTAGTATGACAACAAAAAACATACATGTAACAACACATTTTTCGATAGTTGACTACAAAATGCTATTGATCAAATGGAGGCTCTGAGCCACCTGGGTGCCCCAAACATGTGAAGAAACTTTTTATGGGAATTGAAGGAAGAATAACTAATTTTATCAGATTAAAGCACAGTTCTTTTAAAAAAGTGAACGAGGGGCACCTGGGTGGTTCAGTTGGTTGAGCATCCGACTTTGGCTCAGGTCATGATCTCAGGGTTTGTGAGTTCGAGCCCCATGTCGAGCTCTGTGCCGACGGCTAGCTCAGAGCCTGGAGCCAGCTTCGGATTCTGTCTCCCCATCTCTCTGCTCCTCCCATGGTCATGCTCTGTCTCTTAATGATAACTGTTTAAAAAAATGTTTTTCAAGTGAACAGAATAGAAAATGGAAAAAATTAAAATATAAGGAGTTATCAATAAATTTATCTCTTGGGCTAATGATGAGGAAAAATAATATGCATGCAAAGCATATTCCAGGAACTACCTGGAAAATTATAAGCCTTAAATATACAATTTGCTCTTGATACCGTTGTTATTCTACCACTGTACCTATCTCAGTGGTTCTACTATACTAATCTCACTGAAGATGAAATATACAACATTCCTCCATTATGAAGTAGATATTCTAAATTTCAGAATTTCTTTCTCCTCTCCTTAAAGATCTTTTTAACAATTTGAATAGATATGTTAAAGAGTGTTTAAATAACAAGATAAATCATGATACCTAAATGTACTCCTGATCACTTATACTATTTTACTCTTTAATTCACTTTTTTATAAATCATATATATTAGATTTTTTAGGTATTTAAAAATTATTCAAAAATGACAGTGTAAATATACTACCAATTATTTCTTGTATCTGTACAATAAGATAACAGTAAATATTTATAAGATTTACTTTCAAAAAAAATATTAAATGTGAATAAAGATACATACTCATATACAGTTCTGATACTTATAATGCCTTCTATCCTGAGCATTTCACTTTTTATTAAATCCAAAAATGTAATTTATTAGAATGACTAATGCTTCAGATTAATGAGAGTATCTAAGAGATATGGTTTTGTGAATGAAAGATAGCAAAAGAAATGAAAAGTTATAGTTTATTGTAATACGACAGCCATGTGGAAAAATATTTACATGAAAAACTGTACTATGCTTTCATCTAGATCTTTTACAGTTAAATATATTTCCCTGTGAGTACCTTATTAATATTTATAGAACATTTCCTAGTTTCTCATGCAAGATAAACTCTGAAGAATTTCATGGACAGAGAGTTTGATAAGTTACTGAGGTAGCAATTTTCTCTCTTTTTTTTAATTTTTTAATGTCTATTTATTTTTGAGAGACAGAGAGACAGAGCATACAAAGGGGAAGGGCAGAGAGAGGGAGACACAGAATCCGAAACAGGCTCCAGGCTCTGAGCTGTCAGCACAGAGCCTGACACAGGGCTCGAACTCATGAACCACGAGATCACGACCTGAGCCGAAGTCAGCTGACCAACCGACTGAGTCACCCAGGCACCCCAATTTTCTTATTTTAAATAGCCATTTTAAATTACTAAAGGGAAATTTAAAAGACAATTTAACAACAGACATTAATAATACTGGTGTCTTGAAATGCAAATTTTTAACAGGAAATGCAAAATCTGAAAATTAGAAAAAATGCCAAATTTTGATAGGGCTTATCTATAAGTACATGTGAAATTATCCTATCATGCCCACAAATAACTGAATGTGGATAAAGGGGAAATTTGAGCACTGTAGGAAATCCTATGATTCCAGCAAAGAGATCCAGAAATAGTCACCCTAAATGTAATATTTTTTACAGCTAAAAATCTGTAAAAAAAAACAAACAAAAAAACACATTCTATAAAAATCACCATAGTATGATATAAGTAAAAATACATTTGAAAAACAAATAGGCAATAAAAGTAATTATCATCTGAAAGGCACTTAAGCAGTTTTTCCAAAAAAGTAAAGATTCCAATTAATCAGCTATAATATGTCTATTATGTGTACAATATTGTACTAAACATTATAAGCCATTCTTGCCCTAAAAATTATACAACACGAATGGAAATGTGAATGGAGAGAGAGAGAAAGCTACTTGGGCTGACATGATAGTAAAGACTCTGGAGCCCAAGTATTCCTAAAAAATCACTGAGTTTTTTATATATTTCCCCCAAATTTCTTCCCTACTTCCCACGTGGAAGATCAGTATCCCCCCAAATCTTAGAAGCCCAGCAGAGTACACTTTGAATATACTGGAGAGAAGCCTATCCCAGAACTGGGAATCAGAGGAATTAAGAGCAGAGAAGGAGTGTATCATGTACGTGAGACTAAGAAGAATGGAGCCTTTTGGATGGGGAACACAAGTGTCGAAACACTTCACTCCATAGGACAAAACAGAATTACAAAGAACATTAAAAGCTATCAGGAGATTTTATGCAGTTGGCAAATGATGAGTTTGCAGATCTAAGGTAGGAAGTAACATAAGACCAGGAGTGTTTGGCTCCTTTTTTTTTTTATATATATATATATATTTTTTTTTGTTTGTTTTGTTTTGTTTTATTTATTTCTAGGAGAGAGAGACAGCGTGAGCAGGGGAGGGTCAGAGAGAGAGGGAGTCACAGACTGAAACAGGCTCCAGGCTCTGAGCTGGCAGTCACCACAGAGCCCGACGCGGGGCTCGAACCCACGAACCGTGGGATCATGACCTAAGCGAAAGTCGGACGCTTAACCAACTAAGCCACCCAGGCGCCCCATGGCTCCTTAATGTCTCTGTTCTCTGTTCTCATCCCAGGAAAATTTTCCAAACTACAGCCCTGAAAGTGTCAATGGCTACCTAAGTTTTCTAAATATCTAGCTAGTTCATACTACTCATCAAAAGTATATATACATAGTTAAATAGCACTGCATATTTTTGCATATTCTATTAGCAATGATACAGAAAACCAAAAAATGGCATAGAGAAAAATATATCTTACCACGAGAAATACACCAAGGTTAAGAATAAATAATATATGTAATTATAATATTATCTTTCTCTTATTGTAGGTATCTCAATTTTTGAAGTGTTCGGTACGTCGCAGAGCTTAATATTACACTTGAATTTATTTCCTGTCACATAGTGTAAATTACAGTGATGTATTTTATGGGATTTAATTTAATTCATAACCACTTGTAAAAATAAAACCATATGAAAACAGATGAGGTAGTCAGGGAACCTGAGTGGCTCAGTTGGTTAAGGGTCCATATCTTGACTTCATGATCTCATGGTTCGTAGGATTGAGCCCTGCATCAGGCTCTGCACTGACAGCATGGAGCCTGCTGGGGATTCTCTCTCCTTTTCCTTCTGCCCCTCCCC
Source organism: Proteles cristata cristata (assembly GCA_017311185.1). NCBI lineage: Eukaryota > Metazoa > Chordata > Mammalia > Carnivora > Hyaenidae > Proteles > Proteles cristata. The sequence continues at coordinate 32,022 of JAESUZ010004782.1, read as the reverse complement.
CACATGTGTGACCTCTCTTTCAACCTCGCTGTCAAAATACATAAACTTAAAAAAAAATAATTGACTAACACTTATTTAGTTATTCTTTTCTAATATCTCTAGCATTGAGTAGGTGCTGAATAAATGATTTTCAATACAATGAGTTAAAATAATATTTTAAAAGTATCACAAAGATTTCAAATTTTTGTCTCTTTGTACTTCTCCCTTTTAAAACCAATCAATAAATTCTTCGGGTCTGTAGTTCATCAAAGAAGAAAATCATTTAATTAATCACAAATAATAGTCTAAATATAGTCAACCAAATTTAAATGGACAGTAGCCACATTCAGAATGTAAATTCTGTAAGGATACAATCAAAGAAGGATAGGAAAATCATTGCTTTTAAAATGCTGAATATTCACATGCACTTTAATGAGACTTGCATTTAGATGAAGACAATTAAGAAAGAAACTCTTAAACAGGTTGGAACTCAATAAACACTTATAAAACATTTTTTTTTAATGTAATTTGCTTTACAGCCAAGCTCTTCCCTGGCAGCTTCTCTATCAGTTCTTAACACAGCACATTCAGTGTAGTCAATGAGCCAGTTCCAAAGATATTTCAGGAACCTAGTTTGTGCTTAGGGGCAGCATTTTGGTAATTAGAACTTGTATTCTACACAAGTGGAACTTATTAGGGGGAGTACTTTAAGTGACTTAAGCATGTAGGACTATTTGTACTTATTTTCTGAGCTGCCAATACATTAATCTAGCACCTGGTGGGGAGGGGCAGCTGGCTCTGCTCTGCCTCTAAATTTATCTTTGTTTTTTCTCTTCTTTTTTTTTTTAAATATTTTATTTATTTCTAGGAGAGAGAGAGAGAGAGAGAGAGAGGACAGCGTGAGTAGGGGAGGGTCACAGAGAGAGAGGGAGTCACAGACTGAAACAGGCTCCAGGCTCTGAGCTGGCAGTCAGCACAGAGCCCGACGCAGGGCTCAAACCCATGAACCGCGAGATCATGACCTAAGCGAAAGTCGGATGCTCAACCGACTAAGCCACCCAGGCACCCCTGTTTTTTCTCTTCTGATTGAATTTACTGTTCTTTACCTAAGTATAATGCTAATGCGTATACTTTCTGAGATAATATTTGCTTTCATTTTGACAACCACAGTGCATATCCCAGTACATATCCTGGGCTTTGTACATGGAACCTGTTTAATAAATGTTTGTAGAACTGGATTAGCCTTCTGAATTTTATTACACTAAAGTAGCCATGGATATATGTTAACTGCATTATTTTAAACAACAAAAATAAAAGCAATAAGAATAATAAGTACTAATATATTAGTGAACTTAAAATAAGCCAGTCACTATTTCAATCACTATCTATGCATTAACTAATCTTTATAACAAACCTATTAGTAGGTAGATTTGTTTTCCCTCACACCACTAGGAATTGAAATGACAGGGGATTAAATAGTTTTCTTGGTCATACAGAAAGTAATGGGTAAATTCAAGATTCAAAATCCAATATTCTAGCTTCATATAATTTGTGTATTCAAACAAATCTTAAATCTAAGAGGCATTTTTGCTTATGGTTAGAATGGAATAATTTGGAACAGATAGATGTTCACATAGGTATCAACTATAAAAATCAAATAAAACAAAGACACAATTTACTTAAAAGCATCAGAGGTCTGCAGAAACAGGGAAGACCAGACAGGCTAAGTTTCTGGAAAAGAGAGAAACATGAAAGTGAAAGCTCATTGTCTGCAGTTGCTTTCACCCTGGAGTATTCTTCTGGGGCTAAGCAAGAGGCAGAGAATACAAAGTATGCCAGGACAAGGACTGTGGCTGTGAGCTAAAGAAAGGATCGAACTTCTATCAGGTGCAGCTACTGCAGTCTAGCTGAAACTTCAGATACCTCACATACACATATGGGTGATCTCACATAAAGATATTTGACAAATCCCAATGCATATGCAACAAAATGAAAAAAAATCTAAGAAAAATCTCTGAAGTGGAGAACAGAATTTTCTACAGTCTTGTGATGGGAAAGATATAGACCCAACAGGGGAAAATATAACAAAGGCCCTGATGTGAAGGCTCAGGAGGACCATATCTTTAAAAAATTGGACAAATGGAAGTAACGGAGTTTTACCAGACTGCACCTTCAGCTCAGTATTTGACTGGATTTAGAGTTCAGCTCATAGTTGGTCCTTTCCTGAAAGAGGAAAGTCTAAGCCCTTTCTAGAGGAGGATAATTTCATCTGTGGCATCTAACATTTTGTTATAAAATGAATCTCTAGCATTCAATAAAATATTGCTGGAATTATTTTTAAACGGATCAAAAATCTAGAAGAAAAATTATCAACAGCTGTCCAAAAAATGTGTTTAGATATAAGATTTTATTTGTATTTACCAGCTGTTGTTTTTTTTAAGATCTACTTTCATTTTCCTTTTCAAATTTATTTCTAGGAGAGAAAGAGAGACAGCGTGAACAGGGGAGGGTTAGAGAGAGAGGGAGTCACAGACTCTGAAATAGGCTCCAGGCTCTAAGCTGGCAGTCAGCACAGAGCCCGACGCGGGGCTCGAACCCATGAACCTCGAGATCGTGACCTAAGCGAAAGTCGGACGCTTAACCGAGTAAGCCACTCAGGTGCCCCGATCTACTTTTATTTTTTAGAGCTCATATGAGCAGGGGAGAGGGGCAGATGGAGAGAAAGAGAGAGAGAGAGAGAGAAAGAAAGAGAGAGAATCTCAAGCAGGCTCTACACTCAGCATGGAGCCCAACATGGGACTTGATCCCTTGATTCTGTGATCGTGACCTGAGTTGAAATCAACAGTTGGATGCTCAACTGACTGAGCTACTTAGGCGCCCTGAGACCAATTTTTAAATAGAAATATGATTAATGTATTTTAGGAAATAAAAAAGAATACAAAATTTTTAAAAGGGAATCAATGATGGGCAGTGAGGAGGGCACTTGTTGAATGAGCACTGGGTGTTGTATGTAAGTGATGAATCACAGGTATCTACCCCAAAACCCAAGAACACACTTTACACACTGTATGTTAGCCAATTTAATAAAAAAACTAAAAAGTAAAAAATTAAAAAATAAAAAGGAATTAAGTGTGTTTTATAGAGTTGAAAATAAAATATATGAATTTAGAAACATAATGGGATTAATAAAAATTTTAGCAGATTAATAGAGATTATCCAAATTTAGTCTCAAAAGCTAAGAGTATAAAAAATACATCATAGACTTGTGGAAAACTGTGGCAAGGTCAAATGTAACTGAAGTATTGGAAGAAGAGGGAGAAAATGCTACAGAGGAAATATATAAAGAAAAAATGGTCATAATTTTGTCCATCCTGATATAAAGAAAACCCTCAAAAATGCATGAAGTTCTACAAACTCAAATCATAATAAATAGCAAAAAAAAAATACAAAACATCTCTCAGCATATAATAACAAAATGGCTACAATCAGAAATATCCTTAAAGAAGGAGAGAAAAAAACCATGTTAGTGTTTAAAAAAACCAACAGTGAGACTCTCAGATAGGGAGGCGGGTAAATAATTAGGATAGATGATAGATAGATTAAAAATGATGATGATGATGATGATGATGGATGGATGGATAGATGTATGATACGTAGATGACAGATGATAGGTAAGTAGGTAAGTATACAGACAGATATAGATTTAGTGCCTTTATCAACCAATAAAACATTTTGTACCTTATAAAATCTCAAAACGAGGGAATTCAAATTGATCCATATACTTTGTTAACTACTCTTATAACGATTCCACATACTCTTTTCCAATGACTTTTAGGTTGATAAAAATAACATCTGGTATGAATCAATTTCACATTTTTATAGGAGTATGTAATTGAATTCCTAGTTGTGCCTTAAATCTATTACCTCACTAAGAATATATATTGCAGAGGTTTGCCTTATTGAAATCATATTTCCCTCATTTTACAGGATCCAACTTTATGTTTTAATTATTACCATTTACATTTTTTAAATGATTCTTTCAATATTAGATCTATTGTTTTATAAACTCTTGCTTAAAGATATTTTAGGCACTGGAGCAGCAATAGAATTTACCTATTAATTGTGGGTTTTTTAAATGATAGATTCCAAATTTTAAACAAGCAAGTATAAAATTATGCTACTGAGTTCCTTTAGAATACTAAAGTCAATAAATAAAAAATATACATATCATTATATGCATATAACTGTATATACTTATATATTATATTATTATATATTTTCCCCAAGGTGATAATATCTTAAGTGTATAAGAACATTTAAAGAAAATGTATATAAAATTATAAAGGGGGAAATAATGTAGTTCTGTCTTAACAAAGGTGAAGATGCCAATATAAGGTCACTAGTAGCCATTACACAGAAATATCAAGTACATTCGATAACTGAAACAATAAAATTTCTTAGAAAATCCATAAATAAGTGAAATTGTTTTGCTGATGATGCAGTCAGCCTGGTCAAGGGTACAGATGGACCTTTTGTTATATTTTGGCCAATTAGTTTAAAAGAAGGAAACAAAATTCAACTTATTGTTATAGATTTTATTTTTATAACACCTGTTTGGCTTTGGTTGTAATATACAAGATTGATTTTCTTTATGAAATATTAAATTGTAGCTTTACTTTTAACAGAACTCAATAGTTTGGTTTTATTATTCATGAAGATTGTACTGAAACTGCCTACCTGTCTCAATGCATTGGAACTGAAGAGATAATCTGCCTGAGTACAATACATACATATAACAAAACATCAATTTGCACATCTTTCTACAATTTTTGTCAGTTGTACCTCAGTAAAGCTGGGGAAAAATATCCTAAAAATATCTGTTAAATAGGGCTTTAAATTGAGCTTTAAGTGAATGTTTGAAGAGACACAGTTTTGCTATAAGACATTACTAGGAATTTTTCATTACTCAGGGAAAGTATGCTTCTGTACATAAACATAATATATATGAACATATAGGAACTGAGGAAAATACAAATAAATACATTTGGATAAAAAAAAGTAGTATATGTCAAATTCTTTTCCACATAATCCTCCATATGTTTTGGCTTATGGCTAGGATTAGGTGGGGAAGTTATCTTTAAAATTTTAGGTATCATCAAGGCCCAACATCTGGAGAGTAGTTATTAACACAATTGTTTCATAACTGCACATAAAGGGAAACTATAATATACATTTAAAAACAATTACTTCATGTTATATAATGTTAAGGTTGTTTCATTCTTAGATTTTGAGGAACAATCCATTTGTAAATAGTAAAAATATAATCATGTGAATATTTAAAGGGAGTCCTGGAAAAAATAAAGATTTTTCATTTCCCAATTTGGGTTCTTTTTAAGTCTACAGATATATACATTTCTAGAAATTCATCTTTATTTCTCTGTATATACTCTCTCATAAGTCAAGCTCATCTTCAGGACCTCTAATTTCAGTTGCTTCAAATGGTAAGTTGTCTTTCTCCATTACTATTCCAGTTGCTTACTCTGTACCTCCGTTTGGTTGTTCTGATATTTCAGACACCTAAAATCCAATATTTCAAAACAAAACAAATCTTAATATCTTCCCCCACAAAACCTGGTTCTCAGGCAACATCACTTTCTGGGTAGTGATACATACAAGTATCTACTCATATATGCAAAGGCCATCTCCTCCCTACCCCCAATCTTGTTCACAACCAGTCCAAACCAAGAATTTCTGTATCATCTCTTACAGATCTGTTGACTCATTAGAGTGAGTTTCATAAGTACAAAGACTGTGCCTACTTTTGGCTCACTGATATATTCCCCAAATCTTATATGGTACGTAACTCCAAAAGGTACTTAATAAATATTTATTGAATGGATAAATAAATGTATATAGGTTTACTTTGGTCTACAATAGTCAGTGAAACTTATAATTTTTTTATCATTCCATTTCAAGCAAGAAAACCAGACACTCACATTTCAAGGGGAGGATATTATTATACTGAATTAGTTACACGGGTGACAGAAAATCTAAGGAGCTAACTAGGGACAGTAAAAGAAATAGAGATTTCAAAGAGAGAAAGCTATTAATTCCTAGGCTGGAGGGACAAAGAGAGGAGAAAATGTTACATAAGAATAGCAGTTAGTGTCATAAACAGCAGCTGGATGTGATGGGTGAATGAATCTCTATGTGCTGCAGCCATGAGAGGAAATGTAATCTTTTCCACAGATGATGACTGAGTCATGAACCACACCACTTCCAGCTGATGCTTCCTACTACTCAAAAAACCAGAAGTAACAGATCACATGAACTTGGGACTGCACCCTCCATGTTTAATTATAAACTACTACTACTACTACTACTACTACTACTACTACTACTACTACCACCACCAATGTATGTAACCTATGCACTACAATAATAGAACAGAGTGAGATAAGGATGGACATAATATAAAATAGTCTAAAGACTGGCAGATTGTCTAAATCTATGAGAAAAAGTCTCAAGTCTTGTCCCCAGGTTAAGAGTCACAGAGCAGAAGTTACGTAATAATGATCACATGGGCTATGGAGTGATAAATCGCTGAGCCTTGAACAATGAGAAGGTTAGGGGCACCAGTCCCCACACAGTAAAAATAAACTGCACATGACTTTTAATTCCAAAACTTAACCACCAATAGCCTGGAAGTGAACTAGAGGTATTATTGATAACATTAACAGTCAATTAACATACGTTTTGTATGTTATATGTACTATATACTGTTATAACACATATTTTGTATGCTATATGTACTATATACTGTATTCTTATAATAAAGTAAGCTAAAGAACATGCTATTAAGGGAATCATAAGGAAGAGAAAATATATTTACACTACTGTACTATAAAAATCCACATATAAGTGGGTTTGTGGAGCTCAAATCTGGTCAACTGTTATTTCACTAAGTATTTTAATTAGTACTGAAGTCCATAATATATTTTTTGAAAATGAAACAAGTAATCTTACATACCAAAATCCATAAGACGACAGACAATGTCTATAACTTTTGCCTTTCACTTAGTTCATTTGATGGGCTTCAAACTCCGTACTTGGCAAGAAAAAGAAAAACAAATACTGTATGGTATCACTTATAGGCGGAATCCAAAAAGTCATACACATAAAAAGCATGGAGAGTACAATGGTGATTATTAGTAGGGGAATGGAGAGATATCAGATAAATACATACTTTCAATTATAAGATAAATATAGTTCCTGGGATCTAATGTAGAGCATGGTGAGTATAATTTAATAAAACTGTATTATACATTTTAAATTTGCTAAGAGAGTAGATCATAAGTGTTCTCACCACACACATATAACTAGGTGAGATGATGGATATGTTAACTAACTTGCCTGTGGTAATCATTTCACTATGTGTACATATATCAAATGATCATGTTGTACATCTTAAATATGCACAAATTTTCTTGTCCATCACACCTCCATAAAGGTGGGGGGAAATAAGATCTCTGATGCTTTTGAAAAAACATAATTTATAATTTTTAATTTATTTTATTATAAGACAATTAATTACTTAATTGAAATTTAATTGGATTCAGCTACCTATATTACTAACATAACCTGAGAATTTCCAGTAACCTATATAACAAGGCACATATTTCTGAGCATGGTACTCATGACCAGGAGATAACTGGTTCTAGCCACGTGTCTTGAACCTAGTAGTCACTTTATAAGAAAATATACAAACAGGAGCACCTGGGTGGCTCAGTTGCTAAGTGTCCAACTCTTTTATTTTGGCTCAGGTCACAATCTCACAGTTCATAAGTTTGGGGCTCCATGTTGACATTGTAGGGCCTGCTTGGGATTCTCTCTCTCCCTCTCTGCCCCTGTACTCACTCTCTCTCTCTCTCTCTCTGTCTCTCTCTCTCTCTCTCTCCCCCTCTCCCTCTCTCCCTCTTTTTCTCTGTCTCTCTTACTCTCTCTCTCTCAGACACAAATAAATTAACTTAAAAAAATACAAAAACAAAAACACAAACAAGATACTGGCTCCACACTGAAAAACAGTTGAGCCTGATTCTAAATCTCTCTTCATTCACCTTTAGTTCACTTTTCTTTTCACTAGAATGAATTAGGAGGCATTAGCTTGAAGGGTATGACAATATATAAAGTCCTCTATGCAGCTGACAAAATATTTAGTGAGGCTTTATGAAATTTACATTAAAAAGTAAACAAAGCTTACCTTAGTGATTAGCTGAATTCTCGAGCTATTGCAGAAAATGTTAGATTTATTCAATGATTTTATTCTATTTATTCAATGAATTTATTCAATGATTCTATAACAGAAATGATTATCTAGCACTTTCCTACTACTCTAAAATTGGGGACCCTTGGTTGCCTAGTCAGGAAATAGACCTATACTCAGATTTATATTTTTTCATTAAAAGCACAAATGCCTCCACCTCTATAGAAGATCTTCAAAAGATTATCTCTATCCAAGTCAAAATTTCCTTGGACCTCTGTTCCCACAACTCATTTCTTAATCACAATTTATAGGACAACATGGTGTCCCTATTTCTTACCCATAGCAGCACATGGGTGATGTAATATCCTTACTTTGTCTCATAGTTTTATTGTTTTCTCATCTTCTTACCTAATTATGTTGCATTGTCCACTTTTGCATGTGCCTTTTTCTCCTTGTATTTCTCATGGTCCCAGTTACTCTGTTGATATTACACTCTGTATATATCTACTTCTTTCAGTTCTGCACTGGATGGAGCAAAACACAATGGCTTTGCAGGCCTATTTTTTTTTTTTTATGTTTATTCATTTTTGAGAAAGAGATGAGTGGGATAGGGGCAGAGACAGAAGGGGATCCTAAGAAGGATCCACGTTGACAGCACTGAGCCCCATGCCAGGTTCAAAGTCATGAACCATGAGATCATCACTTGCGCTGAAGTCAGATGCTCAACTGACTGAGCCACCTACGTGCTGCTTGGCAGGTCTAATTTTTACTAGTTTTTCCTTAAAGTCATAGCAACCAACCAAGCTCAAGTGGATCCTTAGTGATATCTAGCAAGCACAGTTTCTCACTCTCTCATATTGGATGTGACTATTTAGTGTCTCGTCTTCACTCAAACCTCAAATCACTGCTTCTTAAAACAATTGTTCAGTTTATGACCTTCCACCTACTCTACAGAGGAAAAAGAACCAATCAAATTTAAACTTCAGCAGGCTACCATACTTATATCTATCCCCCCACTTTGTCTTTCTAACTGATACCAGAGGCGAACTATTCATTCTCCTTCCTAACATCAATTTCTCTGTGTTCACTACATGATTTTCCAACTATGAAACAGAGGGGATACCACCATGTTTTTGTTATATCATCAACCAAAGTATATTTAGCTATTCTATTTAAAATGGTTGCTTAAGATATCAGATATCAGAAGAGATACGGTTTTGCTGTACCCTTTCATCACTTTTAAGTTAGAATAATCACTTAAAGGATAAGTACACTTTCAGGATAAGTACACATGTTGAAAATCAAGCCCATCTAAACTCCCTTTTTCAGGGGCACCAGGGTGGCTCAGTTAGTTAAGTATCCAACTTTGGCTCAGGTTCCTTGAGTTTGAGCCTTGTGTCAGATTCTGTGCTGATGGCTCAGAGCCTGGAGCCCGCTTCATATTCTCTGTCTCCCTGTATCTCTGCCCCGCCCCCACTCATGCTTTGTGACTCTCAAAAATAAATAAACATTTTGGAGCACCTGGGTGGCTCAGTTGGTTAAGTGTCTGACTTCAGCTCAGGTCATGATCTCACAGTTCGTGGGTTCAAGCCCCTCATCAGGCTCTGTGCTGACAACTCAGAGCTTGGAGCCTGCTTCAGATTCTGTGTCTCGCTGTCTCTCTCTCAGAAATAAATAAAACATTAATATTTTTAAACAATAAAATAAAATAAACATTTAAAAAATTAAAAACAAAGGCCTTTAAAAGAATAATCACTTAAAAATTCACTTCAGTTTTAAATTAAGGGGAAAATATTAAAAATGTAATGTTTCATGAACAGAAATAGGGTGTAATGCATATACAGAACTCTAATTCTGAACTTAGCAAAAACTAATAGTAAAAGTTTAACCATGTCTATCTGCCTACATAAAACCCCAGGCTGTTTCTAGATGTATCTAAGCGGGTGACGGGAACACCTACTTGAACCATACTTCAAGGGCTCATGATAATGATTCTCCTCACCATCCCCTCAAATTTTTACTAATAATAAAAATTTCATCAAATTAGAAAAATATTATATTTTTAGGATTCACAGAGAAAAATTGTGAAGTGTTTCATAGAAACGTAATGATATAAGAGCACACTTCCACACTTCAATCAATCCTTTTTGGATGGCATATAATCCAAATTCACTTTGGACCCAAACAGTGTTGTGATTTCAATTTAACATTTCTTCACTTTTAGGAAATATGCAACTGGGACTCATGCAAAATCAAACTCTCTGTCCATGAAATTCTTCAGAGTTTATCTTGCATGAGAAACTAGGAAATGTTCTATAAATATTCATAAGCTGGCAGTTACCCATAGTTGAGATATGTTTAAGGTATGAAAATAAAAGTTCATAGAAAAGTTTAACCTGATTATTTTAAAATTGAGGCAGGAACTTTTTGAAGGGCTCATGTACGACAAGTATGTTTATTTTAAACAGCTCCTTTACTTTCTTGTTTTCCATGTTTAGCCAGTATTAATGTAAAATAATTTCATATAATAGATGTTACTCTTTACTTTGGGGACTCTGCTGTGTTGGTCGTTTTGCTTGGAGGTTATCATAAATAGGAAAACTTCCTTTTTAAATACCCTGTCAATACTTGGCAATACCTCCACATTATTATCACTCTCATTTCTTTATGTGATGTCTGCCAATCTCTACTCTCATCCAAACTTCTGATTTACAATGTTTATTATGAACTTAGCAAATCAATTATTCCTATTTATCAAAATAAATATTTATCAGAATTGATTTAACATAAGAATAATTCATAAATTAAACCTTAATTTTTTTTTTAATTTGAGAGAGAGAGAGCACACACAAGCAAGTGGAAGAGACTGAGAGAGAGAGAGAGAGAGAGAGAGAGAGAGAGAGAGAGAGAGAATCTTTAGCAGGCTCCTGGCTCAACATGGAGCCCAATGTGGGGCTCAATCCCACAATCATGAGACTATGACCTGAGCCTAAATCAAGAGTCAGACACTTAAACAACTGAGTTAACCATCCAGGTTAACCCCAAGCCTCTATAATTTTTATGAATATATGTATAACAGGTGATTGATAGGATGATCATTTTAGTGAAAAACTCTGGAAGATATTGCTATAATTATTATACGTGGAGTATTGCAGGATATCTGAGTTCCTTCCTAATGACTCAAAATAAATTTAAGCAAATGATATCCCAATTAAACTTAGTAGTATAAAAAGGATTCTTATTAAGAAACAAATTTTCTAAAAGCTAGATCTAATTTAAACAAAACATGCAAACATCATATATTTAGACATTTTAAATATATAAAATAACACAGGACCAATGTGTATGCTTTGTAGTATATAAAAGTTATTCTCAAAATAATTAATATTATCTTTGGTATTCTCACTCTACAATGATCAGAGTTTCAGAATTATTTTTATAACTTACATTAAAAAAGAGCTGGAATTTTGTTGCACAAATAGTTTTTCATGGTAGGAAATTTTTAGAATCAGTATGCATATGTCATGTTAATAAACCAATTTACTAATGCTTTGGAGTGGAATGGTTGAAAAATGGGACTATTACTTTTGCCTCACTAAATTTATAGGAAAGGAAAAAGACCTTGTCTTTATTAAAGTGGTCAAAATGAATGAGATCAAGTCTTCGCTATTTTTCATAACTGCATGTTTTAATATGGTCAGAAGCATCAGATCAATATTACAAATTTCCTTAGGATTGTTTCTAGGAATCAGATCTTTTAAATATGTTTTCCTATATTCAATGTAGTCACAACATACATACTTAGCAATAATATTGTATATCCAGCTTATTTTTTTCACTGAGGAAAAATTCCATACAGACCATAGCTACATACCTCAAGGTATATAACAAAAGGTATGTAACTATATATGTGTAACAACTCTCCCTACCAAGGTTTAGATAATTGAAATCAACCTGAAAGTGTTCATATGCCTTTCAGTCAAACTCAAGCTGCATCAATTAACACTTTTCTGAGTTCTATCAGAATAGATTAGATTTGCCCTATTAAACTTCACATAAATGGAATCAGACAATATCTACTTTTTTCTCTCTGGTTATTCTCACTCAATAAAATGTTTGAGATACAATCAAGTTGTAACATGTACTGGTAGTTGATTCCTTTTGAATTTGTGCAGTGAAGAATTAAACTCTGGATTTTGCCCTCCACTATCGAGAGATGATGCCTAGGCCCTTGGAACGTCACACCTGTTAGGAATATCTTTGTTTGCATGGGAGCTTTGGCTACCAGACAATCTGACAACATGAGCTTTTATTTGTGCAGTATCAGTTCTTTTTCCAGAGGCATCAGAAACTAAATGTATCAGCCAAACCTCTTCAGGGGCTACAGATAGGCAGAATGTGATCAATCCCCAGTAAAAACTCTGGGAATTAAGATTTGGGTGAATTTCCCTATTTGACAATACTCTATGCTTTATCACACATCGTAACAGGAAAGTAAGGCACCTATGACTATACAAAAAGATGATAAGGGGTGCTCTGTGTTTGGTATCTTTCTTGGGCTCTGACTCTTTGTGCTTCTTCCCTTGGCTAATTTTTTCAGCTTTATTGTGATATAGTTGACAAGTCTAAATTGTATACATTGAAGGTATACAGTTTTACATTTTGATATACATATACATTGTTAAATGATCACCAAATCTAGTTAGTTAACATATCCTTGAGATAAGGTCAAGGAAAGAAGAAAAGCTCAATTCTGTATTCTACTGCCTAGCCTGCAGTGGGATTCTCAAAGGTTGGGAGCATCCCTTGACCAAATAACATACTTTTTATCTGTTACTCTTCTTCATATACTTTGTTCACACTGAATTCTGGGAGAAATATCCTCCTATTTTGAGTTAGAGGCATGAGTAGCTTTCAGCTATTGCGAATCCTGTAGTTAGTATCTCTTATTGTTCCCATAAACACGTTATTAAACTCTTCTCAGATTACACAGTTAAAGCATGCCATCTGTTTCCTCTCAGGGCACTGCCAGAGACAACACTCTTCATGTATCTATGAATTTTCATTCTCAATCATGTTTTGGGGTTGTTTCTCTCACCATGTTTGGTGTCTCCCCCCTGAAAGAAACACATATTCTCACTTCTCTTTACTGTGTCTCTGGACCATTATATGGCTTATAGTCATCCAAGCATCTTGACTTTAATAGTAGAAAAGAGCAAATGGTAGAAAGAAACCACCTACTCTTCCCATTTTGATCCCCATTTACATTCATCTTAGTGCTCTAATATTCGCCTGGCTCCAATATTTCTGGATCACACTTCTGTATGTGTGGCTTTTGGCCACACATAAACATGTCTCTGTTTAAGAAAAGAAAGTTTCAAGATGCCTGGATGCCTCAGTTAGTTGAGTGTCTAGCTCTTGATTTTGGCTCAGGTCACGATCTCACAGTTCCTGGGTTCAAGTCCCATGTTGGCCTCTGCACTGACAGAGCAGAGCCTGCTTGGAATTCTCTTTCTCTCTCTCTCCCTCTCCCTCCCCACTGCCCCCCCCCCTCCGCTTTCTGCCCCTTCCCTACTTGTACTCTCTCTCAAAAGTAAATAAATAAATAAACTCTTTTTTAAAAAGGCACTTTCTTCCTTATCCAACCACTTGGAATTTCACTTATAGTTCTAGGTTTTATCATATAATTCCTACACAATAAAGGTTCAGGCAGGTTTAATTATCAGCCCTCTTTTCTCACCATGTACACCCTTCCTCAGTGATTATATTCATGTTCACAAATTCAACTATCATTTCTTTGGGTAACTTTCAAATATATAGGACATGCTTAATTTTTCCTCTGATTACTTCTCTAAGCTTTACTTTTCCTCTACTATCTATATAAGATATTCATTGTACAAATAATAAATCAATTCACGTTAAAGAACAAAGTTCGAGCCCTGGTATAAAATTAGCATTCGATTCATGGTAGCTATTATTAGTAGCATTATTTGCAGTGAACAGTGAGTATCTAAATTCCACCACACTCAAAACAGAATCCATTGTATTCTTTTACAAATTTACTCTTCCAGGGTATTGGACAATGAATAAGTTGAAGTTGTACACAAGCAGAAGTAATAGTCTTTCACTGACTTCATTGAAGTCAAATATATAGCTGAAGCAAAAATATAGCTGAATGAACCTCTCTATTATTCTTTATAAAGATCTCTAGACCCTCTATCACGATTAAACAGATTCTGATGTCTCCCTTCCATCTGTTGGGTTGACAATGAATCTTCAGAGTCCTTCTATCTAGAATTTACTTCTCTAAGCTAACTTTTTTTATCCTTTGAAAACCAGCTCAAATCACTATCTTCCTCTAAGTAGCCATTAATGATGTCTACAACTAGAACAAATCTTTCTAAATACACTTAACATTTAGTATTTCATTATAGATTGTCTCACAACCTACTTGCACTTATTATGGTTTAATGGTTATTTATGTAGAATCTGTCTCCTCCTCTTGTCTGTATGCTTTCTGAAATTATACATTAGGATCCATTAACCCAGAAATTATTAAATGTAAATACTCAAAAGATACTTGATGAAATAAAATGTACTTTTTATGTAATTATACAGTTAGTTATAGAGTGATTGTAGCTTATAAAAAAGAGAAGCTTTCATTATTTTCCCATATTTGTATGTCATTTTTCAGTATAACCCTTACTAAAGACAATTATAAGAACAGAGATTATTGTGTCATTGTCCTAAAAATATTCCTTACATGACTGTTCAAAAAGGAGTGCTTATCGTTAATGACAATATAAATCTATGTAAGAAACCTGATCACCTCTAAATCATCACATACATACACTCATCTATGTCCAAATATATCATTCCTTCAAATTTCAGTCCACAGGGAAAAAAAAAATAAAGTTCTCACAAATTAATGAATGATACTTTTTAAAAATATTTATATAACTTAGCAGATTCACCTGGCAGAATGGTTTGCAAACAAAAACCCTTCACCTTTTACGTATCTTAAGCTAGTCTATTTTATATGATTCATTACTTTGTTCTGTATTTTAAAAAGCTTATATGTGCTATTTTTCATTCTAAATGATTCTATATAGAGTTTTTGCTGTTATTTATATTGTATCTACCATATCTCTGCAGCCCAGTAAAATCATACTTCACCAATTTCATAACTCCTCAATTTTTTACACCAGTAATTAACAGTCTGAAAATACATACAGATCGCATTTTTAATAGTTTATTTTTCTGTCCAACCATTGATCTAAAAATACGGCATCTTTATTATACGAACTATAATTTAGAAGGACTCTTCATAAATGGTAAATTAATAACTTTTGAGGAAACCAAAATATTACCTAATTTGGAGAATAATGCAAGTTTCTTTAAATTTATATTAATAAAAATAAAGACATTTAATTTTTAGAAAGAACAGTAAGATAGCCTAATTCTTTTAATGTTGTTATAATGTATCAAGCCATCAAATTTAATAAAAGCCTTCTTTAAAAATAGGTATACTATGGATGAAAACACCTAATGTCTGCTAATAAGTTATTGCTAAAAATAATATATTTCATATTATTGCTTTATCAATAGCCTTTCCTAGTGGGTAAGATTATTACAACTTCTTTCAATATGCTTACTATGCATACATTCACGTATTATAATTTTTTTCCAAAAGCTTATAATGTAGAAAATACTGAATCATTTCAAGAATGGTATAAAAATATATTGAGCAATTAAGAATTCTTGGTTAAGTACAAGCTAAAACTCCTATATTTCTCTAAGAGCTCTGAATTCTAACATAATTTTTTTTAAAAACCAGCCCCTCTTTATGCAATGAAAATGTAAAGAAAACAATCCAAAGAGCACATCCATATATATTTTAATTATATGTCTGAGTAGAAGTAAAGGTATACTCCAACTAGGCAGAGATTCAATTAAATTATACTGAGTTTCTACTCTATGATAGACAGGAAGAATAGGAAAATGAACCAAAAACTGGTGGAGTCGATATTCTACTGTGAGAGACTGACATTAGGTAAGAGGTGCACACTGATACATAGTTTGAGAATGTAAGCAGCCGTTAATATTGGCCCTGAAGCTCTTAGGAGTGTGAGCACAGCAATCACAGAAATGATTTTCTTTAAGCCCATCTTTTCTACCAAATTCCAGACTTATATCAAATGGCCTAATCAAATTTCTATTTAAATGTCAAATAGACCTTTCTTAGTGGACACATCTAAAACTAAGTTCTATAATCTAAAACTGCATCCCCAACAACGCTTGTCTACCTGTGATGTACTGAATGCTTTACTTGCCGCCAAGATCCCTTATCAGCACAAGGTGTTCACTTCTCCAGATTCCAGGGGTTTTGGCTGTTTAGAGATCACAGCTGAGATATGATCCCAAAATTTCCTGATCTGAATCGACAGGAGCTGCTGTGTCAAGGTTAAGCCCCATCTCTAGTGATAATTTGCATTCAGTGAATCTTCAAAGCAGAGGTACAAAGGCCAAACCCTCTTGCCTGAACTTTGGACAACAAAAAGGGTCCATCTTATTTCTAGAGTTCCCAGTAACATCGGCTAAGTCCTCTGTTATAACTCAATCCTATTTCAACTTCTATTTCTGGTCCATCCTGCTTCCCTTATTCCTTACAGTAGTCTGTATCCCACAATAAACCACCTGAATGAAATATCCATTTCAGGTTCTGTTTACTAGAGATTCTGACAGAAGAGAGTTGATTCTAAGTGTGGTGTAAGGAAGCAGAATCTAAAATAGGATTTGGGGGGCGCCTGGGTGGCTTAGTCGGTTAAGCGTCCGACTTTCGCTTAGGTCATGATCTCGCGGTTCGTGGGTTCGAGCCCCGCGTCGGGCTCTGTGCTGACTGCCAGCTCAGAGCCTGGAGCCTGTTTCAGTCTGTGACTCCCTCTCTCTCTGACCCTCCCCTGCTCACGCTGTCTCTCTCTCTCTCCTAGAAATAAATAAAAAAAAAAACATTAAAAAAAAAATTTAAAATAGGATTTGGGACCTGAACCACCACTGAATGGAATAAAAATGCTATCACTGGTGGTAGACAGCATACCAACAGCCCCTAGCAAACCCTAGTGGTGCCATTGTTACACATTTCACAGATGTAGAATAATCTTTATAAAAGACAATATAGTCCTGTATGTATCAGGCATTTGAGAAGGTAGAGAAAATACTAATTATACAGAACAATATACACATTGGAGGAAAACGATTAAGATATAAGGGTAATTAATCAGTAATTTGAGGTGAAGTGGGAAAACTAGAGTGCTTTCTTGGCATATGTAAAGAGATGTTCTTCTGAAAGGACAGATGAAATTGAAGATAAGGCACAGGATGTAATTATAAGGGGAGCAGAGTTCCAAGGAAGGTTTAACTCTCCATCCAAGCCCTAACTGGGGAGAAAGGGAATCCGAGAGTTGGAATGTATACATCCAGCTCATTGAACTTGAAAACCTGCTGATGTGACCCAATTTTCATCCCTTGTTTAAAGATGATGCAGAGATCTCTTCCATGAAAGATAATACAAGCACTCACGAGAATTTACTCCTTCCTTCCTTCTCTGTCACTAGACCAATAACTACAGTTAAATGACAGCATATTCTGGGAGTGCTGTGATTCCCATGGTGAAAGGATTATATCCAGAAAGGGTATAGCAGTGGAAACCCCAGTGGACATCTATAGAAACCAGAAGCCAGCTGCATATTTATGGAAATGGATTCTAAAAATGATGAACCTAGGGAAAAGGGTCATAAAGATTGCCAAAGGAAAGCTTATCAACATGGGAGCACTCTTTCACGATGCAGTGGTTCACTCTGTGGCAAGAACCTCAAAAAAACAATGAAGCTAATATGTTTCTGCTAGTTTGGGGTTTGATGGTACAGGAAATGATCAAAAGCATCAGAAAAGTGTGCATGCTAGAGTGTATGTATTTGTAACTCCAGAAAATGTCAGCCTATTATCTTCTGTGGGAGGGCATAGAATAGACATACAGTTGACCTTTGAGCAATGTGGGGGTTAAAGTGTCAAACCCCTGCAGTCAAATATTCATTTATAACTTTTGATTCCCAAAAAACTTCACTACAAAATAGCCTGGTGTTGATTGGAAGTCTTAATAATATAGTCAAAATTAACACATATTTTGTGTGTGTATTATAAATACTGCATTCTTATAATAAATTAAGCTAGAGAAAAGAAAATGTTATTAAGTTATATGGAAAAGAAAATAGAGTTACAGTACTGCACTAAATTTATTGAAGAAAATTCCACACAGAAGTAGACCAATGCACTTCAAACCTATGTGTTGTTCAAGGGTCGACTCTACTATTCTCCAAAGGAATAAGACTCTCCCTATAGACAATAGCATCTCTGAAGGAGATGCTTTACTGAACCAATAGCAAGACCATGGTAGGATTTTGAACTGATAGAGATCAACCAGAAATACTTAGCCCTTAAAGCATGAGAGGCACATTGATGATAAAGAGTAGATTTCTTTGAAGGCAGGAGGCAAGCCTAACTTCAGAGATCTATAAAGATAGTCAATAGAACATAGGTCAAGACATATGGGTATCGAACAAGTATATCACCACAGTAATATAACAAAAAAGTTAGGTACAAATAATTGCTATTTTAAAATCACAATCCCAATAAAAAATCAATGGAATATCTCCTTTTATTCATCAGTTCTCCTCCTATAAAAATGAATAATAGTAGACACCAATGGGCTATGACAAATTTAACCATATAGTACCTCAACTGAAAGCTACTTTGACAGATGTGGAATCTTAGCTAGAAAAAAAATAAATAAAAACTCAGGTACATAGTATGGGATCATTGATCTGGCAAACACTTTCTTTCAAGAAGAATCAGAAGTAGTTTGCAACCACCTGGGATGGAAAATATACTAGACTTTTACAATCTTGTCTCAGCTTATGTTAACCCTTCTGTTCCCTGTCATAATATAGTCTAGAGGGAACTAACCACCTGGACATTCAATAGAATATTACATTGACCATTTTATCAATGATAGAATGTTGATCGGATCCAATGAGCAAGGAATGGAAAATAAATTGAAGGCTTACTAACACACATGTGCTCTAAAAGATGGGAGATAAACACTATTAAGATTCAGGGGCTCACGATATCACCAGAATATTAGGAAATTAAGAAATCCTCATGATGCTAGGACATTACCTCCAATTTAAAGGATATATTATTCTATCTCATACCTGCCAGCACTTAAGGTAGAAGTAGAATACCTAATAGGTTTCTTTGGGTTTTGAAAGCATTGTATTCATAGTTGGTGATAGTTGTCCAACCATTCAGTGAACAGTAAGAAAAGCTGTCATCCTTGAGAGTGTTCTATAGCATGAAAGAGTTCCATAGTCCAGGCCATAGTACATGTAATCTTGACAGTTGGGTCATATGACTTGGCAAGATTTATGCCACTAGAGGTAGCTCTGGTGGGAAAAGGAGCTATTTGGAATTTATGCCAAGCCTCAATAAGAGAATCACAAGCTGAGTAAAAACCTAAGTTTTTACAATGGCTTATGAAATTCTGCATCATCTGTCCTCTGTCCTCTCTCTGACCTCATTTTCTGCTATTCCCCCAACACTATTCATTCCAGTCACACTGGCCTCTGTGCTGTTCCAGGAATGCTCCCAAAATAGGGCGTTTGCTATTTCCCTGCTGCCTGGAAGGCTCTTCTCCCAGATGTCTGCATGACTAATTCCCTCACTTCCTTTAAATATTTGCTCCAAGTCACCTTGTTAATAAGGTCCATCTTGTATTGTAACCTGCTCCCTTCCTCCATCACCCCTCACATCCAATGCTCTGAATCTCTATTATCCTCCACTATTTCCCTTTTTTTTTTAAATAGCACAAGCTCTAACATCTTTCGTATTTTACCTATTTTTTTTTATTTTTTTTACCTGTTTTCTGTCTCTCTTCACTGTTAAAACAGAAGGCAGAGATCTTTGTTTGCTCATTGATATGTCCCAAGTGCCTTGAACAATTCCTGGCATAGAGTAGGTACTCAATACATTTTAAGAATGAATTGAAAGAAGAGAACAATCACCACTTTGACTACAAAAGGCTTTGAAATGATAGACTTTTACTTCCGGAGAATATTGAAGGTAAGGGTAAAAAATAATGCATGCATTTGAATAATTCCTAAGGGCATCTGCTAACCAAAGCAGAGAAAAACAATTCAAACCTGTGTGTGAGCAGAAATTGATACAATTGGTACAACAATGATATACTTAGTTAACTGGTCTTCTGAAACCTCATTAACATCTAAAGAATTTCTTCTTTATCTACAGCACAACATGAAGATTATTGCTTATAGTGATGACTTAAGATTCTTAAAGGAAATGCTGTTAAAATACATTCCATGTGTACTCTTAAAAAGTCTGGGAAAGATAATGCAGGTATTCATTGCACTTATTTTGTATAATTAAAAACAGTTTGACTGGTAAAAAGTATAAATGTTTAATTTCTCAGTTAATATTTATAAAATACTAATGTAGATTAGCACATTTGTGTGCAATTCTAAATAAGAGATGCACAATGTCACACTGTGAAATCTCAATTATCGGTGTATAGTTTTTCCAGTCTGTGCATTCTGTACCATGTGTTTCAAATCACAGAGCAACTGCTCTGTACTACACAGAACATTTCTGACTGTCATATTCTGTCTCCATCTCTAACCTCTGACTATCCAGGTGTTCCCACATGTGTAGGTTACCACCTGCAAATTCTGGAATTGGCAGCAGTCTAAAACTAATTCAGACCCAGCAGAATCCATAGGAGATATTTCCATCCTGAGGCAATAACTTAATAAAAATCAGAAGTTAGTCCCAGTGGGGGCCTGAGATACAATCTAATCCTATGGCATATAAACAGAGTCCTAAGTGGACAGCTCCCAGTACCAATGAAGGGTACAGAATGTTGGCCTGAAAGGCTAAATAGGACATCTCTGCTTTATTTCTTCTATTTCCTATGCTTCAACTTGAGACATCATTTTTTTCCAACCAGAGTTTAATTTCTTTTAAATTTAAAACAGTTCTAAGTTTTATTCTTAATAGATAAAGAACCTAATCTCCAGAGTGGAGAGAGCCCCATGACTCAGGAAAAAATGGTCTTCAGTTTAATTCATGCATGAAACCATTTTTTATACTACAGTCTAAGTACTGGAAAGGTTCTATAAATTTTCCTGAGGTTCATCATACAGAGCCAATGAAAGGAATGGAAAGTCTTTGGAATACATAATTTAAAAATCAATGATGTTTCAGATGGCAAAAGCCAAAACCTAGAGGAATAACACAGAGCCTGGAAGGTCAACATCAGACTCCATAGCTACATGGGCTGCTCTAAAACCTATTATCACAGTTCTGAACTTTATTTAGAACTCCAACTGTCTCCTGGACCTCTCTTTTGGACATACAAGAGGATTCTCAAACTTTAATGCAACTTCTCCAAGAAAACTCTTGTTTTTCTCCTTTAAATCCATCTCCCTCTGGGGCACCTGGATGGCTCAGCAGGCTAAGCGTGTGACTCTTCAGCTCAGATCATGATCTCGCAGTTTGTGGGATCGAGTCACCACCAACCACATCAGGCTTTGCACTAACAGTGCTGAGTTTGCTTGGGACTCACTCTCTCCTCTCACCCCTCCCCTGCTCTCTCTCTCTAAAATAAGTAAATAAAATTAAATAAATTATTTCATTCATTCAGTCAGTCAGTCATTCTTCTGCCTCAGTTTCCCCCAGCTCTGTAATTAAAACTACAAACTCAGAAGCTCAGGACAAGTATCTAGGGTTGGGCCTAGATTCCCTGTTTTCTCAGTTCCTTCACCGAATATAGGAGCACACTTTGTCAATAATATCCCCAAACATCACCAATATTTCTATTCTCTCCATTTTTACTTACTTACATCTAATTTCTAATCACCACCTTCCTGCAGCCAAACACTGCAAAGCCTTTACCAGCTATCACTACTTTTATTCTGCTACTTATTCTGTCACCTATTCTTGGTAAGTAAATCCAAGTAACCAGTTATCTCCAACTACATCATCACTGGAGTGTACTCATCATTGTTTGGAATTCATTAGTATTTATTTATGTATTTAATGTTTGCCTGCTCATATAACTTCCTGAAATGAAGGCTTCAGGGGCCATGCTTGCCTCATTCTCACTTGCATCTGAAATACAGCTTAAAAAATAATAAACACTCAATAATATTTTGTTGAATAAAAGAATAACAAAAAAAAATCAAGTTATATGATGCTATGTCACTGGCTTGCTGTTTTTAAGTACCTATTTAGGAATTCTTTTGTAACCATGGTGAACCTTTCTTAACCTGACCAAGCTCACCAATCACAACATGAAATGGACAAGGTTTAAAATACTGCCAGATGCATTATCGTTTGTTTTCAGCCAAACAGTGGTTAATTATTCAGACAGCAATAATTAATGCTGTGTTGTTTAGAACAGAAAGATAATTTCTTTCAGTGACTGCCTTATCCATCATCAAGTTTCCTTTTCAGAAGGACAAAGCATGGTGCAGGTAATATTAATTCCATGTATAATTGTTGTAAGATCCCACAGTTTTTGGTTATAATTCTGTCACTTTTAGAATGTTTTTAATATATTAGTAATCTTATTTTTATTTAAAGAGCACATCTAATGATGCCTTGGGGATTTACTGCCAATATCGGCACTTGGCCCTCAGCCATAGCTATTTGGGGGAATATATTCACAGTCAAGGGAAAATAAAGGTTAAAAATAGATTTTGTTTATGACTTAGAAAAATTAAATCTGCTGCATTTTTTAAATATTATTTCATACAGTTGACCACACTGCTTTCAGAGGTTAAATCACCTTCTCAAGCACTCATAGCTAGTGACTAACCTGGAGCTGGAACTGAGGACCTTGATTAATTGATTAATCATCCACTTTATTTTAGGTCAAGTACTTCAGACTACAGAACACTGCAGACATTTATTGATCATTTATTGAACGTCCACTAAATTTTAAGCAAAATACTGCAGACTACAGAAGACTGCAGAAATAACTGAAATTAACACAATTGTCTATAGCTACATAAAATAAAGAAAAATACACTTTAAAGTTTGCTTGTTACTGCTCAAACTGCTTACCTACATACCAACTCCTTGAAATTTGCATCTCACTTATTTGAACACATTTCTTTTCTAATGGCTCAATCTTGCTCTACTCCGTCTCAGTGACTGCTTGCCAGGCAACAGCTCCATTTTCTAAGATATTTCGTTATATACTTTATATATGCTGTTATACTTAATATTTATGCCAAACCAGTAAATTAGACATTATAAATCCCATTTTTCAGGTGATGAAACAGATTTATACACTGTAAGATTCTATGTATAGCTTACTATAGCTCGTAAGGAGTTGAGGTAAGTTTTGATCTACCTCTACAGCTTATGCTTATACCCTCTCAGTTACAGATTATTTTTCCTAATCTTCAGTACTTGAATGTTTCCTGATTTTTAATTTCATTCATACTTTTCACTCTGAAATCCATATAAGAATTTTTGGTCTCTATATTTACGCTGTTGTTTTCAATATATGTTTTCAAGTTTAATTACCAGGCTAAGGCATGTTTTCCCCAGTCTATTACTATAACCTTTCCCCCACAGCCAAAAAGCCCGAGTCCAAGTGCTGCCAGTGACAGTTATCCACTTTTATCTGTTATACACAGATAAAATACGATTATAGTATTAAAACATAAAGTATAAAGGTGAATGATCAAAGCACATAGTTATTTTTATAATACATATAAACAACACAGTTCCACTACAAAACTAATTAAAATGAGGGACCAACACAGAGGAAGGTTACCTTTCTGTCCCATAATAACCCAATCTTAACCGTTTTAATGATACTATAATTGATTAAAAAATAGTAAAATCATCACTAATCTCCTTTTCCCTAAAGATTTCTCGAGTTGTGCCTGGTCTTTCTGGACCCTTTAATTAAGATAAACAAGCCCTGGCTAGTGTGTCTCCAATGTGATCTTTCTCATTATGGAAAGTAAGACAGAGTTTCTGTTCTTACATCTATTTTCTTTTCAACTCATCCATAGCTTTAGGGTGAATCTCTTAAGGTCTGGCTTTCATGACTTCTGATTTAGTGTGATTTACTAGTCCTGGTAATAGTTTTGCTGATAATTTTTCTTTCCCCTTCTTAAACCTTCTTTCCTTCTGCACAGAGTTCTAAACCTGAAATTTGGGCCTCCACCTTTGGTGTGAAATCTCTTCTCTCATAGTCCCTGCTCTCCTGGGTGGGAGGAGGAAAATCGTTCCATTTCAGAATGGTGATATTTGAAGTATAACTTAAGGATATTTCTCTCACACTTTGAGGGTAATGGCAAGGAGTCTCAGTCTTATTAATAACAAAGAGAAGGAGTTTGTTCATTTTCACACATTATGAACATAGTGACTGGTCAGTAAAACAGTTGGCTCCTTCTACTTGTTTTTGCATTAAACTAGTGCTCTGTACCTTTAAATTTTAATGCATTCCATAAATAGAATAAAAAATTAAATTAAATAACTATGACAACAACAAACATATACTCACAGACTCCCTACAGATAAATAAATGCAGACTACTAAGTACAAAGAATATTCTTTTGAATGATCGTTTATGGCTCCATATTCATCAATCTAAGTAAAACGCCTTCAGAATTCAGTCAAGTCTGAAACTACATATACTAAAAACAAATAAATATATGACTTTCATCAATTTAAATTAATCTTGCTCTTTCCAATTTTAGTTTGCCATTATTTAGACACATAGAGTCAGAGACAAACATAAATGTATTTACAATAACCAAACTATGAATAATAAACAGGACAATTTAAATTCCCCTTTTTAGAAAATGGTCAAAAAAACATCAAACTGAAGTCCCAGGTCATTTTATTTTAATGACATCTATTTGAGATTTATCTTGAGTATGTCCAGTTTCACACCAAGTGGCTGGATAATTCAACAGCCCACCTGCAGAAGGTTCCTGGCCACATAAAACTCACAGCCAGGACTCATTTCCTATTCACTTTTAGAAGCAATTTAAGCACTGATTTTAATGTTTAAAGGCAGCTTGAGTTCCAGATACCCAGATGCCTAATTTTTATGCTGCATTTTTATAAGAACATGGTCCAATTTATGGGTTCCTGTGAACAAGTTTCAAGTTTGATTTTTGGAGAAACAGACAGATAAAATTGGGGGGCCCAGGTGTATGTGTGTTTTAAATGGTACCCTGTTAGTTTGAATTATCTTCTGGTAAAATTCAGGATCTCATTATTTGTTCGACAATCTATATATTATAGACACCTGCAACTTTTTTTTTTATATACTTAACAGCTAGACGGGTATATTTAGCTATAGTAAATATTAAGCAGAAATATCAATTTTCATTTTACTTTTATTCTCAAACTGTATATTAAGAGGAATATTATAAAAACTACACTAAAAGTTTAACCAAGGACCTCTGTGAAATTGGAAAACAAATGAATTCAATTCTAACCATCTTTCTACATGAAGGTAATGGAATATAACTAGAAATCAAAGTTCCTATTCCACTAAATTAACTATTATAGTGTATGACTCCATGTTTCAAACTAGACATCACATCACATTATGATTGATAAAAGAAATTCCCATTCTTTCATTCAGGGTCTAGAAGACATGAATATAGACATGCAAATCTTACTATTTTTAGATTCCCTAAAAAGATACAGTTTGAATGAATATCAAGTGAATATAAGAATGAAACAGTAAAACAAAATTCTAATGTTCTGTATCCTCTCTTAAGAAGGCATCAAAATCTAAATTTTACTTTCTGTGCTATAAAACAGTACTTTTCTTTTTGAAATACAAATTATATAAACATCAATAAAATGCCAATATGTAACACAACAAGGCTGTAAAGACACATAAAAAGATGTTCAACATCACTTGTCATCAGAGAAATAGAATCAAAACTACAATGATATATCACCACACACCTGTCAGAATGACTAAAATCAACAACACAAGAAAAAAAATAGGTATTGACACTGATGTGGAGGACAGGGAACCTTCTTGCTCTGTTGGTAGGAATGCAAACTGGTGCAGCCACTCTGGAAAACAATATGGAGGTTCCTCAAGAAGTTAAAAATAGAACTACCCTACAATCCAGTGATTGCACATACTTTGGTTTTTGCCCAAAGGACACAAAAATACTCATTCAAAGGGATACATGCACCCCAATGTTTACAGCACAATTATCAATTATAGCCAAATTATGTAAAGAGATGTAAATATTATCGACATAATATTAATTATGTAAATATTAATCGACTGATGAATGGATAAAGAAGAGGTAGTGTGTGTGTGTGTGTGTGTGTGTGTGTGTGTGTGTGTGTGTAATGGAATCTTTACTCAGTGATCAAAAAATTAAATCTTGCCATTTGCAGTGATGTGGATGGAGACAGAGGTTACTATGTTATATGAAATAAGTCAGAAAGATCAATACTATATGATTTCACTCATATGTGAAATCTTTCTCTTTTTTTATGTATTTCTGAGAGAGAAAGAGAGACACGGTGAGCAGGGGAGGGTCAGAGAGAGAGGAAGACACAGAATCTGAAGACAGGATTCAGGCTCTGAGCAGTCAGCACAGAGCCGGACGTGGGGCTCGAAACCACTAACCATGAGACCGTGACCTGAACCAAAGTCGGAGGCCCAACCAACTGAGCCACCCAGGCACCCCCATATGTGGAATTTAAGAAATAAAACAAATGAACATAATAGGGGAAAAGAGAGAAGCAAACCATAAGAGACTCTTAACTATAGGGAATCAACTGAGGGGTTCTGCAGGGGAAGAGGGGGGATGGGTTAAATAGGCAATGGGTTTAAGGAGGGCACTTATAATAAGCACAGGGTGGTGTATGGAAATGTTAAATTCCTATACTGTACACCTGAAACTATAATTACACTGTATGTTAACTAACTGGAATTTAAAAACCAGAAAAAATTAAAATAAAACATAATAATAAAAAATAATAAATAATAAGGCCTTCGTTATTATGGCAGAAATAACTATTAAATGTTAATGCTAAGTGTCCTGAGTGCCAGTAGACATGCACTAGATTATGACTCTTAACTCGACTCCCAGAGCAGTTTTAAGGTTTGGGATCCCCGGGGCGCCTGGGTGGCTTAGTCGGTTAAGCGTCCGACTTTCACTTAGGTCATGATCTCGCGGTTCGTGGGTTCGAGCCCCGCGTCGGGCTCTGTGCTGACTGTCAGCTCAGAGCCTGGAGCCTATTTCGGTCTGTGACTTCCTCTCTCTCTGACCCTCCCCTGCTCACGCTGTCTCTCTCTCTCCTAGAAATAAATTAAAAAATATTAAAAAAAAAAAAAGGTTTGGGATCCCCAATCTGTATATTCTTAGATAGTTACATTTGACCTAGAAATAGAGGATCAAAACTGGGTCCAAACATCTTGTAAATGTAGTGAAACCACTTAATGATATATTAAGTGTTATATTTTATAATAGAAGTAAAGATGCATGCTACATACATAGAAAAGCTATGAGAATATCTTTACAAAGAAAAGGTGTATTTCTATTCATAGAATCAATTGATATAAATGCATCTTTAATCCCAACTAGAGATATCTATTTTTTCTCTGCTTGTCAAGAATCCCAGTGGTCCCTTTCAATTTCAAAGGAATTCTAAAAATAATATCCTAAACTCCTCCACAAGATTATACATAAATCCTATGACAGTCCTCTTAATTATCTTGCTGATTGCTCTATTCCCACCCTGATCCACTTCTCAAATTAGAAGATGTTGGAATTACCTTGAGATCAGCTTCAATATCTACAATATATTCTGGCTGCCTAATTTCAAGTTTCCAAAGAATTCTCTCTACTGTTCTCTGTAAATGTCTCAGAAAAAAAACTGTGTATGGCTCTTCCATTTATGAAGAGGCATTTCTTACATCATATAATATTTAAAAGTATGTGTTATATACTATGAAGAGTTATAATGAAGGACAAGAGATGAAAATTGTTGATAACATGGAGCTTAGAAAATAATATTTAATATAATTGATACATAAAAATAATTGAGTATCATATATTATTTTTATGGTATTAGCATTACTATAGTTGCTACCAAGGGAAGTCAGATGCAAGATGTAATTCCTGAACCAAAGAACTTACAATTGAGTTGAAAAGAAATAACATTATCTAGTAGACAATTTAACATAGTAGTTAATATCAAATTCCAAAACATATATTTCATGCTTAAAATGTTCAGAAATAAGAATAATATCTTCCTTTTGGTAGTATAATGCCATTGTTTCATTTACAAGAGCAGTTTAGAGTTTTACTAAAGGTATTATCTTAAAATTGTATTTTCATTCATAGTTATAAATTGAGTTAGGACAGACACAGAAGCAGAAGTGGGTAAGAGGTATTAGATGGCTAAATCAAATAATTAGTATAACTGAAGGCTGAATATAACTGGATTCCAATTGTGAGTATCTTGAATGTCAGTCTATTTACTTCAACTATTTATTGGGTAGGTATACAGAGTTACCCCTAAAGTCACAGAGATTAACAAAAGCAATGTGGCTAAAAGATTACAGAAAATTCTTCAGATTCAGGTATGAATGGGATTTTAAAAATCTAATTATACAGCAGATTAGTATGGGTAAGAGGCTTAATAAATATCTACCAAGTATTGGACTTCTTATAGCACTTCACATTTTTTTATATCCAACATAATTGTTATGGTTGCCCATCACATATACTTGCTCATTCAAAGCTCACAACCTCACAACAACCTTTCCAATAGAACAGTTACCACTACTACCAAGGTTTTACATACAACCTAGAATCTGAAAATTTAAGTGACTTGTCACAGTTAAACAGCCAAGATTTAATTATAGACACTGCCTGGGACACAATGTCCTCTCAGAAATAAAAGCTGAAAAACAATCTTATATCTTTGAATTATGTTTTTTCTCTTTAGTCTCCTGTTTCAGAATAAATCAGAATAACAGTAGAGTCATAAGAAGCAAGACAGCTAATCAAGTGTAACTTTGAAGGCAAGGATGCTTCTAGTAAAGGTGGAAAAGGCAGGGGGAAATGTAGAATATACTTTCTTCTAGTAAACCTCTGATTACCTCTCAGAATCTACTTACAATGCAAATGAAAAGGGTGCAGCGAATTCTCTCAGCATTATGCTTTACATTTAAACATGTTTCATTTCATTGCTATCACACCAGGTTCACTGTGCATAATAATGAGTGTTATTGGCAATGGATTTTATATATTCTATAACTACAAGCAATAAGTCAAATCCTTTTAAAGTCTATGAAAAATTAATGATTAACAAAAGAAGCATAGTCAGTTTGTTATTCATTCCTGAATTAGATTCATTTGTTCTCCTTTGTTATTTCAATCTGGTAAACACTTTCTTCATGGTTTTGCACTTATCTACCATATTATGAGTTTATTTTGTCCTCTTAATTTAAAATTGAGCAGTGTGACATCCTCTTTAGCTCTGATACAGTGTTGCAGAGAGGTTTTCAGTTATCTAGTTTATTTCCTAATCAAGTAACACTGTTACCGGACACTGTTATTTAACATTTGGCTCAGCCAATGAGAAACCAAAATATGAATACTTTATAGGTGGGTGCATAGAAAGTAGATTTGGGGAAAGCTGGGAGGGAGGCAGAATAAAGAAATTGTGTACGCCAATAGTATGTCCTTCACATACTTCTCGTGTCAAAGTTGAGAGCTCTAGTCCATCCTATACTATACTTACCCATGATTCTGGGCTGGATTCATATCCATACCCATTCAGTGGGCACTCTTTTACATATTGCTCACAGTTGTCTAATAAATTTGAAATAATATCAATATGGCATTTTTATTCAAGATGCCAAAAAATGTTTATGTTCTTTAAGCCAAAATAGACACTTCTAGGCACCTAAGTCATAGAAATACTATGAACTACAAGGAGGAAAGTTTGGCCAATATTTATATGCCCAATAAAATTATTTATACAAAATATT
Source organism: Proteles cristata cristata (assembly GCA_017311185.1). NCBI lineage: Eukaryota > Metazoa > Chordata > Mammalia > Carnivora > Hyaenidae > Proteles > Proteles cristata. The sequence continues at coordinate 1,633 of JAESUZ010004782.1, read as the reverse complement.
GGAAAGAATATTAATGTCCAGTACCAGCCAAATGTCAAGTGCATCATGAACTATCTAAAATGATGTGAATAAGAAATATTTAATCACACAGGAATCTAGTCTAATGGTTAAGTACAGGTCTTACTGGACTTTCTGAGTTCTCCTACAAACTGCTTTCACACAATCTCCCACAAATCACTTATATATGATCCTGCAGAAGTTATCCTGTGATGCTTTTTTCTCAGTCTTTAAATGAAGACTATAACTGCCTTATAGATTATTGAGAACATAATGAATGCACATTGATTATGTTCTTTTTTTTTTTTTTTTTTAAAGTTTTATTTATTTCTAGGAGAGAGAGAGACACGTGAGCAGGGGAGGGTCAGAGTGAGAGGGAGTCACAGACTGAAACAGGCTCCAGGCTCTGAGCTGGCAGTCAGCACAGAGCCCGACGGGGCTCGAACCCACGAACCGCGAGATCATGACCTAAGCGAAAGTCGGACGCTTAACCGACTAAGCCACCCAGGCGCCCCGATTATGTTCTTTGAACAGTGCTTAGGAAGTAATTAATGCTCCAAAAAAAAGATGGGCTATTATGAAAATTTTATTATAACTGTAATTAATATTAATGATTTGAAATAATAAAACAACTGAAATAATTACTAAATGTTAACTGTACATCAAAATTATCAGTGATAGTTTTATTTAAAATTTGTTAGCATCATACTACATTAACTTTTTTAAATATTTTTTATAAGTAAACCAGTATTTTATAATAAAAATTAGAAATGTGAAAATACACCTTACAATTACTCTAAATGATAAAAGCCAATTCTACTATGGACTGTCAATTGACCACTGATTCCTAGATTCTTTTGTATATAAAAATATTGGAAGCAGGATTTGGAAGGAGACTCCTACAGGACTTTTTCAGCCAAGATTCACTGGGTCATACTGTGCTTTAAAGAACCAAAAAACTAAAAGCACTACCTCAAACTAAGAGAGAAAGCACTCTGCTCATCATAGTTTCTCAGGAACTCCGACTGACAGAGCAACCACCATCTCCAAGTTCCATTAATGTACAAGAATAGGAGTTATAGACAACCTTATACTGACAATTAAATCATTTGGCCCAGATGTGTCACACTTCTTCTAATGACTCATTGGTCAGAACTAGTCACATGATGAGAATAAACAATGAGAGAGCACTGGTGTGGTAAAAAAGATTGTCCCTTCTTTCACAAAGGCATGTCAAAGATTAGAAAATTAAGGATTGTCCCAGCAGTCTAAGTTAAATGTCAATTGGCTACAGACTGTATCATACCATAAAAATACTAGTTACATCAAAATGATGGACTCAAGGGGCGCCTGGGTGGCTTAGTCGGTTAAGCGTCCGACTTTCGCTTAGGTCATGATCTTGCGGTTTGTGGGTTCGAGCCCCGCGTCGGGCTCTGTGCTGACTGCCAGCTCAGAGCCTGGAGCCTGTTTCAGTCTGTGACTCCCTCCTCTCTGACCCTCCCCTGCTCCGCGTCGGGCTCTGTGCTGACTGCCAGCTCAGAGCCTGGAGCCTGTTTCAGTCTGTGACTCCCTCTCTCTCTGACCTCCCTGCTCACGCTGTCTCTCTCTCTCCTAGAAATAAATAAAAATATTAAAA